>CVRI01000066.1:1156626-1537319 GCA_900005825.1 Clunio marinus | reverse complement strand
CTACTGGACGCGTTTTCGGGGGTGGTGTCACTACTAGCCAACTACCCTATTTATCTTATACTTGTACACTCTTCATGAAAATAAATATTTTGATGGGCCGTTAAATTCAAAAATTACCGGTTTAATTTGCGGTCGGTTCATGAATCGGTTGTTTACAAATTTCGTCTTTGAAATTAAAAGGAAAATTGTGTTTGTGAATAAAAGAAAAACAGCTGAGTAAATTAAATTTACTAAATTAAAAAAGGACTGCTAGTTTAATTTGTGAAGCTTAAAAAAATATGAGAAACAATGAACTTCCTAAATGATTCATTAAAAACATTAAAAAATGTTTTGGAACAAGGTTTAGAGCAAAAAGTGGATTTTGAAGGAACGTCATCAGATAGTGGAGGAGTACCAGCAAAAACTGCTAGCTATGGGGATGAAGAAAGCCTTAGAAAACTGTGTCAGCATCAATCTGAAGAGGTAAATTTTCAATGTTTTTTATTATTGCGATGTTAAGTCGTGTCGTGCACTGCACATGACGTTTATTTTCCTTTTCTTCGTGATTTCGCAACAACAAAATAAAAATAGAAAAGCTTTAATTGAAAATGTATTGTTTATTTATCTATATAAAAAAAATTAAAATATTGATTTCTCGTTTTAGATTGCAGTATTGAGAAAGCAAATCTTCGAATATCAACAAGCTAAATTAAATGATATTTCCATCAATTCAAAATCGGTAAGCACAATCATGAATTACATAGGAACATCATCGAGTCAAGTTTTAAAATTATCGTGATATGAATTCATGCAGTTTGTGCATAACTTTTATGATTAATGTTTTATGGTGTTTTTAGTGAAATTATAAACGATCGTTTAGTTCTGCAAGCAGCAAAAAGTCATGTCATAGTTGTGCTGCCCAAAGTGTCGCCTTACAGCTCTTCAAAAAGTTTTTATTGATTACACTTGCCACGAAACCTTATCAATTATATATACATAGTTCCCCTTCAATTACATAGTCCAATCGATGTGGAGTTTCATATTTGACAGTACATATTTTGATACGCTTTGACGACTCTTAAATATTTTGGATCATCGTCATAAAAAAAGTGTGATTATATCTAACAAATGGATTTATCGCGATTTCCTTTTACCCGACTCAGCCATTGCACAATATGTTATCGTTTTTTCATAAGCAGAACAAATTATATTTTGCGTGTGTGTGTATGCTCTTATGTGTAAATAAATCGATGGTGGATTTTAGTTAAGCATTCTTCAGACCCTTGCGTAGATGATTTATGAGGAAAATTATTCCACCCTTTTTCTCTTATCAAATGCTATAAAACTGAAACATATTGTTGACTTTCTGATAACATTTATTGAATTTCCATCGAATTAGGTGACAGAGACGGTGTTGCATTATGAGAACTAAAATAAAACGAATTGAAATTGCGATTTGTTGATATGAAATGTGAATGATTATAATTTTACCTGAGTTCTTTCATTATTTCAACGGGTTTTTTTTGCTTCTCACGTTATCAATGTTAGACTAATGCGTCTTTCTGATATGAATTGTTTGCATAGCTTCATTTATTATTATCAAAAAACAATATCGATAACAGTCGCATGTAGGGCATCACCTTTGTGAAAGAATTATTAATACGCGCAGGCTTTCAGGCCTCAGATGTGTGTGAGCGGGAAAGTTATGAGGGAAACCAATGGTTATCAACAATTACAGCATTATGTGCATGGAATTAATGAAAAATCTACATAACAATATGCCAAATGGATAAAAACTAGGAAAAACGGAAGGTATAAAAGACAGCAACACCTGTTGAAAGCGACTCATTATTCAAACCGCTATCACAAATAAAAGTAATTTTCTGTGAAATAAAAAAATTCGAATGTATGGTGTTAGTCTAAAAATAAAAAAAGAAAAACAAAGTTTGAATAGTAAAGTGTTGAAATTATATATGGTGGCATACTAGAAACTTTATGATGGTCAAACATAAGTTCATAAAAAGGTTAGTGACACGTTATCGAAGAACTTAATTATTTGAACACGTAAAAAACGAATTCTTGACTTGATGTATTTGAAATAAGTAAGAAGTCAAAATAAAAACGTGGCTTTTGTACATTGAATATCTCAAATTATGGTTTTCGTTCAATTTATAACGCAAGTGATATCGATAACGAAATTTCTCGAAGCGCTATAAAATTGTATGCGAGATTTCTATCATAAAATTAACACATTCTAGAAACTGATTCGTCGATTCCTCCCATATTCTTGAAATTCTGATTCATTAATGAGCGTTCAAAAATGAAACAGTATGGTTTCTGTGGAATCATTTCCTTGCCATTCCCATTCCAAATCTTCATTGCGAAAACTAATAACAAAGCTACAAAATATATTTTATGTTTCACTGATAAGATAAGATAATGAAAAACTGCGCGTTCATGTGAAATTAAACTAGAAAATTATTATCAACACATGTTTCCATTCTCACAATTTTCTTGAATAAAATAAAGGTAAAGTAAACGTAAAACAGGGAACAAAATATGAAAAAAAAACAGCAACTTTTAGATGTGATCTCTATCAAGTCATTTGATTAGCGATTCAAACTTAATTGTGTATAATTGAGTGCTAAAAATGTTTGCCTAAGCCTTGTTGCTGAATTCCCCATGGACAACTGTCTGTCATTGAAACATCTTAAATGGTTTCGTTCCACTACGAGGGCGTTGAAATGAAGCCTTAACGCTTCTCGCTTATGTACAGCAAACATGAAAACGTCAGACCAACACAAGCCCGTTAAAGCAAACATGAATCCCCGGCATGATTCAAGTTACAAAGTTTTCAGTTGTTTTTCAATTTGCTTTTGAGACTTGAAGATATTTCATGGTATTGAAAAAGAGTCAAGAATTTACGCTTTTGTCACATTACTTAAAGTAAAGAATGTGAGATATATTCGAGCAAAAGACTTTTTTTTAGGGTATAATTAATGTTCAACAAAGGTGTACACATATAAGTGGGAATACGTATATTGCTTGCTAGCTTTAAACAAATATTCCACAACTTAGTTGTTCATCTCTCGCCCCAATCCAACCACTAACATAACAATGCCTTCGACTGTATCAGACATTTTTTCTTTTGATTGTAGTTGTTCTCACTATTTGCTTAACATATTTTCATACACAAAAAAGACGGAACGAAAAAACTTAAAATCGAAAAGAAAAAAAATATAAAGTAAAGTTATAAGAATAAATTGTTTATTCAAAAATATGTATTCTCACTCAAACGTATGACAATAAAACTATGGAAAAAATCCAGCACTTTAGTTATAGCTTGGTATCAAAGGTGTTCAGTTGATCATAATCGAAGGAAAAATTGTTAATTTTTTTCAACTTCTTTTTCTTGTCTTCCTTCTTGTGTGTGAAGACGAAAGGATTTAAAAATGTGAAAAGTAAAAAAATAAATTTTCATTATTTAATCGTGAATTTATGTTCATTCAATTTGTATTCGTATTTTGAAAAGGATAAAAATTATAAAGTTCTTGTTATTTTTTGTATGGGAGAGCGGATAATTTTGAATGTAAGATTTTCCCTCGAAATTTTACAGGTTTATATAAAAATGGAGAAATTTCACGATATGTGTCGTTACAAAACTTAAGTTTTCCCTTAATACCGAGAGTTACTGCAGCTAAAATATACATTTTTGGAAAACTAAAGAGTGCAGTATTAAATCCTTATACTAATTTTTGCTAATGTGCATATTGTTGAAATTCAATTGCGTTTAAAGTTAATAATTTTCATAGCAAAAGCTCCGAATTTAAAACTTCTTTAAGTGTTGAATATGAATGATGAATTTAAGGAAATAACTTTGAATTTAATATTCTTCCATTCTACAATTGAAGTTTTTTTATTTATCTTAGATATTGCATTTAATTTTTGGTTTTAAAAATTAACCTCATTTTTATAAAAAAAATTCATTTCGGACATAGGTGAATACATGACTGATTTCCGAGATGAACAATGTTAAGCAAAATGATGCTCCATAGTCTTCTTCAACTTCTAAAAAGAACGAAAACGATTTGAAGCATTTTGCAAATCGGATTTATATGTCTCGAAAATACATTCATAGTGCGACGCTTAAAAAACCTCGATGATTATCACGTGTTTGCTAATCGAGAAATCGCGCAATTCAACACCTTCAAACACAGTCATAAGAAACAACACAATAATCTTCTTCAATTAGAGATAGTCGTCCGACTTTTGATTTGTATTGTTTATGATAAATATTTAACGTTTCATTAAGATGCATTGTCATGTGCATATAATAAATAAGAGAAAGAAGTTGAAAAGATGATGAGTTGCTGCTACTCGTTGTACTAATAACGTCTTGTTCATTCAGATATTGTGTTGCATTTCATGAGAAGAAACAACGAAGTTTCTTTCACGAAGCTTGACTGAACGTAGACAGAAAAAAATCCTGAGCGTTAGTCTCGGTTTAGATTTACAACTGCAAGGTTTGTCGTTCATTTCGAATTGTGGAATGAGAAAAAGTTTCCTTGCAATATTTTTTTTTATTCTGAGAACTTTGAAAGAGCTTCAGATTTCACTCTCGAAAGAATTTTTTTTATATTTTTGCTGAGTAAGTTTATTGTTTCATTTAATTTGTTAGCATATAAATAATTATGGGAATATCTAACAGAAGTTTCGCTCGTGGTCATTAATTGATCATAGTAAACGTCATCACTTTGTCCGATAGCAACCGCATGCTTCAGCAACGATCATTGTTGCAAAGAAAATTTATTAATTTATATTCCGAGCCGACGAGACAAATTGATTAAGCAACTGGAGGGCTTTTTATCCGGCTTGTCTAAACACTTTTGTTTCGTTCTAAAATATTCCGAATCATTTGAATTTTAAAACATTTAAGGGAAAAAAACATAAAAGATTTAAATAATCGAATGAAAAATTTACCAATTTTCAAGATCAAACGATTTTGGTCTAGTTTTTATTTAGAATTTCCTTCTTTCGAATTTATGTGCATTTTATTTGTAATGTATGTAGATAGATAGATGTCTATGCACAAAGTATAAATTAATGTTTCACTTCGAAGTTGTGGCCAAGACTTGAAGGCGAAAATGTGTTAATATTTATTTGTGAAATTCAACATGTTAGAAATAATTGCTATCTAATATGCTTTCCTCATAAAATGCTACTCGCTTGAGCTGTCGCTAGTTACTTTACTAAGACGTTGTTGTGGGTCATGTAGATGTTAAGTCGTTGTTATGGAAATCGTCAAATACTTGAGATTTTCAGTTAAATCCTAGAAAATTTACGATCTTTTCGTGACAAAATATTGTGATAACTGTTATTGTTGAAAATGCATTCATTTATTTTCTTTTTTAAAGTTTCATTTCATTTACCGTTTAATGCTATTGATTTAAACACTTAGGAAAATGTAAAGAGAAACGTTTAAGTGCATATTGATTGACTACAGCATTACACACAATAAGGAAAGATGCATGTTAACAAATTAGAGTTAATACCTTGATGTTGAATCTCGAAATGTTTATTGATATTCATTAATAAATAATGCATTCAAAGCCCTTGCTGTAGTGCGGTTTCAGTGACCTCTACTATTTAATATACATATTCAAAGTTTTTTATAGTACTGAAGTATGAGCGAAGTATGAACAAAATAAAATAAAAATACAATTAAAATTCGCTGATGTGGCTAATAAACTTAACTGAAAAATAAAAAGAATTCTCGAAATTCAAACCGCAAAATGTCACATAAATATTTTTTTCCGTTGCAAAATGTCTTGTTCGTCAGGTTTATGATGTGTTCTTGGTCACGATTTTCAAGACAAATTCACTTTAAATATGTATGTCGAAAACAGAAGTTATAATTTTCTATTGAAAGTTAGAAAAACTCTTACTTCGAGAACTGAATTACATGTCTGTAAGTAAATTTCATTTACATATTTTTTTGAATTTATTCGTACGTCTATAAACACAAAATAAAAATTGCGTGAACAAATTGCTTAGCGTGATCGACAATGCTTTTGTCTTATAAGTTCAAGTTTCTTGTCCCATAAAGCAACTTTTGATTGTTTTGTTGTTTTGTTTTCCTAGAGTTATTATTTCATTGTCGAAATTAATAAGCACATTTAGCAAGAGAGCAGAAAAAAGCCAACAATTACATGCATTGATTCATTCGAATGCAGTTGTTTTGAATTAAATATTTATTTTCTTACAAGACATGGCGCGCTTTTTTATTTCATGATCAATTGCTTAATGGTAACTTTTTTGCACTCTCTTCGCTTTATTGAGGCTGATAAATTGTTAAATTGCTAAAGTAAATACCTCAGTGCGTATAATATACTCAAGTCTTAAGCATTTGAAACATTTTGAAGGGTTAAAATATGTGAAATAACTTTTATTAATAATTATAGAAAATATTTTTTTTTACGTAATCTTCAAAGCTTGAATTGTGACAGGAAATCCCGTGGATGTTTAATTGTGAAAAAGCAATGTTTATCTTGTTAAAAAAAATGTAGCGATTCGCTAATAAACACAAATTTTCCAATAGATTAAACAAAAAACATGAACAAATGATCTTTTTTTATATTTACATTTTTTATGATTATTTTTTAAAGTCATTTCTAGAAATATTTTTAGTTTCATTTAGCAGAAAAGAATGTCGCACAAATATATTTTCATAGTTTAATGCACTTGGAGATAACCAACTTCCGATGATACGACAATTATTAATTATGAAGTGTGTTGAAACGTTTTTTTTTTGTTGCTGTTACCAGTGATGACCTCGAGTCGAATTGCGACAATAACTTATTTTTTTATGTTGCTTATTATTTTCATTATTCACAAGCAATCTCGAAAAAAAATTATTCGTTGCAACATGTAACTGTAAAAATATAAAATCTCATGCTAAGTCGTTTTTTTTTATCAAAACAATTTTATGAATCGTCATGCATGGCGATGGCGACATTGAGCCACGTTTTCATCTATGCAGCAAAGTGCAGTGCAATATTGCTGAAAGTATTTGATGGACTTTATGCGGTTTCTTTGTCATTGAAAGTGACTTGCAGCATTGAATAAAGCATCATAAAAGTCACACAAACTTCAAACACCTTACGTAACGTCCCGTAAATATGTAAAGGCAAAAAAAAAAATCATTAAAAACTTTATTTCTGTATTATCGTCGGTTTTAGATTTTATTTGTCTTTTTTTTCTATGCATTCTAAAATATTGCATTAAAATTATGTTCATGAATAATGTCGCAAAAAAGAATTTGCGTTGAACTTAAAAGCAAATTTATTAATAATTTAGATGAATTAACATAAGAAAATGTTATTTATTGTTATTAACAACTTAAAGATCAGACAGTTAATAGATCACAAAACGTGGAAATATTAATAAGATTAAAATTTTGACATCATTTGCGTTTTCCATGATAAATGACTGTGAAATAAAATCTATTGAAATCCATATTTCGTGTCGATTGTAATTTACTTTAGCATACATTACCTTGAAATCATTTTACGAAGTGCAAGCTTTTGTGCAATTTTCTCATGGGATTAAATAAGATCTTTTTGTTTCTCTTTCCTATCTGATTTTTTTGCTAACAAATCATAAAAACTATTTCTGAAATTAAAACTGCTGATGTTTGTGAAAAGGAAGAAACGAAAGATTCAAATGCAGTTAACGAAACGAGAGAAATGTTTCCGTTTGCGCAAGCTTCACCTACATAAATAATTCTCTTTGGGGAAAAGCAAACGTCAAATAGGAAAACGACAGTAAATCATGAACGATCAAAAAAGGTTTCACATTAAATTTTATAGCGTTCAGCTTGCTTTTGGTTGGACGATGGATATAAATAGTTTCTACACCCATGTTTGTTCAACTTTTTTTTTCTTTCTTTTCCCTCCACTGCCGAGCTTTATCATTAACCAAACAAGAGGAAAAAACATTTTTTTTGTTTCGAGCGCAAAGGGAAAAAGCCTAAAAACTGTTTCACTTCTTCTTCTACCTGTATAGCACAGAAAAATGTTTCCATTTATTGTTGTTATTCCTTCATGACTGTTTGTTCTGTATTGTGTGCGATGCGAACGTATGTGTTTGTTAGTTCGGGGGATATTTTAGCGATAAGAGAAACAGTCATATTTTCTCGTTTGAAACTAACTAAAATAAAACTTTATGAATGCAAGTTCAGTGTTTGTTGGAGCGTTATGAAGACCGCATCATCATTAGCTAGCTGGCTTGCTGTTACGGTTCCGATGCTAGTGAACAAGTTAAAGTGAATTTGTACAAGTGGCCTGAATTGTTTCTCTGCTTTTCTTATTTGTTCCTGTCGATGTAAGAAAAGAAATGAAAAATTGTCGCGTTTTATTGTTATCCAAAGTGTCTGTGTTTAAATTGTGTTTAAGTAAACATTCTATGGAATTTTTTCTCTATCTATTCATTCATCATATGCGGTGGTGATTAATGTCTTTGACAGTATTCATTTCAAAAATAGTTCATGTAATGTGTTGTAGCAAAAGTTTTTGAAGCTAAACTTCTTCAAACTTGATAACAACTTTCGTCGTTTATTTCATTCCACATCGTCGAATATGTCGCGCTTTGTCTATGAATTTTTAATTAAATTGCTGTCTTCCGTAGTTTTAACTCTAAGTTAGTTTCAGTTTTACTTAGCGTCGAAATGGAGTGAATTGAACAACTGATAACACGCCCGTAGTTTTATTTATTTTCATTTGTCGCGCTCGAAAGTCGTGAACCATAGCATTTTACATTTTACATTTAACATTTTAAGCGATAAAACTTCTTTGTGCATTTTCAGAGCAAATTAGTCACGCTGATAAAAGTAAAATTTGAAACGTGGTTAAAGCCAATGTTGAAAATGTTTTTATAAATGATGTTTGATTATAAGTACAGGAAAGAATTAAATATGAATCGTTATGAAAATCGAAAAAAAAATTATCATAAAAGTTCTTCGAAATCTAAAATTGAAGTAAATAAATTTCATGAATTTATATTTGACATGAAGTTTCGAAATGACGTCTCAAAGTTAAAAAAATATTTTACCATAAACTACAACACAAATAAAACGTTTCATGTCTTGTTAAATTGCGCAAGTTTGTCATGATTGTTCGCTGTAATTTAGCTTGTGAGTGATAACACACAAAACAATAATGTTTTAATGACATTTGGAAAATTTACTTTTTTTTCATTATTTTTATTGTTGTGTCGTTGATGAGTTTTGTAATGTCCGTTTAAAAGATAATTTTAGGAAAGCGCATTACAATTTTCCATGCAATAATGCTAGCAACTAAAGTCAGTTTGCAAAATTCGCTAATAATTTTTTTTATTTCGTTTCTATTTGCAGTTGAATGAGACACAACAGCAAGCTAGTGGACATCACCATCAACAGAATGACAGCTGGTTTTGGGAACCTGAGACTTCATCAACATCATCGAAGAAAGATGACAATGGTTCGCCTTATGAGGAAGCCGACATTGACTTGACATCGATTCCTCTTGAAACAAACGAACATGAGTTGATTGAGAAACTTCGTCGTCAATTGCATGATCGTGAAACGAGATTGAAAGTTCTTGGCGCCGACAATTCTGTTTTGGTTGAGAAGCTTAAAGTTTCGAATGCAGAAATTCAAGACCTTAATAGAAATATCGAAGAGTTGGATCAACAGCATCAAATTGCGATTGAAAAGGTTCTCGATGTGAAGCAAAGTTTGCAAGAAAAATTCAATGCAGCCGCTGATGATATCAAACATTTTCAACAACAAAAGGCTGAACTTGTCAAATGTCATCAAGAAGCAATCGACAGACTAGACGATGAGAAAAGTGAGTTGAACTCTCAGTTGGAAGTGAAGACGTCAAGCCATCGTGAACTAACGGAAATCGCAAGAAATTATGAAGTTCAAATTGACGAACTTTCAGAAGCAAATCTCAAATTTGAATCGGAAATCGCTGAACTGAAAGCGACTGTCAATGATGCGCCGGAGGTGATTGTGAATAATGATGACTACTTGAAAAAGATTAATTCACTCGTCAATGGAAACTTCAAGTTGAACATAACATATGAAAACGAAGATCAATTCATTGACATATTTACCCAATGGATTACGTCAACATCCGCAAAAATACGTGAAATGGACTTTGAAATGTCGAAGTTAATCGATGAGAACAAGCTGATAAAAGATGAGTTGACAAAGTATACGAAAGAGCGTGACAATTTGAAGCGAGAACTTGTGAATTATGAAGTCGAATGTTCGGAATTGATGAAGAACAACAACATTTTAATGGCTGATATTGAGAGCTTAAAGTGTGGGGGAAAGTTGGAGACAATCATGGAAAATGATGATGAAGAGAATATTGTGGTGCTAGAAAGACAACTCGAAGATTCAAATTCATTGAATCAATCACTCGAAGATGAATTCATGTCCATTCGTTCGAAATTAGAAGCAACTGAAGTCGAACGTGTCGAATACTTTGATGAGATTCAACAACTCAAAACTCAATTGACAGAAAACATTTCGAGGTGCAAGGAATATCAACAGGAAATTGAGAATTTAGAAAACGAGAAAAGCAATTATTTGTTTGAGCTTCACGAATTGAAATCCGAAGAAGAACGAAATATTCTACAAAAGGAACTGAAAATGTATAAAGATCGTGAGGTGGAATTGACGGAGAAGTTGACGAGACTGGAGAAAGAGCATGCAATGCTACATGAAAAATATCAATCACTCGAAAGTCAAACTGCAAGTCAGATCAAAGATTTATCGACGTCACAGAATCAGGAAGTTGAAGAGACGAGTAAGATTTTAAATGAAAAAGATTTTCGATTGAAAGAAGTTTTATCGGAAGTTGAGCGATTGAGAAGTGTTAAAGATGAGTTGAGTGAGTTGGAGAAGATAAAGATAGAATTAATGATGGAATTGGATCAGATACGACAATCTTTGTTACAAGCGAATCAAGACAAAGAATTGCTTGAAAGCAAATGTGAAGAACTTGAAAAGACCAGCGCAGCCAACATTGAAAACTTAAAGAAATCGAATGACTTGGTGCAAGATTTACAGAAGAGATTGTTGGAAACAAATTCCATTGAAGAAATGAATGCAAAAATTGCTACATTAGAAGAAACTCTCGCGAGTTCTATGAAAGAGAAGGAAAATTTGATTGGTTTGGTGACAACAAAACATAACGAGAATGTGCAATATCATAACGAGATAATTCGACTAAATCAACTTTTACAACAGGAAACGCAAAAAGCTGAAAACAGTCACGCAGAGTCAGTTGAATCGCTCAACGATGAGATTACATTTTTACGTGAAAAATGCGATTTGCTTGCACAAAATCTCATTCAAGAACAGAATAATTTACGTAGTGTTCAACAAGAGAAACAAGAGGCGATTGAGACAAACAACTCATTGAATAAGGATATTGAGAGATTGCGACAACATTTACTTGAGGTCGCTGATGCGTACACATTCGAGCAGGTGAGCTTACAAAAGCAAGTCGAAGAGTATAAAAGTAAATTGATGGCGATCGAAGCGGAAGCTAAACATTCAGCGACAGCTTATACATCAGCAAACATACGCGCTAATCAGCAAGCAGAAACACTTCAAACACAGTATAATCTCTTGGCACAACAACGCGACGAACTGTTAGCTAAACTTAGTGCTGCTGAAGACATCGACAACAAGAACCAAGCAGCATTAACAAATCTTCAAGTTGCCCTTGAAATCTTTCAAAAAGGTAAAGAAAAATAAATAAAAAAAATATGCAAAAAACAAGAAGTTTTTTTCTATCTTAATTTTTTATTCAAACTTTGCCAGATAAAGAACGCGACATTGAAGCCAAAACTGCTACAATTCAAAAGGAGCTCGATGATGAGAAAGTCAAACAAGTGAGACTGGCTAATGAAATTCAAAATCTACAACAACAGCTTCAGGAAGCTAAAAATGGTTTGATGGCAGCCGCTCGACTTAGTGACCAAATGGAACTGAATCAGCACACGATCGAAAGGTTGAATAATGAAAGTAAGTTCACTTTGAAGCATTCTTTATTTTTGGGTTTTTTCGAATCTTTATCTAACTTCCTGTTACAACAAAAAATCATTTTTTTTCCATCATTCATTTTCTTATTCTGTCTTGTGATAACATGAGATTCACGTTTTATTTTTACGACAGACACAATCACACATAATCGCGAGAATTGTTTCTTTAAATAAATTTATTAAACAATCAAACGCCTTTGATGTTCAAAGATGTGAAAATTAAAAATTATTTTGTATTGTGACGGCCAAAAGCAACGGAAAAAAGTTTCACGAATTCTTTTTTCCTGATTTATTTCAACCAGAAATGAATTTGTCATTTTTTATCATTATAATGGAAGATGGCACAGCACGTAAAAAAAGATTAAAAGTTCTTTTAACCATTGTGATAACGTTTAAAAGTTATAAAGTATGTCATCATATAGAGAAAATATTTATTTGAAAGATAAACAAACATTAAATTATTTTATTAGTCATTCTAATTACCTCAACAGAAAATATTCAAAATTCTTTAAGTTCATTTTTTATGTCAGAAATAAGAGCAGAAAGTTTGAATGTCTTGTCTTGTCCTAAGCAAATAAGTGTCATGTCGACATCGGTTCATTCTCGATATTCTTCGACCACACAAACAAAAATATTCTTCATCATAATCATCATCATCATCATTAACACGATTGTTGATTGTGTTCATCTAAAGGCGAGAGACTAAATGCACAACAATCGCCTCTTTCAGTTGCATGTGTTTTTTTGTTCTTGTTTCCTGTGGCTTTCTTGGTTTGTTTTATGATGATTAACATCCAGCATTCCATCCATCCTCAGTTCATAACATAATACAATGTACGCGCTCATTCTCACATGACAATACTTGAAAATGAATGATGAAATGGAAATAAAATTAGTATTCGGCTAAAAGGTATTTTGAGTGCACTGCACCAAGCACACTTGACCTTTTTTTATTTTTTGTTTGGGACACAATTTTAAGGTGACATTTTTGAGTGTTTATTTTAATATTTTAGTTTTTCGAAATTCTTAAAGTGATCCAAAAACAAAAAAAAAAAAACGATTGACATGAATCGAACACATTTTATTGTTTCATTAACCACCGTTAATCTGGGACATCGAAATATTTCATAAATATCTTCTTTTTGTATCGCACCAAGAACTCTTCTTTCACCGGTGGGGTGAGGCATGAAAGAGAGAAAGAAAAGAAAGAAAGGAATTTGCAATTGAAAGGTCAATATCAGCTGGTAATTCTGGGTGGCAAATGCACATGTTCTGACATTCCCAGAATTTCAACTGATATCCACTTTCTGATTGTTCACTCATTATCACTAAAAAAAGTACACAAAAACATAAAACTTGTAACTCTTTTGATTCTTGGGGGTGATTAAAAGATGCTTGGAATGAAAACAAATCTTCAGATCAGGAAGAATTTGAATTTAATTTTTCTGATTTTTTATTGTTATGCTTTGATTTAGTTTATTTATTTGTGGTTTAAGATAGATTTTGTTCTTGCTTCTTTAATTATATGAATTGCTTGCTTGTTTGCAATTTTAGTAGATGATCGGCACTTTAACCATTTATTTAATATTTAATCACTTTTGTTTTGCATATTTGAGAGAACTTTAATTAAAATCCGCTTGTCTCTTATGCACGAGCAAATAATTTGCTTAAATATTTAGCATTTTACTGCACAACTTTGATATTTGTAATAATCGCACGCTTTTCATCAAATTTTTGTGCTTTTTTTAAGTAAAAAAAAACTCATGTCGTGATTGCATCATTTCCTTTTTATTATTTCATAATTTAATTATTTTCTTATATTTTCCATTACATTTGTAGCTTGTTTTTTATTTATTTGATTTTGATTTGAGAAAATTTTGTATTTTTTCTGATTGATTATCAGCCAGCTCAACGTGTTATGGGGAAATCTCAAATTGTAACTGTGGGTTTGTGGCCATTGCCAGGTTGATCATTCACATGTTGTTGAATGTTGTCAATTCATGAGATTTGCCCACAGTACAAAATGAGGTTGCCCGATGCATGTTTAGACGTCCTTGATTGTTGTATTTTATTTATTATTTATTTAAATTTATCTAATTATACAATATTTGTAATCTTTTTTTTATCGTGTCAAATGCTTTTTGCGAAGTTTTTCTTTTGTTTCTTTTCAGTTTGAAGTTCACATCGATGAGTTTTAATTTGAATCAAGTTATGATGTTTGTGAAATGAGTATTACATCAGGTACTGGTTTGGATTTTTAGTTTTTCGCTAGAAATTTCGCATTCGATTTACTTTTGCCAGTGCTTATGTTATGCTCGTTTTAAGGACATTCATATGTCAACCATTTATATATTGTAACAGAGTAACAAGTAATCATGACAATTACGAGATTTATTCACAATTATTTTTTATCAAATAACTCAAATCTTTCAACAATACTTTACGGTTAATTTCCATTTCCTTTAAATTTATTTCAGTTGCATCATATCAAAACACAAATCAATCCCTGAAGCGCCAATTAGAGGAAAGCAATGCCAACATTAGCAACGCTGATGTGGATCTGATTAAAAATTTAGTCATGGGTTATATAACAGCTCCGAACGCGAATGCAAAAACTCAGATCTTAAAACTGATTGCTAATGTTCTACATTTGAACGACGCAGAATGTACGAGAATTGGTTTGAATAGTGGAGGAACAGGCGTTGGTGGGTGGTTTTCAAGAGGATCTAGCGATAAAGTCAACAACAATGTTAGTTTAACTGAAGCATTCGTTGCTTTCTTAGAAAAAGAGTCACAGCCTCGTATTAACGCAAATCTCCTGGCAATTCATGAAAATGAAACAACAACGCCAAGCAGTCGAAAAACCTCAACATCTGGGAATGTTCAAGTAACAACTCAACCTCCAAATCAATCATCAGAATCAGATGCCACCACACCTGTTCCTATTCTCCTTGGTGAAAATTCACTTCTAGCGCCTTACAGTAATCGAAACAGTTCCACAATTCTCAAAGATTTACTTCACGATACTTGATAACCGTTCGATTAAATCGCATTGTATTTAAATATTTCCTTGATTGAATGCATTACTCCATTTGACTTCCGTAAAAAATTTCATTAAACAAAACTAATTTTATATTTGTCCGCACGTAAATTCTCCGCGGTTCATGTCCTTGTGCCAATCACTATTAAAATATAAATTTGCTACAATAAGAAAGAAGTCTTAAGCAAGCTTTTCATACTTTTTTCACTAACTTCAAGAGTAATCAGTTTGAATAACATTTAAATGCGTTAAATCGTTGTTAATGTTCATCACGTGAATTTTCTCGTTCTCTCGTTCTTAAAAAGAAGAAAATTGTAAAAAAAAAAGAATTTTATTGTTTGGAGCGTGTAAATCCGCTCATTAATTTAAAAGACGAAAATGATTAAATAAATTAAATCTAATTAAAAAATAAACAAAAATTTTCTTTTATTATAAATTGTCAATTTTGTTTTATTTATTTATGTTTGGATTTTTTTATACACTTTAAATATTTTGTTTAACAAATAAATGAAATGAAAATTGTTAAAATAATCTTAAGATAACAATAATAATAATGATTAGGAGGAAAAGAAGAAAAAAATGTGACACTCAACAGATATCAAATGAACTGAGATACTTGAGACATATTATGAAGGTTTGAAAGCATCAGAACATTTTCATTCGATGGGCCCTTTGACTTTTTGGAAGGCGAATATCATGTAAAGAGCTGAAAGAGATAACAAAATTATTAAACGATTTCATATTTTTAGTTTTGATTACTTACAAGCTGCTTCCCATTCTGATGCTGATAACGTTCCACATCGCCTGCAATTATCGTAACCACCTCTTTGAAGAAGAAAGTCTTTGGCATGTTTGTATTCATTGTCATTAGATCTTGACATGCGATTTCCTTGAAGTCCATATTGCTCAACAGCCGACATTTTCTCAAGCAGATTCCTACCTCGACCAATGTTACGATGAAAATAATCCTCGAACCTCACAACTTCCACAAGTTTCAGTGAATATTTTTTTGCTAACTTTACTAGCGCCGGAAAATAAACAAGAAATTCAGGACAATCGACGACGCCATCAAGATGAAAGTTATATTTTGCACCAAATATTGGCAAATCGTTGGGATCTGAGAGAAATTTTATCTCAAAAATGTCATTTCCAAAACTATCTGATCGTGAATTTCGCTGTCTTTTCATAATGTCATATGCATCAGGAATAGTTCCAATAAAGTAACCGCCTGGTCTTAAACATTCTGATACATTCTTAAGCATTGTCTCTGCTTGTTTGGGTGATTCAAAGCAATAATGAAAGGCAAATTGGCAGCTTACAAGATTTAGCTCAATTGATGGATCACTGATAAAAAGAAAAAAATAATTAAAAGACTTTCAATTCATCATTTCAATCTCACATACCTGTATCGTTCACGTAAACGATCGCGAGTAGCGTCACATGTAAAGAACTCTGCATTGAAAGATTTCCTCTCAGGTGGATCGTGAGCAGTTATTTTTTCATACCGTGCTTTACACTGCTCGATTGACATGCTAGCAATATCTGTGCAAATTAAATACGAAATGTTTCCTTTTTGCCATTTAAGAAGATCGCCTCCTTTTCCACAGCACATATCTAATACTCTCAATGGTGAACCGAATTGGATTGAATCTTTGATTTTCTGAAGATATTCACTGATGAGCATGCTGAAACAGTTTGTTTACATTTTTCTATTAATTAATTTAGCCTAAAGTAGACAAACAAAATTGATGTTTAACCTTTTTATCCAATTATTAAAGTTCCTTAAGTAAAAGATTTTTGAGTTAAATCTTTCTTTAAGCCCTTTTTCTTGAAGTTTATTATAGTGTTGAGCCACTAGCAGTGAATGTTGATCGTTCTTTGAGGAACTTCCTTCGTCTTTGAACAGATCGTCATCATTTTCATTGTCGTCGTTTAATTTGATTTTCTTTAGTTTTTCGAAGTTCACGCAGTCATCGACTCTAGCACTATTAGTCTCTTCCATTAAATTTTGTTATGTATATTACAATAAATTAATAATAATGATTTTATATTTATGGTCTGAATTTATTCAAGAAGAGTCAAAGAGCTTTGCTACCTCAAAAGAAATAGGAAAACCCCTCGAATCATAATGTTTTTTAGTTTCAAGATCTGCCACTAGAGCACAAAAAAAAGAAATTTTCAAAATATTTAATTTTAATATTAAATTATCACAAAAAAGGGATTTTCTTAGACAAAAATATAACAAATAAATTATTATACAACTTAGAAGTAAAACAAAATTGTGTGATCCCACAAAATTTATATCTATAGCATGGAAATTGTGAAGATTATGGGTAGGTGGAAAATTTATTATTGAACTGTTTTGTAGTTGACAATTTCAATGAAAATATGCTGATTAAACGTAATGAAAACTGATTACTTACAGTTTTTATTACGTTTTTGAACAAAATCATTATTTTTATGTGATATTTTGTAGGAAAAAAATTATTTTTCTCATAATTTTCTTGACGAAAAACTTTCATTTTTTTATTTTTTTCCTTCTAATAAAAAATCTCACAAAATTTTTTCGTTCTATTTTCTTTCTTTCAGTCGTTACCAAGAAGAAATGAGCATTAATGTCCTTAGCTGTTGTTTCTACTGGTGTGAAAATAAGCAGCAAGACAGAATGGGGGCAACAATTTCTTCTGATTTGGCACAAGGTGCCCAATCCAACTTGGTGCGGGAGCGAGAAAGACGTAAAAAAGGTGGATTCGCTACATTGCGTAAAAAGTTAATAAGTCGTCGAAGACGATCATCAAAACATGACCATGGAAGAGTTCTAAGAGAATTTGTATCAAATTGGTCACCAGTAGAATTGTTTTCATTGCTAGAAGAATACGAGGCTTTGTCAGCACTCAAAGACTTGTCAATGCAAGCTGAACTCGCACGACCGCCTGCAACAACCTTCAAGCAAGATTTATCAACCTTATATGATTGTAAGCTATGTACAGACTGTGATTTAGTTTTTCGTGGAAACATATTTCCTGTTCATCGAGCGCTGTTGTCAGGTGAGTTGATTTTCTCCTTAAAATGTTTAACATTGAACCAATTTAAACAACTGATTGAAATTGATGTTTCTTCCTTCAGCACGATGTCCATATTTTCGCGATTTACTAGCTGGTTGTCCAGGATACGGAGCTCGTATCATGCTGGAGTTGAGGTCTTCCCCTGTCGATGTTCAAATGTTCTCGTCGTTGTTACGATATCTCTACACAGGTGATCTTTGTCCTCACGATCCAACAATTGATGTCAGTGTCTTGCGAAGACTTGGAGAAGATTTTGGAACTCCCAATCCTCTTGAGCACGATCTTCGTTACCTTCTCGAGACAGGTGATTATGCAGATGCAACACTTGTCTTCACATCAGAATCTTCAAACAACATCAATAACAGCAACAGTAGTGGCGGTGGTAGCGGTGAGTGCCAACGACCAGACTCGGGAAGTTCTGAATATGGCTTTCGACCAAAACTTGAATTGCCATGTCACAAAGCAATTTTAAGCGCTCGTTCACCATTCTTTCGTGGGATGATTCAACGACGTTTAAGAAGCTTTGAAGAGCAAGGTGATCGTGCAATACCAACAAGAATTGTCTTAGATGAAACTGTGATTCCGAAGCGTTATGCTCGTGTTTTATTGCATGCAATTTATCTCGACACTGTTGATCTTTCATTAGTAATTCGAACAACAAATAGTTCAGCAAATGCAGCGCCACTTGGGAGTTTAAGTGAAGCACAAATTGCATCGTCTGTGTCTGGTTCTGGACGTCAACGAAGTAATCCACTGGAGGAAGCAATGGAACTTTATCAAATTGGAAGATTTCTTGAACTTGACATTCTGTCGCAAGGTTGTGAAGATTTAATTTTGGAATGGTTGACATTAGAATCTCTGCCGATGGTGTTAAAATGGGGAAGTCAACCGCATGGATCGTCGTGGGTTTATCGACAAGCTTGTCATTATCTTCGTGAAGAATTCTCAGCTATTGCTGTATCGCCGATTCTTCATCAACTTGAGAAGACACAACTCATTGATGCACTACAAAGTAATTTTTTACAAGCATCAGAACTCGAAGTTTTAGGCGCTGTTCTTAAATGGGGTGAACAGGAACTTATTAGACGAATGGAGGATCGCGAGCCAAATCTTTTGTCACACACTGCCCACTCAGTCACTCGAAAAGGAATCAAGAAGAGAGACTTGAGTGACATTGAACTCAGAGAGATTCTTAGCGAACTTTTACCTCACGTTCGAATGGATCACGTCCTGCCGCCCAACAACGAAACACTTCATTCAGCAATTCGACGTGGTCTTGTGTCAACACCTCCATCGCACATGATTGGTGATGATCGTGAAAATCTTCGAATAAATGCATGGATTCGTGGTGGAAAGAATCATGGATTGTTTGTCAGACCTCGACTCTTCATGTCGTATTATGATGAAGTGAAATCATTACTGGAAGATCACAATTCATCTCAACAAATAGAAATTCATCGAATGCGAAGAGCGAGACATTATCCAGACATTCCTGACACACTTTACATGGTGTCAAGATTAAATCGATGCAGTGTTGGAAATGTCAGCAGTAGCAGTAGCAACGATCTCTTAACAACGCCAGCCACGCAACTTGATGTCATCACATCAACGTCGACATCATCAATTCCAGCACCAGATCCATCATCGATGGGCAGCATGCAGAAAAGGGAACAAAAGCTAAGACAAACTCCAACTTGTCAGCGAGCTTTATCACTGACACTCTCATCAAAACATGAAATTTATCGACAAATTCGATTGCGTGTTGTTCGTGAGTTTAATTTTCCCGATGAAGTGTCGACGCTGCTTGAGAATTCAGTCAGTTGCTTCTGCAATGATGACTTGATGATGAATAAGATTGACGATGATTCAGCAGCTGATGAAGACATCATAACTGGGCCATCATCGCCAATGGCTTCAAACGAAAATATTCCTGAAGCTTTATCGTCGAATCAATATGGAAATAATTTGACATTTCCACGTGGTGGTGTGCAAGGTGCTGGTGGTTCATCGCAACATTCTAATAGTGGATCTTATAGAAGACTCGATTTACCGTCGCTTGTTACTGAAGGTGAAAATTATTTGGGTGGTGATGAAGGCGGTGCTGATGGTGGACACATATCGATGATTATGCCAGACGTCACAGCTTCACTTGGTCAGATGCAGATTGGTGGTGGTGGTAGTGGAGGTGGAACTGTGAGCAGTTGTAGTCAATTGAATGAGAATATAGATGGATTGCATTTGGATCTGGGTGATGGTTCAAGTCACATCATTTCCAATCAACCATCAAGATCAGCTCAATCAATGCATTTATATGGCGCACATTCAGCTTTCTTGGGACCGAATCAACGATTATCATCATCATCAGTTGGAAATTATCATCATTATATGACACGTTCGAATATTGCTGCTGGTGGAAGTAATCAAGGATTTCCCACCAATAATCTTTCATCACAACAACAGCAACAACAAATTAGTTCATCCTCAATCATTGCACAACAACCTTCAACGTCACAAATGCATCATTTAGCATCAACAAATCAAGTGCCATCGAATTCGCCATTTGTCGTGAATCGTCCAATAAATAACACGATAAACTTTAGAACATCATCGTCGTCCAGTCACAGCCACTCGAGCTCGTTTTTATAGGACAAGAAGCACTTGACATAACTTCAAAGTTCAATTTGTGAACAGTTTGTGTGAAAATTGTTGATTGAGTTTTACTAGAATGATTGGTAAGTAAACTTTTAAAAGAAGAAAATTAATTAAATAAATAAATAATAAATATCTACGTAGAATCATCAAATTTCCTAGAAATTAAATTGAGAAAAAAGATTTCTTTTACATGTTTGTCTGAGTTAATTTAAGTAAATGTATTTTCATATGTTTTTGCAATTTGGTCTAGCTTTCATTATTAAGTCATAATTTATTCCAACCATTCTGAGATTTCATGAATTTTGTTAAAGTTGCAACTCAAAATTGATCTTTTAACAATGTTTGGTAATTTGAAGCTTTCGAGATATCTTAAAATTTGAAGACAAAGCTTAATAATTTCAATACCTGATGGTTGATTAAACATTGCATTGATTCAAATCATCACACTTGAGTCTCATTTTTATATCAATGTGAGTTGATGTTAAATATTTTCAACTTTACTGTAACAAATTATGCTTCAACATAAACATTTGGTTGGATTAAATTCAATAATCGACATCGTCAAACAATAGAATAATTAAAAAACTAAGTTCGATTATTTTATATTGTTAAAAATCTTTTTTAGTCCCAACTGTTGTGGAAATTGTCTGTAAAATGTTCCTGACAAATAAGAAGCTTTTTTTTTTCTTTTCCTTGATGAATGCAATTAGATGAGATTAGATTTATAAACAGTTCAATCGAGTTTCTTATTTTAAAATGATTTTCCTTCCTTCTCACCGAGATCAATTTCATTCCAGAAAATTAAGAAATTCTTTCGACCATGATGGTTCAATAAATAATAAATTTATATAAGACATAAACTAAATATAATCAACAATAAAATAAAGACAAAAGTAAGGAAGAATTCGAATATATTTTAAGAATGGTAGTGAAAGGCGACTCATCATGTTGATTTCCAGTTGATTACTATAAATAAATTGAAATGAAAAAAGAAAAATTTATAAGAATATAATAAAAAGATTTAAAGAAGTACCAATAGAAATCCTATTTATGATGATCAATGATTTAAAAGAAAAGATGAAGAAAAAGGGAAGAAGGAAAAAAATATCTCATAAGCCGTTTGAATAATCTTAAGACGACTAAGTATATTTATTTTTCTTAACTTATAAAATCTAGAAACTAAATGATATCTGCAGATGCAAATTATCTATGTAGATACATAAATATGATAAACAATGCAATCAAGTTTATTTTTCTGTTGCAAACACGAAGAATGAAAGAAAGTAATCAAGAAACGAATTCAGAATGAAATACCTTCAGAAATATATCAAATTATTTTTTATTTTATGAACTAAAATACTGTTTTGTGAGAAATGTATGTAAATATCTACGAAATATCTATTATTAAATATTCACAACCTTTAATATTCTATTTTGATTGAAAACGAAAGTGAATCTATCCATCTATCTATTTAGATATTTATTGCAAACATATGGGATGAAAGAGAATATCCTTAGATGTGCTTTTCAACATGATGATAGAAGTTAATGAATGATTTTTTTAAAATTAATTAATTATATAAATATTAAATATGAATTAAATAAATTAAAAACAGAATAAACACGCTAAATGTAAATAAAATTCAAATAATTATTATTTAAGGATATTTAAGAATGACAGTACATGAAATTCGATTGTCTAATTTAATCAGATGATATAAAACAATAAAAACTAAACACAGAAAATATTAAACCAAAGACTTGTGATGACGACCGACCTTTCGTGACAATCCTTCGTTTTTCTTTCATATTTTAGTTTCTTGAGTTGAAATATTTATCTTACTCATTAAATATGATGATAAGCTTTATTGTGCAATGACAGAGAAGCTTCCTCATTAAATATGATGAGCTTTTCTTCTTTTCTCATTTTATTTTCGTTCTTTGTGGTTTTTGGTCATGGAAGGGAAGTTTATTTGTAGATAGACAAAAATACTCTCGTGAATAAGCTTGCGTACTTGAAGCATTAAAGAATCTTTTTTTATATTTTGTCTGGTTTTAATTTGAGTGTCAGCATAAAAAATTGCCTTTTCACTGTTGAATCAAGTGAAAGATTTGAAAGTTGTAAATTAAACATTTTTCTGAGAAATTTTCTTATAATATCTGAAGCGCTGACAATTTAGGTAGTTATATAAAAAGAATTTTATTTAGGTATTCATGAAAGTTCATTTTATTTATTTCATAACTAAAATTTGTTTGAATTTCAAAACAACATAAAATCGATTCTCTGACTGATTGACGTATTTGATTCCATTTCTTTCTTTCGATCAGCCTTCAATCTGTTGAAAAGATTTAAGAAAAAAAAAAATTATTATCAACAGTCAAGAAATGATTCAAGATAAAAAGTTCTTTGATTTTGTCATCAGAGTTACAATTACTTAATCATGAATATTTCTATTTCAGATAGTTGGGATTGATTTTGCTCATCACTTAAAAATATCAAAGAACAAATTTTCCCTTTAATTAGCTAACTTACTTTTTAATCCTTTTCAACTTCTTGATGAGATTTCTGTCCTGTTAAAAAAAAACTTTGTTAAATTCCACATTCAAATTAAAATTTTAAGAGATGAACAGTTTAACATCATCAGAGTTACAATAACTTAATCATTAAACATTCAGATAGTTGGGATTGAATTTAGTCATCACTTAAATGGAAATATTGTCATAAAATTAATTCGTTAAACACTTACATAATTTCAGCATATGATGTTGGAAATTTCATGTTCACGACCAGATGAAATCTGATTAAGAAAAAGGAAAGTTCTATTAAAATCACTCTAAGCAATTTTCTATAAGATAATTAAATACGTATTTAATGTGACATCAGAGGGGTGCATGGGTTTGAAATCATTATTTTCTCATACAAAGGTATAAATTGTTATCCTCATTTGAAATTTACTGAATTGATAGCAATGCTGTGTTAAAACTTACCATTTTGCTGAAGGTTTTCCTTTACAATCTTCCTTGAAGTTACATTTGATTCACTCACTGGAAATGAGAAAAAAAAGTCGCATATTAAACTCAAGCTTAAGTTCATAATTGTGATCTCAACTTTGAGATGATTCAGTTAGTGGTGCATGAGAAGTCTAATCATATTTTAATAGCTCATACATTAAGGTTATTAAGATTGTTATCATCATTTAAAGAAAATTTTCTGAAACTTTATATAAAAATGTTTACCTTCATATAAATCCTTTCAGAAAGAAACGGACGGTTGCTCCATGCCGTGTGCGCATTCACTTTGTAACCTTCAATGAAAAAAAAAAGTTTTTCAACAAATACAACAAAATATCTTTATAAGTTTAATTTATTAAGTCAGAAAATTAAAAATAGAGTTAATAATCATTCGATATCATAAGTCCGAACTTTAGTTTTCATCAAAATCTTAGAGAATAAGAAAATTCAATCTGAACTCTGAAAACTTACCGCTATTTTGATGAGTTCCATGTGCTTTTAATAATGCAAAACTTTCTCACGAATTTCCTTTCATCTGATTGAAGTTTAATATGAAGCCACATGGAAAACTCATAGGCTGAATGTTAACAGTGAACTCTGCTAACATTTTAATATTTTTCTTAATTATTTTTATTTTCAAAAGAAGAAGAACGTCTTCACTGCTTGATAGAAAAATTGAAAAGAACGAAAGTGAACAAATCCCCTATTTTTGTCACATAAAAAAAGGGGTACACAATAAATATGATTCCCTCAAAAATGTACGATTTTTTTATTCTTTCTCTTTTAACTTTTCACAAAATGATGACAAAAGAATGAGTTGATCAATGATTGAAAACTTATTTCAATAAGCATCTCTTAATTTGAGACTAATTTCATTCTGTTTTGGAAAGCAATATAAGCTATAAACAAACTTGCCGAAAGAACGACAAATTCTGAACTGATTAAAAGATTGGATCCATAGCTTCTTGAGAACTTTACTTGAATAGCTGCAAGTGGTTCAACTGAAGGTGTTTCTCCAGCACGTTGAGCCTTACGATAATTGGCAAACTGTTCTTCATCGAACAAACGAACTTCTCTGTTGCCACTTTTTTGCTTATCTTCAGTCCATGAAAATTGATATTGATCGTCTTTCACTCGGAAAACAGGGAAGATTTGTCCATTTACTTCACCAAACAATGGAATAGAATTAACCTGATTCTTGCAGTTTAAGGTAAACACTGTGATGTAACCCACTTGATTTGCAATGACCAGCTCATCTACAATAAGCAATATGTTCAACTTTCAATTCTTGTACAATTTTCAATTTTTTCATGAACTTACCATTCGTGGTATATGACGATGATTTTACAGTACAACATGACGATAAAACTACTAATGAACTCAAAACAAACAGAAGAATCAACTCAGAATTCATGTTTTATTTATATTTTCTTTATTTTTTAAAATTAAAGGAGTTGATGTTGGAACTTCGTGGCAATTGACAGTAACTTCAATACCCCTTGTAGTTTTAAACTACGGACTAGCATGCGTCATATTCCGAGGGAGTAATATCAGTTTGGGGGATACCAAGGGGAAATTTTAAAACTCCTGAGTTTGGGGGATACCAAGGAGTGTAATTCATTGCACCTGCAATGTCAGATAATACAAAATATTATGAAATATTATAAATACCTGCAATGACATGAAGAAATGTTTAATTAAATACTTCTCAAACACTCTTTTATGATTAAATTGTGGTATAACCACTTAGAATGCTGTAAGCATTTGTTTTTATTTTATTGTATCAAAAAATAAATTCCCACAGTATCGTAAAGTTTTTATACTTTGATGTTTCAAAGTTGGAAAATTTAATAAATTTTTGTTTTGTACGGAAAATGGAAACAATCGAATAAAAATATATGAACCCAGTCTATTTGCGAGGTTGTTGAATGTTATTCATCGGCTTATGTGGAACAGACACTGGTGGTTTTGGAGCATGAGCCACTTGGCTGCTTTCAACCGTAGTCTTTTGGCTAGGACTTGTAGAAATCTGTTCCACCGAATCGATTGGATTATTTTGATTAAATCCGACTACTTCAAGTGGTGATGACCTAGCAGCTCTTTCCGTGTTAGGAGTTTTGTGTTGAACTATTCTCATTCCACCGGCTTTTACTACATTGACATTGAGGAAAACAATAAGAAGAAAACATCAAGACGTGATAAACAAAGTGATTTTGATGAGTTGGATGAAATATTTTCAATATTTTTAGAAACGCGAAAGAAAACGTATTCACCTGCTGGTGGTCTGCCTGCAACCTTAGCTTTTGATTCATCATCAGACATTTTAACTCTGAAATTTAATTTTTTCCTGTTTAAAGTTTAAAAAATTTGCTTTCGGTTTCACTGCGTAGAACTTTGTTGGTGTTTAGGCCAAACTAAAGTGAGCAAAAAGTTCTCAGGACTGATAATAGATGTCGCTTAAAATTCAAACATTTTTAAATTTTTATTCATTCCAAATTTGTATAAAAAATGTCTAATTCAAAGTATTTTTGCTAAATATATAAAACAATCGAAAATATAATTAACTAGCCTCATATTTTTCTGAAAAATTATTTTATAATTTCTTAATACCAATGTTTAAATCTCTCAATAGCCTCTTCCCACCTTTCCATCGTTGCAACTAATTTTGCTTGTGAAGCTAAACGTGGAGTGAAAGTTTTTCCTGGTTTGTAGCATTTCTTCAACTCGTCAATAGTTGCAAATTTCAAATTATAAGCACAGAGAAAAGCAATGCCTAAACTTGTATTTTCCGTATCGCTGCTTCTTTCGACAGTAATATCACAAATATCAGAAAGAGTTTGACAAATGAAATCGTTGTTAGATACTCCACCATCAACTCTCAGTCGTCTTATTTTATATTCAGTCTCCTTCATCGAAGCTTTGAGAAGTTGAGCGACTCTGAAAACAATTGATTCTAATAGTGCTCGAACAAGATGATGCCTTGTAGTGTCAGCTGAAATTCCGATAAACCCTGCAGCTGCTCGAAAATCATTGACAGGTGCCGTAAGACCAGAAAATGCAGGAATAAAGAAAACATTTTGTGAATCTTCAACACTTTCTGCCATATCTGAAGTTTCTTTAGGATCGTTAAACAGTCCAATCGATTTTCCCCAATTAATTATCGTCGCCGTATCATAAGACGAGCCTTCAACAGAATAGTTTGCTTCACCATCTCGTAGAATCCATGAAACGAGTGGATAAAATCCCAATATTGATGCATGACATTTCTTCGATGTGTTTATGTCGAAAAATGTTCCAGTACCCAAAGTAACTTTTGCATCGCCATCATCAAAGCAACAATTTCCAAACATTGAAGCAGGTTGATCGCCCATTATGCCAACAATCTTCACAGGAATACCGAAATGTGACTTATCGACGTCGCCAAAGTTGTAAGAATTGTCAACAACTTTTGGGAACATGTGAAGTTTCAGATTAAACATTGCTATCAAAGCTGACCAACCAAGAGTGAAAGGATCGTAAAGTCCCGTTGCTGTGCAATTTGTCACTTCACTAATATGTTCAAAAGGCTTAAATTCCTTTCCTTGCTTGAGTCGAAAGAGAAGAAATGAATCTATTGTTCCAAACACAGCATCTTGTTGTTTGACAGCTTCGTTAAGTTTCTGATTGTTATTAATTACCCATAAAAGTCTTGGAGTCAGTTGATTGTTCATTAACTTTAACACAGAACCAGCAAGAAATCGATTTGCTCTCGTGACACTGTAAATCATGCTCGCACTGAAGTTTAATCCTTTCAACTTCCAGCTGTTGTTCCATTGCTTCACGATGTAATCAGCGCGAATATCTTTCCACGTTATAAAATTGTGAAAGACTTTTCCAGTCGACTTGCTCCAAGTGGTGAATGTTGATCGTTGTGTTGAAATTCCCAAAGTTATATTTTCAAATGAAACACCCGAACTATTCACAGCTTCTTTAATTACATCGACGACATCTTTAAACAATTCTTCTGGTTCAATCTCAATGTGTCCATGTTGTGGCAATAAAATCTTAATTTCTCTTGATGCTGTCGAAATGACTTCAAACTTTTGATTGTAAACATAACATCGAACTGATGTTGTTCCAATATCAAGCACAGCAAAATGAATCGATGTCATGTCTTCAACTTTTCAATTACTTTTGTCAATCACAACCTTCTTTTTTCAAAGTTCAATAGTTACGACATCGAAGCTTTTTATTTTGATAACAAAAAAACATTAATCCCTTTTGACTTCCGATCACTGAGAGAGAGAGAAAGAGATAGAAGAATAAATGTAAACAAACAAACAGCTGATGAAAATTTTCCTTCTTTTTTCCACTTTTTCTAATTTATCTCATTTTATAAAGAAAAATAAATATTTCCACAACTCTACTCGATGAGAAAGTCAAGTAAACTAAACTGAGAAAGTGAAATTATTTGCAGCAATGAGATTAAATTACATTTTAAGTGAATTCAAGAAGAACTGGTTGATTGCGTCAATTGGAATTGCTTTGTATGTGTTCGGTTTCATAATTTTAAACATAAATGAAGGTGAATTTCAGTTTGTTTATTTATGAGAAGCTTTCCTAAGTTTTAATTGTTTAAGGTCGAGCATTTAATCACAGTCGAGCATTGGAAGAAGCTCTACAGAAAGCAGTTTCATTTAAAGAAGCTGATTATCAAAGACAAAATGGAAAGTCGGAAAATTACGAAGGCAAACTAATTCATGTGTCAGGATATGTTAGAGTGCAAGAGCCAATTGCTGATGCAACTTACAACATTCTCGTTCAAGCTGTGAAGTTGAGAAAGATTGTTCAAATGTATCAATGGCATGAAGATTACACAGAGAATAAATTTGCTGAAGGCGATGAAACAGCAAGAAATTATTTTTATTATAAAGATTGGAGTGAAAATGTTGTCGACTCACGAAGCTTCCATTCATTAGGCCATCAAAATCCCAGACAACTTCCAATGCAAAGCAGGATGATGATTGCTGACAAAACTTACATTGGTAACTTCGAAATTGGCGAGTCAGCAAAGGAATTATTCACTGGTTGGATTGATGTTACATCTGACACAAGGCCTGAAGATCCTTACATTAAGATGCACTTAGGTTGGTACTTTCACGTCGACGATCTCTACGATCCTTTAGTTGGCGACACTCGAGTGAAATTCCAATTTGCTGGCTTACAAGGCTCAGTCTACACAATTGTCGGGAAGCTGGTGAATGGAAAGATTGAACCATACAAAAGTAACTTGAAGAAGAAAATTATTCTGCTTTCAAAAGGTGAATTGACAATTGAAGAAATCTTCAAAGAAGAACATTATGCGGTTCGTAAGAAGACTTGGATCATTAGACTTTTCGGCTTTGTTTTGATCTTCTTCGGTGTCATTTCAACATCGAGTCTGTTGCGAGTTTGTAAGTTTATTCCTGTTTCCTTTTATTCATAATTAAATTAATTTTCTTTTTAGTTAATCGTTCGAGACTTTCCTTTCTCTCACCAAATCCATCTTGTCAACTTCGAAGTAATATACAAATTGCTGGAATATTTACAATAACAATTTGTATTCTGCGGCAAAGTCTTCATTATTTAGGAATCATGACTTAAATCGATACTAGTTGAATTAAAATAGAAGAATAAAACCTTTTTTAAGACAAAAAAATCTTTATTTAGTAATAAACACTGAAAGTCTTATGGAAAGGAATGTAAGCTAAAAGTTCGGCATTAGCTCTACGATAATCCCACAAAAAGTGATCGATTAAGATTGAGTTGACATGTTTGAGTGACACTTCTGGATGATTTGCTGTCAACTCTCTGAGGATGATTTCTTTAGCTACTTCAACGATGTAGATTGAAGCTCCACGGATTTCAACTTCTTTTTCTTCTCCGTTTTTGAGGATTTTATCGTTCTTCAGCTCGCTCATTAATTCATCACTGTAAATTAAAGCACCGAAATGAACGAGGACTTGTGGGACTCGATAATCAGCAAACATTGTTATTGTATTGTTGAGATCATGGAATGATCCAAGTCCCTCTGCTTGATAACAAGCGTAAACATCGCCAATAAGGATCTGAGCCCGTTTGTAAATCGTTACATGTTGACCTTTAAATTCTGCTTCATCGCGAAAGCATGGAAATTCATCGACAATCAATTGAAGAAGCTTTTCAGCTGAACCTTCAGCAGCTTTCACAACATTCTCGAAATTCCCGTCGTATTTTTCAAGCAACTTCTTTCCAACTTGATGAAGACATTCAATTCTTGCATCTAAAAGTGGAACTTTGGTTTCTCCGTCGTCAGATTTCAAGATTTCTTCAAGCTGCTCTTTCTTGATTGTTGCATAGAATTGAGGATTTGTGATGTCAATGGAATTTCTCATTGCTCTGTTGATTGCTGCACAAAGAGCGAAATATCCTGTTTGACCATCGACTTTCCATTTATTTGGTTGATCGCCTTTCGTCCAGAAACAGAAATTTAAAGTATCAATCAAAAAAATCCAATTCATTGCATGCTTTTCTGTTGGTTTGGGATGAAACTCATGTTGAGTAAAGTTTTTAATATCCAATGAACCAGTAAGAATCCCTTCAATCACCTTTTTTATTTAACAAGTTAAATTTCATGTTAATAAATTGTTTCTAAATTAGTATCAACTCACTTGATGTGCAAGGTTCCTTACACCAACATCTTGTACCTTCACATATTTGGCATTTTTTACAATAAATTCTCCTGATTGCTTCGGATTTAATGCCATATTTCGATTAATTTCAAAAGATTGCAAAATTCCGGCTTTATAGCGGCAGCTTTAAATGTGAATGTGTGAGTGAGGGAGATCGAGTAAATTCTTTGGCTTCTTCACTAACCCTAATGCAAAAACGAATGCCCATGCACACACACACTTGAGTGTACGAACATTCACCCTGTTTAATTAGTCCAGGATCATATACTGAATTTAATTAAAGAGCTCAAAATACACAATAAAATATAAGTTTAATTTAAGGGATATTTATTGATCTATCTAAATGTTTAACATTTTAACTTCTAAATATCTACATACATATGAAGCCTCTAAAAGATATTTGATTGCTCCCATACTATCAGTTTATGTTCAAAAATAATTCACAAACGTGTTAATTATTGAAACATGCTTAAGAGCAAGAATTGAGAGTATAAATTGGATATGTTGTTATTTATCAGTTCACTCAAACATTTTCATTTAAAAATTTCTGAAAATCAAAGTCTTCTCTATAATAACATAGTATTAATTAATTATTTTTTAAAGTGCATAATTTTTAACTTTATTCCTGGTTTTGTTAAAGTTTGAATGGAATGAAATGTTTAAAATTGTATTTAGGTATGTAGATATGTTACACAATAATTTAATACTTTGACTTTTATCGCTTAGAACACGATCAGGATAATTGCATTTTTTATGCTTTGTTCTTATAATTCTTATGCAATTCGGGAGTGATGTCATAGATAAAATCCAAGATATTTTTTATGACTGGTTCTTTATTTGATCCCAATGCTCTGTTCATTTCTTCAATCTTCAATCGAGTATCTGCATCGATTTTCTGTGCGACTCCTTCGCGTGATCCAACATGCTACAAAATTATGATAGAAAAAACGTTAGAAGAAATCTTAGAAAATTTTCAATAAATTTACTTTGGTCTCGAAATCCTTAAATTGCTTTTCACGTTCTCCGCGATATTTTTCAATTTCTTCAGTAGCCTCATCTTTAGCTTGCTTCAATCTTCTTGCCTTACCTAACAACAAGGAGAATTATTAGGTATCTATAATTCTTATCAAATTTCCTTTCTTATCTTGTAAATTTACTTTTCTGTTCTCTTTCAATTTAATTCTTTTATTAATTTTAGCCCACTTATCCAGATTTTCATATTTTCTTGTTTTTCAGTGAAAAGAAAACTTCTTACGAATGATTTTCCTTAAAAACCTTATACAAATAGATTCAACAAATATTTTTCAAACATCACATGATCCAAAAAATTCAAAATTTATCTGAATAAATCGACAAAAATTAATTCTTTTCTTACGTTTTCTTGCTTCGCCAACTTTGTCAGCTGCTTTCTTTTCAGCAGCAAGCAATTGTTGAATTCCAGTTGATGGACTAGTCATTATTCAGGCTACCAAATGAAAGAAAAAATAATCAAAATAATTTTCCCAACTGTTATTGAGAGAATGAAGTGAAGACTAAAAATCTTGAATATGGTCACATGACCCACACTCCCCACCTGAAACTCGCCTCCCAGAAAGTCAGTTTCAGGTGGAGAGTGTTAAATCAGCTTCGGACAACTGATCAGCACGGACAAATTGATCAGCCGGACAAATTATTTGCTAGCACTTTATAATATATAAACTGGTTTTTCCGGTCCGCGGAAAAACTACCAAAATTGACCTGTCCGACGTCAATCACGCACCCGACATGACCCGATGTACGAAGGGAAGGAGGCTGGGTTTTATTGAGAAGGGCGCTGCACTTTTCTCCAAACTGTACTAAAAGCTCATGTTGTAAAAAAAATATTTCGCGATATCTGCCTATATTTAAAGATGTTTATTAAAAGTTGAGTAAAAGTTGTGAAAACTATGTGCAAAGTGAATTCAAATCATCAAATATGTCAAATAAAATATTCAATATATGAAAGAAGTCTTATTTTAAAGAGATTTAAATGATAGCATTTTTTGTTGTAATTTTGTATCAAAACAAACAATTTTCTTGCTGTAATCTAATAAGAACATAAAATATGCTGGAAATAGCAGATGAAATAAAAGTAGTATCAGAGAATGCTGATAAATGTGTAAATTATCCCATCGGCGAAAAGCTAGAAAAATTTATAAAGTAAATGCAAAAAAAATTAATCGATTTGTTTGTGGTTAATTAAAGTTCTTTTTTTTTCAGCCATCAAAATGCCTCTAATCAAACAAACTTTCCTCTTTCGGGTGTTATCATTTTTGCAGCTGCAAAAATTTTCGGTCGTAAAGTGGATTATTTGGAGCAAGACATCATGGGAATAGCAAAGAATTTCGAGTCATTAGAAACATCTGATGAAAAAACAGATGAGAAAAAAGAGAAGGAGAAGAAGAAAAGCCGTACTAAAAAGTTTGTTATCGAAGACCGCGTAAACATTGAGAAAATAGAATTTGAGGAAGGTCCGATAAATGTTCTTGCAAAAGTTGATATCAATAAAACTTTAGCAACACCGAGTCGAATAAATCGCTTAAAAAGGATGAAAGAATTCTTCTCCAATAATAAATCACGCGGTGGTAAACTTGCAATACCGAAAAACCTTCTCTTTGGTGATGAAAACAAAGAATCGAATTTTGGCGGGACGCAGATTCATGACATTGATGATCAAAAGGAAATTATTGGAAGTCGAAGAGATTTCCGATCATTCTCATATTTCATTAATAATGCCAGTGGAGAACTTCAAAGTGACATTGACAATCAATCCTTGTCAAATCAAGATAATCTTCCTTCACCTGATTCGCCATCAAGTCGATTCAATCAAAGTCCAATTAATTGGGAAACTCGACCGACAACACCAAATGATCAAAGAATTGATATGGATATTGGTGAGGAAGGAAAAGAAAATTCAGATAAAGACTGGTCAAGTTCGAGCATTAATATAGATGAAGGAATTGAGTTTGATGAAAGCGAGCGAGCTCAAATGCTTCTTCACATAAATCCATCTGTGAAAATGATTGACATTCGAGTAAAAAGTCCAAGTTTATTTCCTTCCGAGCTTCATCTTAACGAGGACTTTGATATCAATTCTTTAGAACGTTCAATGTTGACGCTTCCTTACGAAGTGACTGATAAAATAACAGACTTCGATTTGCCATCACAAATATTAGAAGAGTGTACGAGTGAAGTGAAAATGAAGAATATTTTCCTTGTGCCTTTAAAGAAGCTCAAACATAAGTGCGCGTTTGATTTACCCAACGATGAGTATGGAGAAATGAAGAGAAGAAAACGAGATCAACATAAATCAACTGTCAAGGATTATGAGCCAATACGAGAAATGAGAATTTTTAAGAAATTTGATACACTAAATGACGATGATTTGCCTTTCTTAGGTTTCACTTTGGAGCAGCAAAAAGAATCGTTACAGTCAATATATTTATCTAGTCTGAAACCAGCATTCCAATCGAAAACACCACAATCAGATATCATCAGAAAGTTTTCAAATGATTCTGGATTCGATTTTGAAAATGATTTCAATGTTAGTGACGAAAGAAATCAAGCGGAACTGTCTGAGATAACAATTTCTGATTGCAATGAAGCGAAAGACGATACCAATAATAACATCAATGGGGGTGATTCTTGTTACCAATCACTTGCTTCTGGTGACAGCACAAAACCAGATTTATGTTCATTCTTTAAGGATTTTGAGAGTCGGAATGTCACAATTGATACCTCGGAAAGCAGCAATGATGAAAGTTTAAATGAATCAAGAGAAGTTATCTTACAAATGCAACAAACAGCAGTCAATGTGAGTTTTAAGCGTCCTTATTTTATTAACAAATTTCACTAATAATTTGATTGTTTTTAGATATCAAAGTGGAAAGAATTTTTAAAACCAATTTTAGCAGCATCAGAAGCGAGAAGTAAGATTGACGTTCATCAATGTGGAATTGAGATAATCAATAAAATTGGAGACGTAAATGATTCTGCGAGTTTCAAATCAATAGCAGAAGAAGGAAGAATGCCAGCATATTTTCTAACGATGCTTCAATTGGTAAGACAACGAAAAATTTTCTTAATTACAGAAGATTGATAATGAAATTTCTTCAATTTTAGATCAACAATCGAAATATTGATATTGATTGTGGTGAACAAACCATGATGAATCCAACTAATCCAAATGATATTAAAATAACACTAAGATCAAAAGTGTTGCATCGAGATAAATTTGATGAGATGGGAGAGCAGTTTGCTCAAGAGAATGTCAAGAAAATCAACAACATTGGTAAGAGAAAAGCAGCAACCGCACAGACATCAACACCAGCTAAGCGAATGTCATTAATGAGCAATTCATCGTTGAATTTCTCAAGCATAAATGAATCACAAAATACTGACAATGAAAATGAGCAAAGTGATTCTTATATGCTCTCACAAGGTTCATCCGGTTACTGTTCACAAACATCCACGTTCTCGGATCTTTGATGAATTTATTCTTTCAAAAGTAGAGGAAAAAAGTTAATTAAGTACAAAACACTAATAGATGGATTCTAATACAATGAGTACCTGTTACAAAACATCTGTCTACACATCACATGCGTTTTAACGAATGGTTTCGTTTATAAACAAATATAAAACTTGAACTAAATTTTTTCCCTTTTTCATTTCAATTTTTTGTGTGTATGTAAATATTATTAACAATATAATTGTTTGAGTGAAATGGAAGAATTTTGTATGCAATTTATATTTTAAGTAGTTTCTAGAATAAATGCAGGAATATTTTAATTATTTTATAAAATTTGAAATATGAAAATGAAAGAAAGTTTGTTGTTAGAGGATAAAATGCGTTTCATTTTCAGCTTTGTTTCATAATATTCTCAGAGGTTTTCATACTTCACTTATAATGGTGAAGTATTATTTCAACTTATATAGCAGTTTTGTCAGATAACATTTGTTCTTGCTTCGGCAGAACATATACTAAAATTGGAACGATACAGAGAAGATTAGCATGGCCCCTGCGCAAGGATGACACGCAAAATCGTGAAGCGTTCCACATTTTTTACAATTTATTTCTTCTAAATAATTTTTTCTTGATCTATTTAATTTATGATGTTCGTGAATCTGCATGAAAATTATTTGTGGAAATTGACTGTAAAGATATTTCTTTAAGAATGAAAATTGTTACAAATTAATTCATAAATATCTGCAATTGATCATTAAGCTTTTTATGCTTTCAGAGAAGTTATAGTCTGACAACAGAATATCAGCTTTTATTTCTTTATTTAAAAAATAAATTAAAGTCGTTTCACACGATTTTTCTAAGTTAAAAATGCCATTGCTTACATGAAGTAGGTGGTAAGGGTCAATTTGATGAGAAATATTTTTCTGTTGGATGAACGATAAACTTATTTGCAAGCTAACAATTTAAATTTTCATTTACAAAAAATTTATTAATTTGTTTTTAAATATCTAATATTATCTAAATTGTATTTCGATTTCAATCTATTTCCTTCAATTCCATGCAATGAAGTTCACATGAATCTTCATCATTTTCTAAAACTTTTTTAAAATTATTTTTACATTTATGTTTTAAAGTAAATGGCATAATTATTATCAAAACATTCTTCTTCTTCTTTAATTATGTCGCTAAAATTGTTAAAATCTTTTTCGGGTATGAAACTTTCTTCTACTTGTTGACATTCTTCTTGTTTGTATATCTCCATCAAGTATGAATCGGAATTACGATCATTCTTGTCCTTACGTTTCTCTCGCTTGTATGCAGCATCTTTGAGCCTTTCAGACTTACGATAATTCTCATCTTTACGTCTCTCTCTTATGCGTGCAGCATTTTTAGCCCTTTCAGATTCACAATATTGCGGATCCTTACGTTTCTCTCGCTTGTATGCAGCATTTCTAGCCCTTTCAGATTCACAATATTGTGGGTCTTTACGTTTCTGTTTTATGCGTGCTGCATTTTTAGCTCTTTCAGATTCACGATATTGTGGGTCCATACGTTTCTTTCTTACGCTCGCAGCAATTCTTGGTCTTTCATTTCTACGATGATTTTTGTTCTTTTGTTTCTTCTTCATGCATTCAGCATTTTTGAGCCTTTCAGACTTTCGATAATTCTCATTCTTACGTTTTTCTCGTGTGTATGTAGTAATTGAAGCTCTTTTAAGATCACGAGAATTTTTATCTTCAGTTCTTTCTTGGTAACATAAAGCATAAGATGTGTTTTCAAATTTAACAACTTGCTCTTCTATAGACTCTTCTTTAATGTGCACATTTAAGGACAGTGGATCTTCCGTATTTTCAATGGGATTAAAGACTATATTTGATGTTTCTTTTCCTTCAACTTCTTTTTCCAGTTTTATCATGCAACTATCTAATAGATCCATAGTTCGCTCATCGAAATAGTCTAAAAACAGAGAAATATGAAATTAGAATATTTGTGAATTAGGTAAAAAAATTAACTATTTAAAATTGAGTGTGTCATATATATAAAATTTGATAAAAAGTGTTTGTTGAATAAAAGCTTTTAAACAGCTTCTTCTTCTTAATATCTGCACTTATTTTCACATCAATGAATTGAATCATTGATACGTGCAAGTTTCAGAATATATTATTAATATTTGAAATACCTGTATGTATTTAATAAAAATGTAGTGAAATGTTTAATAAAATAAAATAAATTGAAAACTAATATTAATAATTATTTAATGCCACCTAGTGTTGAATTTGAATACTAAGTTTGTTTACATTTTCTGATGAAACCAAAAATATTATTTTAAAATAAATCAAATGGCTAAAACAGGGAGCTTCCAATTGAACAAGTTTGATCCAATCCTTGTTTCATCACAGATTTGTGCATTTCAAAGTTTTCTCTATGTCACATTGAGCTTAATTTTAATATTAGGATTAACATTTCTAAACATAAATTTGTCACTTTCTGCTATATTCGATTTTCGAGTAAGTGATACACGATTACACAAATGTGATATAAATAATTTCCTGATCTTTCATTCTAGCAAATAAATGTATCAAATAGTGAAGGAGTTCTCATTATTTCTTGCTTTATAATCAATTCACTTTTCGGAGCATTATTCTTATGGACCTTTGTCAAAAGACGGAAATTGTGCTTGGATTTTTGGTAAACTTTTAATTAATATGTTATTCACAGATAAATCAATGGTTCTTATTCTTTTTGCAGTTGCACATATCATTTTATTCATTTCATCATATGTTGTTGTTTTGAAGGCGAGTTTCCTTCACTTTCTTATTGGCTTCTCAACGTAACGTGCTTAGTGATAATGACTGTGACGAGCGAGTATTTATGTTTAAAAGAAGAAATGAAAGAGATTCCGTTATATCAGTCACTTTCAACTAAAGCTGATCTTTAATGTCTATGATGTTGTAAACATTGTAAATGTCTCTAGTTAATAATCTTCCTATAATAAAACGAAAATTTTCATATTTTAAACTAAAATCGAAGAAATAAAAATAGGTACCTTAAGGCATTTCGAAACAATCGAAAAGATTGTACACAAACTTTCAACGAAAACTTTCGACGAAAAGTTGACACAGTTTAAGAAGCTGAAATCATGGATCATGTAACAAAGCCTTACTATGAACTTCACAAAGAAAAACCAATTGATGATCCTAAAGTTTTGACAATGGATGATTTATCAGCAGGTTTTGTAGTATTCCAGGTATTCTTAATGATTTCAATAGCATCATTTTTATTAGAGATAGTAATATATAAACTGGTAATGCTGTTCGATAAATACCTGAAATATTATATCATGAATAAAAAATTATCCTGCTGTCGTCGAACTACCTAGTTACTTTCCTTCACTTTCTTCGAACATGTTTTTTCTTGTTTCTTAAAATGTCATTTTAATCTTTACATCATCTTTATAAATAAAAGTAACATCAGAATAGTATTCTTAAGATCAATCCTTTTGTTATTTTAGTTTCATCTTTTACTTCAATTCAACATCAGTGCAATTGTTTTCGCGAAGGAGTTTTCGAAAGGAAATGAAAGAGATTCCGTTATATCAGTAACTTTCTACTAAAGCTGATCTTTAATGTCTATGATGTTATGAAAATTGTAAATGTCTCTAACTACCTAGGTAATAATCTTCCTGTATTTAATAAAACCAAAATTTTAAAATTTCAAGGCAAAATCGAATAAAAAGTAATCTTTCATATCATTATTGATAAGGTCACTGTTGATAAGGTCTTTATTAATTAATAAATTATAATATGCAGTGATTTTTTTATCCGAATTTTCATGATTTTTATGTATACAATGCGACGTAATTTAGGTAAAAAATAGAATCATAGACAGGTTTAAATTTTATTTTTCGTCAGATTCCAAATAAGAAGAAAAATCTTTTAAATAACAAGATGAAATTTCATCTCTAAATTAGAACTTTAAAAGTTGACAATAATCTCGGAGGTAAGCTTATTAACTTTTTTCTCGGTCTTGAAGCTCTTTGACTTTCCTCGAGATAATTCTCCGTGGGTGATTACACTCTCCACCTAAGGATTTCAGCCTCCGGTCGGGCAAAGTCTAGTTTCAGGTGGAGACTCCTGTGTACACGGAGAAATTTGTGAACACGGAGAAATTTTAAAAATAGTGGCGGCGCTGCCATCGNAAGGAAAGTTTTTTTTTTTTTAATTCTTTAGAATTGAAATCCAATCTGTGAAACTTTTCACAAAGCCTTGCAGATTTGGATTATATTATTTTTAAACTCTAACACTATCTAAATCTTTCACTTTCGACAACACTTATTAAGTTTACAATGTAAACGTTAATTAAGAACTAAACTTGTCTAAGTGTGAGATGCTAAACGAACTTCTACTGAGAATTTAATTTTCATAATTAAAATATATTTATGCCTTCACTCTGCTGCTCTGCATTATTCAACATTGTCTGCTCTGACGATGTTTTATTCTTCTGCTCTGAAAATATTTAATTCCTGAATTGAAATGCCTCCGAAAGAATTGGACTTTTAATTAACAATCGTAAAATCAATTTTAACTTTTAACTTTTTATTAGATAACTCTATTTAGACTATTTACCATCATCAACCTCATAATCAATTAAGAGAAAAGAAAGAAGTTATTAAGTAAGAAGTATCTCAAAAAATCGACATTTTCTATATCTCTGCTGCTCAGCACTATTAGCGTTGTCTGCTCTGACAACGTATTACTCTTCTGCTCAGAAAAAATTTAACAACAAAATTAAAATAAAGGATCGAATGCACTAGCAAATAAATCATCTATGATGATTAGGGGAGCGAAACAGGACGTCCATTGGACAAAAGGTCCTACTCGCCTTAAGAGGATTTATTTTGTAGATCCCCCCTTACTGATGATGATGGTATAATGACATTTCAAACTTTGGGAAGTTTAACATTTAGAATTTTCTGCATTCCAATTAAGATATCTTTACACACAGTTTTGATATGATTTACGATTTTTTTGACACAGCAATCATTCAAATTCCATAGCACGAGGATCAGAAAAGTGAAAAAAAAAGTTTTAATGAGTCTGCGAGAAGAAGCCGCAAACCAACCGAAATAATACAAAGATGATTTAGTGCCAGGAACGCAAACATGTTTGTTTTATTTTTAACTCGCAAATCATCATCATTAGAAATTTTATTCGACTGGTGGCTTGTTTTGTGACAAGATGTACGTAAAGACGTCACAAGTTTTATACTCTCTCCATGCTTCATGACACTTGAATATATAAACATAATATCATTATCGCATCCCATCCCATAGCGCGTTAATAGAGGAGAAGAGAAAAACATGTCGATAATCAAAATTGGTCATTGCTTCATTTCTCTGGTCCGGGTGGCGCATGAGAGAAACGAGAATATTTTCAGGCGCGACATGAAACAGGAAGTTCGGATTCTTAGATTCCCCTTTCTGTCAGGAAATGGACATAAAATCATCTTGAGTCTTCTTCTTTACATTATTTTTCGGCGTTTTGCTTTTCATTTCGTGAATACTTCTTTTTTTCTATTTCTTTTCTTCGTCTTTGGCTTCTTTTTCTTTTTCGGGGGAGAAAATCGAGACTAAAGAGAAAGTGAGAGGCACTTCCAAAACCAATCCGCCACCATAAGGAAATCTCATCAAATCCCCCCAGAAATTTGATAAATTGGTTCATTTTTCAATGAAGAAAGGCAAGGATGAAGATAGCCTTTAAGGAGGCTCATCAATTTAAGAAATGAATGTACATTAGCAAGACAGACACTTTACTCACCATTCGAGTCCATTATTTTTATATTTTGTTTTGTTTTTGCTTGCGCGAAGTGAAAAAATTTCTCCTCACACTTTTTATTGCTTCTATTTTACACCAAACACGTCAAATTTGTTATAATTATCGCTCAGATGGTGCAATTGAATTTGATTTGTGCATTTTAATCTTAGTTTAAATTTGTTTTCTACAATTTTCATTGAGATTTATGGCGATTTTATTTTCGTCAAATTCCGATGCACTTTTCACCTTTTTTGCACCGCATACACATTTGTTAACACTCTGAGCTACTTATACATTGTCTTACATGCAATTATGTTCAACTTTTAACTTAGAAACTGTTAAATTTTTTATTCAATCTCTCTATGAAATTCTTTAGAATTTCTTTCCAAGACACAAAACATTTATTAATGACGCAAACCGTTTGGTTTTAGTTATAAGCCCCGCTACGAAAATTCGTAAATCCTCCTAAACTCTCTACCCGAAACTCATCTCCCAAAGTCTAGTTTCAGGTGGAGAGTGTAATCACCCACGGAGAATTATCATCCACGGAGAACTGTGCATTTTGTATGGAAGGTCAAATCCGCGCGAACGCACCAAAATGAATTTCAGATGAGACAAGTTGGAAATTTTCATCCTACATGTAGGTAGTTCTGAAAAGAAACAAAACCTTGAGTAAACATCTACAATTTAAGTTCTTTCTACATATATGTAAATCGTTTAAACAAGTTTATGTCTGACGACTTATCCAATGAAAAACTTTTCTCTAAAAACAAAACATCAATGACATTGTTACTAGGTAATACATGTATCATATCTAAGCCGAGACACAAAATGCAAGCGCTCCAAGCGGAAATCAATGGGCCTGTACCTTGAAAGCGCCACCTAGCACAAAAGTATGAAAGATATAATGATATCCTAGACACCTGAACAAGTTGGTGTGGCCTATTCGGGACACATTTTCATTTTAAATGTAACGGAAGAAAGTAGCAGATTTCCGAGATTTTAAAAATCTACAAATAACGGAAGGAAATTGAAAACGAATTGAGCGTCAATAAGAAAAGAAAATAAACGATCATATTCACCTGCACTTTCTCATACGACAACTAATGAGTTGCCTGTTTGTTTGAAAAAAACTTTTCATAAAGTTGTGAAAGTTTAGGAATTTTATTTTAATTTTCTTTTCAACTATTTTTAATTTCTTCTGAATCAGAATGAATAAGACTATGAGATCGATAAAAAATTTAAAGAAAAAAGATATAAAATTTCACACAAGATTAAATTTTTATCCTGCTTCAGTTCTTATTTTCGTTTATACATTTGTGCCATTTAAACATATTCTTTGCTTTTTTCTAATTCTCAAGATTGAATTGCTTCACATTTACATGAAAGAAATGACAGCGTCGTTGAACTATAAGAACAGCACTTAGAATACTTGGAATTAATTTTACGAAAGAAAAGGAGTCAGATTAGGCATGCGAAAGTGAACAAGCGAAGCCTCTTCTCGCAAAAATCTATTGCGAGATGTTTGTCTTACACATTGAGCAGATAAAAGTTAAATAGACGCCATACGATATTTTTCTTGGCGTCAAGATTAGAGATATATGACTAAACGTTTGGTATATGAATGTTAAATAGTGAAAATTCAATTTGACAAAAATTCATCAGCAAGGCTTAACGAATGAAAGGAAGGAAAGAATGAAGGCGAATGAGCGTCAGAAGGAATAAAACTAAGTCAGAAATCACATAAAAATTTCTTTTCGAGTAACATTACATATTCAAACACGACAGAAAAGAATCGTGAGATTTGAAGGCGAAATTCGAAAAACGTTTCATTGTTTTTCTCTTTCGTCTTCTGTTAAGTACGAAATGTACATTCTTATATCTTAGCATTTTTTTTCTTCCTTTCCTCTGGTTGGATATGTTCTCTCATATATAAATATATTAGACTTAATTCTAATTCTGAGATATGTACCACAAAAAACGTGATAGTGAATTTATATTGTGAAATTACAAGAAACATAAAATTTTTTATCATTTGATTCGAAAGATTTTTCTTTTCATTTCATCTCGCAAACTATTTTCGCCTATTTGCCTTTCCTTGAGTGAAAGAAACATAAAAATATTTCATCACCAAAGCTAATGCTATACTTCTTCAAGGAAATTGTATGTTGGGGGAAATTTAAAATGTTTTATGTCTTCATTCGCCAGTTTTCAAGAAAACTTTATTTATCTTTTAAAGTTTCCGATCCTTTTTCTAGAGAGAAGAAATCATTCGAGATTCGCAATTTAATCTCCGATGTTTTCAGCAAAGAGAATCATCATACAAAAACTATTATTTTGATAAATAGACACTTATTTAAAACATATTTTAAGAAATGTTTCTTTTTAAATTAGCCTCGATATGATATATTCTGAAATTATTGAGTGCATAAGTTCTTGTCTTTTGGCATCTCATATCTCGCTCGTATTATTTATTGTCATTTTAAACAATCGCTTGAAAATTTTTATGACACCATTTCATGATTTATTGATAATTTAAGTCTCCTTCAATCGAGTTGTAAATTAATTTCAGGATAATTATCAAACTTTAATTGTCCTAGACAACAGTGTAGTCCTTTTAAGCTTCACTTTATTGATTGAATTCAATAAATTGTTTGACAACAGGATTGTTAATCTGATAGATTCCCGACATTCATAAATATTTTAAATAGTGGAAATGAAAACTCCCAATTAACAACTCTGGAAAATGAATAAATTTGTGTTTATTATGATGCTCCATTAGCCTCATAATTAACTGTTTTATATCATCGCAAGACAATCATAACGATGGAGATACGATGAGATTCATTATTCAAATTTGAAGACGTTTCATCTTTATCTCTTTTTTTCTTCCTTTCACGCTCAATCTATCCAAGAATGAAGATAATTTTCGACTTCATTGGCATTCCATAAATTGTCATTATGCATCATATTTTCCTTGATTTCTCATCCCTATTTCCATCCACTCAACTCTACTCAACCATGCATGTTGATACTTAGTCGGACGAAAGAGAAAAACAAAAAAACTATGTGTTCCTTTAATGTAACAATAAAAATCAAACGACTATTCCATTAAGACTCATATTTTAATAATAAAATAATAATAATAATCATAATCATCATTTTCATTTGTGAAAATATTAGTCTCGCTCTCCATTATATGAACAAGAATAATGAAGAGAAGTTTGGATGAGACAAAGGAGAGATCCTTGTGCTGCTTATCCTTAAGAGTGCTCGTTACAGAGATTTATATTAATATGGACCAACTAAATATTTTTTTAATTGTCTCATAAATAATTTCCTATATTGCAAGATAACACCCCGAAATCATCACACATAACTACGACCAGCTTTCTATTTTCTTTGAGGTTCATTTCTTCATCTTTTTTCTTTTGTTTTTTGGTTTCTCATCTCAGTTTACAGAAACCAGTCTTGATGATTATGTAACATGAGCCTTCTTCATACGATCGTCATTGAGTGGTACTTTTGCACTGTGAATATTGAAACCTGACATTAGATGAAAGAATATTCAGCAATCAAAATCATCGTGGCAACAAAACTCAAGTCAAAGCATGTCAAGCTACCCTAAAACTAAAAGCCTGTTTCAATTTCAGATAACAATCTTAACTGGCCATTGTCATTCGTAGTGAAAATAATTATTTTAAATAAATATTAACTTCAATGTTACATTCACAAATTTCCCATCTTTAATTGCTCGCACATATATCAGATGACCAGAAAAATTAAAAACATTTTTCCGTCTGTTTTATCTCAGCAAGCAAACGTATCAAATTTTTTTTCTCCATTCTGGATATAAAACATGCCCCTATTTTCTCTTTGGTTTTATTTTTAATTAAGTTGAAGCTAATGTTGAATTCCTTCATCTTCATTTGATGAGTTTTTGAATCTCAAGTTCTATACGAAAATAAAAAAAGAAAGAAAGAAGATGAAATTATGGTTGAGGAATCGTTTAAATTAGCACATTCATTCATGATTCATTGAATTAATTAGCAGGGAAAATATCTTCCAACTATCATCATGGATGAACAAAGTTCGATCTGAACTTCCTTCCAGGAAGGAAATCGTCTTCAACAAAGAAGAAATGAAAGCAACGCATGGCCTTAGAAAAATATTTAGAATTATTTGCACGATGAAACTTCAGTTTAATTTTAATAACAAACAAAAACTATAAAACGACAATTATTAAAAAAAAAAAGAAGTTAGCATCAGACCAAAGACGATCGCATTGAATCAGATAATTTTTTTCATAAATCTCATCCTCTGTCTATTAATGACACGTGCTAAAGTTTTCATGTTATGTAGCAAAGGAAGGGGACGCAAGCATAGCAAATTTATTGCACCTTTTGACACTGTTCTTCAATCGTTTCATTGTCGCTGAAGTTTCATGAGAAATGTCGAGAAAACAGAAACGAAAAGTGTCCTTCACTATCATCCAATAAGCACGTGTCTTGATCTATGTTTTCCGAACTTAAAATATGTCACGGAAGTTGAATTTGTGATTTCTTTTTGCGTGTTTTCCTTCTTCTTTCTTCCCTTTGCCATTTCTAAGCTGAAGTTGAGATGAGAGAGATAGAGAAAAATGGAAGTGACATCCTGAAATCTCAGAAAAAACGGCAACCGTGTTCACATAAATACATTATGCATAGTGAACGATTAATATGAACGAGAAATCAACGGTGTGTATCAAATCAAATCAAAAGAAGAGAATGGAATTGAACGAGGGTGAGTCATACGTTTAACAGCTTAAATGTTAGTTTTATTCATTCTGAAGGAAGATATAAGTTATGAGGGTGAATCGTCACAACGATCGTTAATGTTAATGCACATTCATCAACCATCATTTCTGCAAATGTTTTTCTCTCATTCAACCTGAATTTTGTCCCCTAATTTTATTTCACACAGGAATATTGAGAAGAAAGAATTTATTTAACAAAATAAAAACTTTGTCTGTTGTGTTGTCGATAAAACACAATAAAAGGTTTAAGCCATCCACACAAACCTAAAAGATTTTCACACCTTATTCAATAGTAGTTTGAATCTCATTCATTTGCCATTTTAATCTAATTTGATAGATTTTTGAATCCTTTTTAAAGTTTGAAGCCACACACGTAAGATGTGAACTGTCAATTGACGATAGGAAATTTCTTCTTTCAACTTTCTTCACCCCGCGACATGTGAAAGTAATAACTGAATGTTAATTCCTAACTGTTCACACGGATTTTCAATTCAAGATGGTATTATGCAAGTGATGAAATATGTTATTTTTATTGAAGTCATGTCGTAAAGAAAAGAAACAAAAAAATCTCTTTTAAGATCAGTAATGAGTGTGATGCTTCCTAATACATGAATAAGAACAACAACACCACACATAATTATTCAAAAGCAGAAACAAATTAAACCAAATGTAAAATTCTGTCATTTCGTTCTGTTAATTAATTACGTTGTTCTGTTTTTTCTTTCTTTTTCGTTCTCTTGCATCATCTGACTTCATGATGGATTCTGCTGCGTCTTCTTTTCGGGGTTTTTTTGCGCGGTTTTATTGTTTTGTGTTGAATGAATTGAATTGAACAATGAAACAACAACAAAATGAAGTTATCTGTAAAGGGAAATGATATCATCCTGTGTAAAAAAGCGCAATTATGAAATTGATATTAAGTTGCGAGGGAAAAGAGAAGAATTAAGTGAAAAAAAAAACTGAAACTGTGTCGTGAGATATCATTTATTCTTTGTTCTAACTAAATAGAGATGGAGACGAGAATCATGAGAAAAAAGTGCACATGTTAGAGTCGGAATGAGAAAGCGAAGTGAATTAGTCATTTTGAAGATATCCGAAAGGGTTTTCCACCAAAAGTCAAATACCATGATAATTTCGTTTGGATTTCCATGAAAAATTAAACAAACTGCGTGTGAGAACTTCTCTCCCTACTTTACGATTGCTAAGTAACAAAGCTGACGCAATTTGTTAAAAAGCCGAATCAACAGTGTGTGATCTTGATATGTGCTTGAAGTTGTGAGAAAGAACGAAAAAAAATTGAAGAATTTAATGAGCTTGAGTCATTAAAAATATTTTTCCAACTCTTTTCTTCTGTCAGGAATTATTTGGAAGTTTTGTGACGTCAATCATAAAGTATCGATATCTGGTTGAAAGTAAATATTAAGAAGAAGAACTCATTAAACTTCTTGACTTTACAAATGGCATAAATACTCATAAATGTTCCCCTCTCTTTGTCATTTTAATGCTTTTATGACCTTTTCCGTTGTTGTTTCTTATTTTTTTTTCTTTCCTTTTTCTTTAAGCTGAACGATCATCAAGGCGAGTCATCGAAAACATTGATGCCATGTTTGAAATAAAAAAGCGTACAGATTATTGAGAAACACCGACTTAAACAACATGTGCACAACAAAAAAAAAGTTTTATTAACTCTAATAAACTTAGTATTAAAATGTGTAGACGATCGCGATCGTTTGCTTGTGTATGAGAATGAGCTTGAATTTGAATGAGAGATCTGTAAAAGTAATTAAACTTCTTACATTCGTCGCGATACAAAAAATTAAATATTAAAAATTAACTCGTGAGAATGTTGTGGGGAATGAGAATTGAAATGAACGAAAGACATAACTCACAGGCAATGAATGGTTTAAAAATGGAATCAATCATTTGTTCCACTTGAGAATATTGAGTACGTCTTTTTCTCCATAGATCCATGAAAAAGTTTTTGAAGGAACATTAAAAACGAATGTCGAAATTGTTCAATACAACTACGAAGTTTCAATAACACAAGAGTTTTGTAATAACTTAAGTTAACTATCGACTCGTTTAGTTTATTAGCTACTTCTCGAAGTAGACTCGTTTACAGTCGATTCTTAAATTACTAAATGGTTAATGTATCGTATAAATCTTGGAGAACAAGTGGCTGAAGGAATTGGAACAATGCTCCAATCGATTGCGACTTTAAACATTGGAAATTGATTTGCTTTGATCGACGTTGAAGTGTTTGATTATTTATTACACTTCTCAGTTTTAATGCGATTTAGAAAGCGTTAAATGTCTAAATTTTAGTTCGAATATGAAGCGAAGTAAGAATTTCGTAAATTTATATTTCATAAATATTTAACAATGACAAACAAACGTTTCAAAGTAGTCGATGAAAGAGACAAGAAAATGATTTGTTTAATTAATAAATTGAGGTTTATTAGGTAAACAGAATTCATCAATCCTGAGAAAAGTTTCTGATAAAACTTTGTCGATTCTAAAAGATTCAATGGTTGCAATAATTGCCAACTGATCATCATCATGTGATAAAGCAAAAGAAGTCTTTACAGTCAAGGTTGATAATTTTAATCAACATTTCAATTTCCATCAATAAATTTGTTTTCTTCCGCATTTCTGTCCTTTCAAGTGAATTTTTATCTAAACATATAGAGACATTTGTTATTCAAAACTTAACATCACACAAGACGAGAAGAAAAGTTGAAATAAATCTTGAAAAACAAGTGGCAGAAGCTAAATTGATTCGTTTTATTCGCTTTGAGATTCTTTATGCTGCTTATTTATTTCGCTCCCCACGGCCACGTTCCTTCCCTTTTACATACTAACGAAAAGTCTTTTTCTTTTCGCAAATTGATAAACATCTCTCAGGTCATTAATTTTATTGATATTGTAGTTTCTCTCGATTGTTATTCTTTCATACGCAATCTTGATTTCGATATTGCAACCCTCGATCGAAAGAAGCGACTGTGCACTTTACAAATTGGTGAGTTTTAACTAGAGATTTGAGAAGTTCTTTCTTTTATTCATTGCTTAAATGAATGAGAAGACATTTCGCTTCTCATCGGTTCATTCGCTTTTTTTCTTTCTTTCTTTCTTCTTCTTTCTTCGTCCCCCCCTACTCTAATGGATTAAGATGGTAAATAAAGTCATGAACGATGAATACACATCTTTTACCCTTATTAATCCATTTGAATGATCTCACTCACTCGAAACATTTCGTTTCGTTTCGATGTTGAAGAGATGATGGAAAGAAAATGCTGCATAAAGTCATCATGGATGGCAGAATGGATTGGACACAGTTATACAGTTATGAATTTTTATTATCTCATTTAAAAGTGAAATGAACAACTTGTTTTGCTGCTTCTCTTGATGTTGCTGCTGCTGCTGTTACTACTACTGCTGTTCTTGCCTTCCTTCATCTTCTTGTTTCTCGCCAAAATTGCTCTTTGTCGCTTTCCACACACACTTGCAAAGACTTTTTATTTTATTTTTGCAGTAATACTTTTTAAATCTTGTTATAACTTATAAAAAGTAGAGAACGAAATATGACATAATTCATGCCACGAACATAAAACTCGAAGAAGCATAAGAACAATAAATTATGCTAAAAAAGGAATTTTACTTTTATTACTTTGTTCGAGTGTATATTTCATCGCTTGAGCAATTGGTTAATGCCATTTAAGCTGTCCGTATTATGTGATGGTATCCACGACGAGTGGATTTATTTCCATAAATAATAGGCACCAGCAAGCACATCAAGGATCGAATTATTGCTTATTGTTGGGATGTTCATAACGTTCATTTGTTCATCTTCCTTTACATACCTTGATGTTATGGATATTTAAATCAACCGATAATGGGCAACACGTGAACGTACGTTTATTTACTCATAATGATTTTTAATGCGGGTGGAGACAATCATGTAAGGTACTTAAGCTTTCACATCAATTATTATTAATAAAAGTCTAAGGGAGAAGGAAAGAACTTTTAAATTATTTATTTAAATTAATCTTTAATAGGTTCAATTAAACACTTTTTTCGGGCACCTAAACATTGATGCATGAATGCAACAGCACAGTACGGTTAAATAAATTAATAAAAGTTTTCTCTCAAAAAACCTTAATTTGCTGTTATGAGGGTAGAGCACATCAAATCCAATAACTATACGGGTTTCTTTCGCTGTTCTGCTACGCTTTTTGGTTCTTTACCTCTCGAAACCTTAATAGATTTTAATTGGAATTAATTGATGAATTATTTGCTGCTTCATGTATGTATAAATGTACACGTCGTCAGGCTTTCGTTGTTGAGAGTGAGAGTGGAAACATTGAACGTCTGACTTCATTGTTTTTATTTTATTTTATTATTATTTTTTCTTTTTGCTATTTGATATCGTACACAATTCCATTGCCGGAGCAATGAACGAACGAAGTGTAAAAAAATATATGTAAGAGTTGCTTGATAATTCCGCTTCCTCTCCTCCATTGCTCCACCATGTCAGCAGATGCGATTACTTGAAAAATGTGTGCGATATGGTCATTAAAAAATCATTTTATCATTTAACTTGAAAGTTTTATAAAATACAGTTAAATAAATTAAATGAAATGAAAACATTTCCATTAAATAAGAATGGAATTCTTTCTTGCTTTCTTTCACCATTCGCAGCTTCGAATCATTTTTTACTGAATGGCGAAATGAAGGAAGAAGACAGAAAAGCGCAAAGTTGAAGAGTTACAAGGCATTCCAAAGAAAGAAGAAAAATTATCTCAGTGGAATGCTTTAGACGTCGGCGGCGATAGCGAATTAAAAAATTACAACATTTGGTGATCCAAATAATTACACTTTGAAGTGTTCTTCACTTTCCTGGTTTTCATGTTTAGGAAGTCGAAAGGAACGAGAAGAAACCACTGACTTGCTTCTTCTATTTGGTGCCTAATTACCATCCTTTTCCATTAAATGAGTGGCTGCGTTAAGAAAACGTAAAAGATGATCGGGAAATGTTTTCTTTCAGAAAAACTCTTTCGTGACATGGCCATCAATCGTCCCCATCAAATAATAAAAGTTTCAAGGCAGAGACTGTCTTGGACCTTTTTGTTAGGACGCGGCAAAATGATACGAAAAAAGGGTTGAAAGAATAATTTGAGTTAGAAGGCAATTGAGTGTTGCACGTGTAATTTTTTAACCGTTTTCATCTTGCGAGGGTGTTTCGTCATCTTCCATCACCCAAAGTTGTAAAAAATTATTAAAATTAATTGTCTGAGATTTTGTGTTTTCATCAAAAGAAATTAGCCAAGATATTTTAATTTTTTCAACAAATTACGTGTTTAGATTTTTCGTTTTATTCCTTCTTCCATGGGGAGGGGAGTGGATGAACATCTTTAATTAATTGAACATTGTAGGGCATAAAATGTTGATAAAAAATTATTATTTTAAAAGAGGTTTCCTCAAAGCACAATGCTGGCTGATTATTCTTTAAGTTTGTTTCTCTTTTTTATCAAATCATTCATTCCACTCGTCACAACATAAAAACGGTAGAAAAAAGGCGAGTGATTTATCAAGAGGGAGGGAGGGAATTCTGAAGTTTTATCTTGCAGGAAGTTGTCACAAATTGTGTTGTTTTCATTTGTCATAATTCCGAGAAATGAAATCAAGACAAAGAGTAGAGAAAAAAATATCTGACCGTATCATGCGTTGTCAGGAAGTGCAAAAGTTTCACTCACATTCTCGTCTCACATGCCAATTTCTAATTTGAATTGTCTTTCTGAATACCGTGTCAAGTAAGCGAGAGAAAAACTAGAAATTTGAAGTGGATTTGTGTGAAGTCATCAAATGAAAATGGAAAAATGGTTTCTTGAAGAATAATTATAAAAAAGACGTTAATTTATCTGCTTATTTGTCATGAACGTTAATATTTCATGTGTGAGATCATTAATTATGCTAGAAAAATTTCAAAACCAATACCTTAAAAAGAACGATAAAAGAATTCTTTGTCTTCGCAACGACTCTCCATGAAGTTTGACTTCGCCATAGCCATGCCATGTGTTTGAAATTCATCTAACAAAAATAAATCTTCAAAGTTTTCTCTCTGTTTGCGTTTCGTTTTAATTTATTTAATAGAATCACACTTTGAAATTCTTAGCATTTCAAGAAGTGTATTCATATGTATATTGGCTTGTTTATAGCTAAAACATCATTTGGTCAACACATGTCTTTAAAGGCGAAGGCAATCGGTGTACAATAAGAGAAAAACAAAAACCTAAACCGAATTTGAAGATGAAGGGAAAAAATATTTTTCTTCCAGCCTGAAATAACAAACGATAGAATTATGTAGGTAAACACTTTTAGAATCACAATCACTACAATTTCGGAAAGTAAAATGAAGAAGGAAACTAATAGGACAGAAAAAAGCAATAAATACTCGAACATCTAATTTTAAAAACTGTGGGAGTTTGTTTAAAGATTGCGTTAACAAGAGAAGTCTTCGTACGAGTTCATTCATAAAGATGTCACCTTTTCGATGTTAATTTATTCAATTTTTCCCTTTCCTAACAAAGTTTCTTTTCATTCTGGCGCTTCGCATCGTAACGCTTTTAGAAGTCGTAAATCTTCTTGAGCCGGTTTTTGGCGCATCGTATACATACATACGATGCTAGAATATTTTTGAATTGGAATCTATGTCAATGCGATAACGACAAGGCAGCCTCAAAAATATCATCGCTTTAATCAAGGCTGTGTAAATCATTGGAATTGTGGGGGACGAGAGTGATGTTTAAACAAGAGACCCATCTTAATATAAATTCTGTTTACATTACGATTGAAAATTTTTATAAAATATTTTTTAAAGCTTTCAAAGTCATCCTTCATGCAATCATCAACACTTTTTTTTCCGTAAATATTCTTAAAAGGCATAAAGAAAAAAACAAAATTGTTTTTGTCATTTCATTCATGTGATTTGATTGTTTACAATTCTTTCCAGTTCACGTTATCTCTGTCAGTTGATAAATCCCAAAAAATTTGAATATTTTTAGTATTTCAAGGAAATGAAACTAATTTCGTGTGGCATCACCAAACGTAGCCAATTTGACCTATGACCTTAGACAATAATAATCAACTGAAACGTTATCGTCGAGAGTAAGAATGATATGTGTAAACAAACAGTAACGACTTTTTGAGGTAAAAGACTTGAGTAGAAATCTTCGAATGTATTTGAGAAATGATAATGATTGTTGCTTGTTGATGAGACGTAATTATTTAAACGGCACGTATTTATTTCAAATGTCGTTGACTCATCGAAGGTGATGAAAATCATCCCACACAAAGGCGAAATTGACTTTTTATTCCCTATAAGAATCATTCGCTCAATTTTCCCTTATTATAGCAGAAAAAAAAGAACTGAGAAGAAATTGGATTTGTCGATTGTGTCTGACACGGTGCGCCACGTCGATTTAAAATTTAAATACCAAAATGCCATTTGTTCAATTGTTCATTCATTTGGAATTAGACGAGCGAATAAATTACAGTATTTCGTGTGCCCTGGATGTAACTCTAAACCGGTTATTTTATAAAGGGAGATGTTAAGCATAAAGTACAGCATGGAATGAGATTTTCCCATTTTCACGTTGGTTTTCGATCGAAGGGATTTCTTTCCTTAATTCGTGAATCGATGCTTTTGTTCAAAATCATGATGAACATGTGCGCATATTTTTACGATTAAAAATAAAATACAATTTTATTTCAGCACAAGGTGGAAGGTAAATCTTTTGTAAATATCGAGTCGCAGTCAACGCAAGCGACTGTTAACAATTTTACTTCTCGTCTGCTTAAAATCACAGAAGGGATGCATGTTAGGGATGGTTAGGGAGGAAAATAAAAATCAACCTTTACGGACAATGGAAGGTGATTTTCCAACGTGAGTGTGTGTGCGTGTGTGTAAACAGCAAATCAAGATTCCATTGAAACGTCGGGGTGATCATCGGGGTTTGAATGAATTGAATCGAATTTTTTGTTCTTTTGTCGCGTGTCAAATTTAATTTTTTTTTCTGCTGCTTTTTTCGGTGACAAAACTGAAATATTTGGAAGGGTGAATTCAAAGGTAATGTAAAATTTTCTATTCGTTATTCCAATCAATGAAGACGAGAAATGTTGATGTTATTTTTTATAAAACGATCCCGAAACGGTTGAAAATATTCAAAAGAAATAATTTAGCCCAAGGTATAAACATAAACACAGAAAATATTTATTAAAAATCTGAGCCTTAACATAAAAGCCGACAGGAATTCCTTTTTCGAAGAACGTTAACTGGCGACTTTGATTTTTGAAACTGTATACTGTGCACATGTGGCACTCATGTGAAGGGAGTAAATCTTGTTTACTTTGCTCTTGCAACAAAGGTACGCATTCATTTGTTTCTACTTTAAAATTAAGAGTTGGAAAAGGGGATGGAAAATGTTCACAGAGATTGTGCTCGAGTTTCAGAGTTTTTCTAATTGAAAAATATTCAATTTTCATCAAAGTGCTAAAAGCCCATACATTAAACATCTGTCAATATTCATATGCATGTAGTTTTAGTTTTTCGGTTAGGACAGTTACGGGAGAAAGAAGTGGAAAAGTGTCCAATTTCAGGAGAGATCAACGTGAAACCCAAAAGTGTTCATTCATTCTATATTTAGAAGTATGAGAACATTGTCTGAAATTTTCAATCTAAGAAGTTGGTAAGACGATCGTGTTGGTCTAACGAATACTTTTGCTTGATCGCATAAAAACCAATGGCTTGGCTTCTTGCTTTACCTTCTTATTCGTGATACTTTTTTAAAATGCCCGATAAATGGTTGTCCTCTGTTCACTCATTCATTCATTGAAGCAACACAAAAGAAACATTGTGTATAACTTTTGTGCTTCAAAAGATTTCTTTCTTTAAGAGAAACAAAATTTTAAGGGGAACTACGCACCGTAAGCCACTCCCCCTTGTTTCACCTTGTTCAGGGATTGTTTGAGGAGAATAATTTCAACATTAATTGGTCTCATTTTCTCCTTTAAGTTAAAATTAGATTCTTGCTTCCTTATCGTTTGTAAAATGATTGTAGATAAATAATTCCTTTTATTGCACAATTAAAGAAAGAAAAGGAGAATTTTCTGTGTGATTTCCCCTCATTGCTCTTCAATTCGTTTATGTCGTGTAGATTACTTAACATGTAAAATATCAAAAATTAATGTTTGCATTTTAATTTGAAATGTTTTCTTTTAAGAATAAATAGAAAATGTATCGTCATTTAATTATCAGTTTCAAATTAACTTCTTTATGTAAGAAATAAAAGGGGAATAAATTCGTAAAGTTTTCTACGTGCGTTGTGATATTCTACAATTTGCTACACAACGAAAAGCATAATGTAGCAAACAATATTGAAAATTTCATTTCCCCTCCAATAGCTTCTCGTGTTTATTCTGCCTGTAGCAGGATTGTACAATTCAGATTCTCTCTCGTTATTTCATCCGAACCTCTCATACCTTTCAGTTACTTTTCTGTACACAGTAAAGATTCATCGATAGTTAGGTTTTAAGTATTTTAGTATTTGTATTTTTTATTTTGTGGAATAAAGACGCAAGAAGCATCACGGATTAGAGATTTAATAATATTTTCGAGTCACAATAGCAAAGCGGTGGTTTCCACGGATGGAAGGAATTAAGTTTTTAAGCAAAAAAATCTTTTCGTGATTAAATAAATATATAAAAAATAGAAGAATTATTTATTTTATTTTTGAAACCTTGCGATGAAGGAAATCTTTCTTTTTGATGAAAAGTGAATAAATTAATGTTTAATGAAGTGGTGAAATCGCAGAAGAATTGGAACAGATTTATTACTTAAAAGAAAATAAAATATTTTTAAAGATTAGTGCTGAAACAAAGTGGCAAAGTCAATAAGGTGTGAAGAAAAGAAAATTTAAATATTAGAAATGTGAAGATTTGCGCAACCAAAGATTTCTTTTTCATGAATTTTTTAAAGTTTTACATAAATAATTTCTAAATAAAAGAGAAGTTTAAAAAGACTTTACAAATGTTGTCCTGTCTGGTGCCTCGTTTTGGACAAGAAGATATGCCGTCATCAACAAAATTTGACATACAATGTGAGAGTTTTATTTATTCATCTAAACTTAAACATAAGTTGAAATTATTTGATTACAATCTTTGTCTCTGCGATATTTTTTGTTCCAACAAATTTTATTCCCTCCATGCTTTTGAAGTCTTTAAGATACATTTCAAAAGTCAGACACAAGAAAAGCATTCCAAGAAAGGTAGTCATTAAAAAATGGCCGTAAACAATTTTAGATGTTTGTTGCTCTTTGCAGCTTCTTACACTTTTTCTGTTTCTTTATTCTCCATTTTTTTCCATGAAAATGAAATGAAACGAAACTTACATACACATTATACTCACGCTACCTACACATTTGAACACTAAAAAATGTTATCGTTTCAATTGAAAAACCAGACAGAAGCCACAGTGAGGGATCGCAAAATGTTGATCGTTTGTTAAGAATCTACGAGAATCACAAATCATTGAAGCCGTGAATCTTTCCTTCACTGTATTCACGGGTCTCATGTGTGTATAGGAAATTATAAATTGAAACCAGGTTGAAAATAATGACTGATGATGATAAAGAACACAAAAGTAAATTTTAATGGGTGGAGTTTTTTTTTGGGTATTTACTCACTTCGGTTCGTTGATAAATGTTATCGCAGGCTTTACAACATTCCTTCCTGTGCCCTGTGGTCATTAAACGTATGTATGTGATAACAGTTTTTCTTTCTTGTTTCACATCGGGTCAGCAGTCCGATTGATCAATGACCTGCAAAAGTAGAAACAAATCATTTTTTTTCTAAAAAGAAATATAAATAAATTTCATTGCACTTTGAAATTAATGCAGAATATTGATTTATGTCTGATGCGAGAACGAAGAAAAAAAAAGAAGAAAAACGATAAGAAAGGAAACGAAAATTTCCCCGACAAGAAAATGTTGGAGAGAAAAAGTTGAGAAATGCGATGGCAAGGTCAGGACACATAATATTTATGAATGAAGGAGAAAAACGATTTTCTGCTACTTTTTTTTCTCCTTCACGAGACTTGGAAAAACTTTTTCTTTCTCTCTTATTTTTTTTCCTTTCGACGTCTTCAAATTAGCTTTAATAATTATTTATTGATCAATTGTTGATTGTTTGCAGCAGAGAAATGAATGGAAAAGAATCAATGTTGATTGTGAGTTGAAGATATTAAAACAGGTTTCAACGCCATTTAAAATTCTTTTGTGTTGACTTCTTAGCCAATTAGCTTCATAGAATGGTTGCTTTGAATGAAAACAAGTTTTATAAGACTTCAGGTAGAGAATTCTGTTTGAAACACGCGCATTTGAATGTTTTTTAAAATAAAATTCTTCTTGGCGTCATCGCGTGGGTAAAGAAATTCAAGTTGACGTTGACAGAAACTTTAAACATAATTCATGAAAAGGTGCTCAAAAATCACACGAAAAATGATTTTTTTTTCCTTTAAAAAATACCAACTCAAAGAAATATCTAATTGAATGATTCAAAACATTATTGTAAAGGAAGGAAACAAACAAAATACAATCAAAAACTTTTTACTTTCTCCATCAATATGAGTTTGTAAAGCACACATTTCAAAACATGTAGATTATAAAACGCAAAACAAATTACATTTTTAACTCGTTGTATTCGCGTTTAAATTTATTTGGACTGTATTAACCAACATTCCTAAAATGCGCATTTAAAAAATATGTTTCCGATAAGAACTTTCGACTGGAAGAATATGTAGAAGAAGAAAATTCTTATTAAAAGCAAATAAATAACAAAAAATACGACAATGAGTCACAGAGTTCAATCCATGATGATGTCATTAAGCTTCCCTGAACTGAACCTCTCATAAACATTGTTGCTCATGCATCGTTCACAATGAGAGATTCACAGTCACATTCTACAATCTCAATTACCTTTAATAAATTCTTAGAATTGAAATATGTTGTGTTTATGATTCAAAGTTTGAATATGAGTCGTTTGTTCGTCTCGAGCCCTGAATTCATAAACATCTGAAAACACCTTGCTCTCGGGTTTTATATTTTAAATAAATAAATACGACCAAAAATTACGGCTTTCAATGGCAGGCATTGCACAGTAAGAAACGGAATAAAAGAAAATATTTAAATAAAAACAGAGTCAGAAATATAATCGTCATAACTTTGAGGCGAGAAACGAACATAAATTTGTTTAACAATAATAACTTTAATTTCTTTAGACCGTAAAGCGTTCAATCGTAAAATGGCACTTAAACTTATTCTCATCTCGCGCCAACCAACATTCAACTTGAGAATCAGCTCAGGTATTGTTGATGACAGAATTGAAACTAAGGATTAAATTGCAATTAAAAACTGTCTGCCAACATCAACAAAACAAAGAAATCTCGCGGCTCGTGATCATATGTACCAAGATATAATATTTTTGTTGATATCTGATGATCATCATGACGATGATGACGATTGAGGGAATATTTTAAATTAACGTCAAGTAAATGAAAGTCAAAAGATTTTATTTCTTATGTCTAGCGAGTGAGAATTAAGAAATCAAAATGATGACATTATTAATGGCGAATATTTTATGTAACAAGTTTAAGAAATCTTCCCCAAAGAAAATATCATTTATCTTCTGCACAAAGTCGGATATCTAACTTAACAGTATTTTCAAATAAACGAATTAAATAATCTCGAGGGGTCTTAATCCAACATATTTTCAGACGATGTATTTATACAACAAAATAAGTTAACTGTCAGTACATTGAACGACATGAAGGCTTAGCAGCACTTTTCATAATGTTTTCCGTTGAAATTGTGAAAAACGAAGATGTCCAATCTTTCACATGTTCGACGAGTTTGTGAGATGCTCAGCAGCAAAAATAATTGCAAGGAAAATGAGTATTTTCCCGATTCACATTTCTGACAGGTGTAGAAATTAATGTGCAACAGAAACATGCAAATTCGCTAATTCTCAAATTAAAGTAAACATTAAAAGACTGCCTGTACGTGCTAAACGTGTTCATTTTCTTAAATTCACTTTTTTCTTTCTTCATTTTCTTTCTCTTCATCATCATATCCGACATGGGAGAAGATTGACGAAGAAGAAAGAAAAAGAAGCATCTTTAAGGTATATTCACACATGCTCCCTAAAAATAGAAAATGTTTTGTTAATTAATTGAAATCAATTTCCTGTTGACTTGACTATTTGAGGTAAATATTCTCTACTTTTCAAATCAACAATGAACGTGGAAGAAGAGTCTTTCATGTGCTCTTAATTCATTGCGTGGGCGAATACTCTTCGCATGTGACAGAAAGAAGAAGAAAAAAAAATCTTTTTGGTATTGTTGGAATTCAAATTAATTTGTGATAATTTAGAAAAATTAAAATTCCTTCCGTCATTCCTTGATTGAAAACTATTTTCCTTTAATCCCATCCAAATCTTCAATGTAAACTTTTCATCATGCAAACACCTTTTTCTCCAAACATAATTTCGACAGTCAAAATGTGAGAGTGTAACTAAAAATACTGCACGATTTCCTGTTCATGAAAATAAACAAACTTAAATAGCAGTTAAATTTCTGAATCGATATTTGAAGATGAATGATATGATTACCTCAAATAAAGCATAAATATCCAGAGAAGAAGATTCTCTTTCGTCTTCTTCTTCATCTTTATTATACCTCATTTCCTTTTGACTGTTGGAAATACTGAACTGTGTAGGGGTTTACTTAAACGTCGAATTACGTAGACATGTTTCATTTCATCGTTCCCTTCTAAATAAAAAAAGAAAAATCTTATGTGTAGATATCTATGTAAGTATGTATGTTGAAATGAGCGTACCTTTCATTCGCTCACATACGTTGAGGTTTTTGTTTATCTGTACAAACAATAATGGGATAAGAAACTCAGTCGTCGCATCTCGCATATGCTTGACAGTGAAACTTTTCTATGTGTCTTAGGCAATGTTCAACTTGAAATAATAACTCACGACAGCAGAGGGAAAGATTTGTCTTTGAATTTGTATTTTCATTCTCGAGTCATAATTAATTGAGTGATCCATATTTCTTTTTAAAACACCTGTTAAATGGTTCCATTAGTGCCGTCATTTCAATTAGAAATGTAATTTTAATAACCGTTTTAAAATATCTTTTAATGTCTTTTCAGTTCAGCCATTGGCGATTGCACGTAATGACGACGACTCTTCACATCAAAATGAATTTATTAACTGCACTCATTGTCAACTTGAGTTCTCTAACTTTCAAGTAGGTTAATTTTCCTTCTGTCTAGTTTCTACTTAATCGTTAAATCCATCTTCCTACCTTAAATGTAATTTATTTTTTATCCCTTAGTCGTTAAAAGATCATATAATGCAAGTACACCAACCAACATCCGAAGCACCGAATATGTCAATAAATGGAATGACACACCAACAGCAACAACATTTCTCACCACCACCTTCGTTACTATCGCCTGGACAATTCTCATACAATGTAACTACAGGTGTAAACGAAGGTGGGCGTCAATCGAACAGTCCAAATAATTTGAATACTCACGCATGCTCTTACAATCAGTGCTCCGCCTCATTCCCAACATTAGAATTATTAGAGAAGCACGAAATGATCCAACATTCATCAGGTGCTACAAATGTGGTAAGTTATTTACACATTTATTACTATATGGCTTTGAAGTTTTGCTTAAATATCTCTAAATATCTATAAGATTTAACTCTGAGGCTAAACGGATCGTTAAAAACTATTGCCAAATATTTTAAAGTCGAAGAAAATGAAAATAAAAGATTTTAATTCTTTTTTATTTCTCTTGATCTTTTCGATGAAACTTTGAATGATAAATATGTTTGTATATAAAGTTTAAAGCCACCCTGAATTAAATATGAATATCTTTAAGAATAAATATCTGGAAGATTCCATTCGTTCTTTTTTCTCATTTTTAATTAACTTTCAACCGTTTATGAATTAACAACAATTATACTGAAAGAGATCGTTTGCGATATAATGTTAATAATTGAAGGATGAAGAACAAAGACAACATAAACTAAATTAATGGTCGCTTTTTTTCTTCTTTTTCTTCTTCTCTCTTCTCACATAAAATGCATTAAAATTAATTCCCAACCCAGTTGGTCTGAAGCCTTTGAAAAGAATTTTTGTTCATTCTTTTCTACAACGACGTTGATGATATTTGTATACATAAACGTAGAGGGAAAAAACTAAAAAGTTAAATGAAATTAAAAAGCCCTGTGTGTGTCTTCTTGACATCATGATTATTTGTTTTTCGCGTCTTCATTTTTCTTTCTTTCTTTCATTTTTTTGTTCATTTCTTCTTTCAGTGTCGGCGAAACATGAAGTTTATGTTAGTTTTTTTGTTCAGTCAAATGTTTAATGAATAATACGACCGTGCAACTTATGCATCTTCTAAGAAATCTTTCATTCCATTACTTATTTAGAGCGAAATTGACTTTGACTGAACTTTTTCTCTTTCTTTCTCGTTCCCTTTACTTTAATTAAAAATGAGTAAAGAAATGAAACAATCAAGCTTATTATAATTACATGCGGATTTTCATAAACATGATATTCATCAGAAAAACTCATTTAAAAGCTTAAAATTCTAGACGAATAAACATCACCTAAGTAAGCATCAACGACATTCAGAACAAGACATTACTGTTGCGTTAGATGAACGAGTGATCTCATGAACGCGTATTAAGTTTCGATCATTAATAGCTAATCGCCTATGTTATTTTAAGATCACTCTTTTTATGAGTTCTTTCTTTAATTTTTTAATGATTGTTTAATGTATTTGTCTGAGAGTTACGTCATTCGTTTTCCTTTAGAGAAGTAAAATTACCAAAATATTTAATGTTGCAGGGAAATATTACGATCAAGCATACATCATAATTTAACATCATACATATCAAAATATCATTTCTTCAAGTCAAAATATCATCATTCATAATACTTTCTTTGATAAAACGTCCGACTCATTTAAAAAACGCTAAATAAAAAAATTTTTTTTTTTGAAAAACGACGGAAAATTCACCTTGCCGTATAACACATCAATGATGTTAAATTATGAATGTTGGAAATATTTTTCATTCTCACAAATGTCAAGCACGAAAATACTATTTTCCGCTTTTCTTCGACTACGTTGCGCTCCGGTGCCAGGAAAAACAAATTTGACAATACAAGAGAAAAGCAGGCGAGAAAATCACTTCACATCGTTATTCAATGAAAATATTTTGACAAAAAAAAAGAGAGAAAAGAAAAGAAAAGATCACGACGAGCAGTCAAAATTTGACATGTCGACTCGTCGTTCATAAAAATGTTTTGTGTGGTGCAAACAAATTGCCAAGAGACAATGGATTAGACTAGTGCGTGTGTGAGGTCTATAATTGCCGTTTTGTAAATGTTGCAATATCCATAAGTTAATTGAAAAATAATTGATTTTAAAAAAGAAAGTAAAAAAGTGATGGAAAAGAAAGCAAAAGCAAAGTCAAGCCAGCAGTTGTTTCATTCTTCTTCTTCACCAGACTATTTATTTAGAGAGAAATATTTTTTTAACTTGAAAATAGATTTAAAGATGCATGAACAAAAATCATGTCGGAAATCCGATTGAAATAATTTTTTTTTTATATTTTCGTGAACATCAACAACAATCATTCGTTAGTAAAAACGCGTACTTTTCATGATGAAACAAATAAAGTTTTTAAGTCGTAATACAAAGGAACTAACTATACCTTATCACTGAACATGGTCATTTCATTTTGTTCTACTTTTAAGGTTCTTATCGCAAAACACTCATTCATGAAGCACACACAAAAAATATAAATTTATTACCAGCAGTTTCCTCTTGGCTTGCTCATCTCTAGAGCGATGGATAGACACACAGTATTGACGTATTTCACATACGCTTGTTGTTTATGAGAGTCTGGTTAGCTTTTAGATAAGCATTCATTTCAGATTCAACCTCAATTTCCTATACACGTAAAATCATTTAAAATAAGAAAAAAAAAATTCGTTTACAACATATTTTTGTATAGCATCTTTCCGTGAAATTTATTGAGAAAACTGACGGCGATAGGTTGAATAAATTTATGTGCTTCCTTTGAGGCTCTTGATTGGCAAAATTACTTATGTTAGAGTTTCGTCTTGTGTTTGTGCGATATTTCTGCTTTCAATCTAAGACAGAATTCCTTAGAACAGCAGAAAAAATTGGGAGCATGTGCGAAACAGAAATTCAAAATAATTTCTTATTTTATTTTTTTTTCTTCTCGGCTTAAAGATGATCTTAAAAGATCTTCAAAATGTCTCAACCTGAAGTTGAGTTTTGTTTCTGTTAAACATTCAACCAAGCAACAAAAAAAATGAGAAGCTGACATGTTCAAGGTTTCTCCAGTTCGATTAATTTAAAGAAAGAAAAAAAATCCACTTGGGTAGAAAATGGACGCCGCGAATGATATCATCGTCTAATGAATTTGAGGTCTTTTTTGTGTGCTAGAATAGAAGCACAATGTATTAAAACAAAATAATATCCAAAATGATTTATAAGAATCATGATAGACAAAATTGATTCAGTCTTCTTTTTAAAATTAGAAGAAAAGAAGAAAATGAAATAAAAAATCACTCAAAAGCTTCATAAATTGAGCCTAAGCAATTTTTAAAGTTGCGGTAAAAATTTGGGAGGCGTGTTAATCAATCAAAAGCAAATGTGAGTAGATTTTTTGGTATAAAACAGTACATTTCACTCGAGAGGAGAATTAAGATGAAACGTTTCAGAACATACATCACTGTAATCAGTTGAACGGTCAAGCCTTTAAAAATCCATGAAGCTTTTGTAGATTCATAAATAATGAAAAAGAATCTTCAAGTGATAAAGTCAAAAATTTCTTAAAAGATTTTAGCAAAGGAAATAGCAATAAATTAATATCTTAATCAACTTCATTTAAAGCTATTTAAGATATCCTTGCAAACTTTGTAAGATGACAAAACAAACGAACAACATAATTCAATACAATTTCTCAAATCAACAAAAATTTCTTGAATTTCTTTTTCGAAATATTTCAATGATGTTGAATTCTAAGTATAAAATATCGTGTCAACTGTGCCTAATGTTTAATTCATTAACACACATAATCATATTTCAAGCGATCTCAATAACACCACTCACATGACAACTTCAATAAATTTCCTCCTAACAAATAACTAATGATCAATACTTTAAGCAATTTTCAGATCACAAACATCACAACATCCATAACTCAGATTTGAGACATTTTTCTTCTCACTTTTTTTTTCCTTTAAAATGGCACACCTTTATTTATAGCATTTTTATATACTTACCGCTTGTTAGCTTCTATCTTACATTTTGTCTATCTGGTGTTAGAAAGCAAACCTAAAACCAAATTTATTATTCAATAAAAGTTCAAATTAATGTGATTCAACGTCACATTTAACGACTCTTGTTTGTGATTCTTGATGATTCGTGTCATTTCCATGCGGAAGGTCTATGGAACATCACCTTTCATGAATCAATCAACAGCTTAGAGTGAATCGTGAAGATTCTTTGAAAAGATTTTGCGAGACGAATATGCGTAGAGAAAAGTGAGTTGAGTGGCTTCCTTGGCGTCAAACCTGTGGACGAATGAAGGTGTAGATGTAAACAAATCCAGAAACCTCATTCAATAAATTTATACAAATTTAAAATGAGTAATTAAAGGCTTAAATATTGTAGAAAGAATCTTGTAAGATGTGAAGATGTTTGAAAATATTTTCCTTTCAACTGTTTACCTCCAACTTTCATCTGAAATCAGTTGAGGGAAAATACTTACGATCAAGACAGGTGTTCAGCGTTTCAATGATCATATTTCTTTACTGTATATTTATTGAGAGCAGTAAATATTTAAAGGTGAAAAGAAAAAGAATCACAGAGCGATGTCCGACGCGACGGCAATTTATTTTCGCAATAATCTTTAATTAAGTCTTATCGAGAATTTTCTTTCATCTCACCTAGAAATTGTTGTGCATGATTTTTTTAATGTGAATGAATCATTCATAAAAATAACAATTCTCGAAAATGTATGAAAAAAATATTAAATTTATTACTTTGTACATTTTATGTAGTGACAATCAATGAATCGTCACATGTAAAGATCTTAGAAAATAAATTTCTGAAATATTTTCTCAAGCGCCGCCAACACAAATACTTTGAAGGGAAAATCTATTCCACTTACGATGTAACAATGAGATAAATAAAATGCTCCCTGATATTATCGAATAAATTATTTACAATTTACTCTAACTTTGATATCATATGACCGTCTCGTTAAAGCAATTAACCGATTAATTTGCGTCGCATACCGAAATTCCCGGTTACGTCGCGGTCGCATTTATTTTGTTGTTTGTCAAATCAGAAATTTTAATTACTTCACATCAACACTTGAGTTATATCGACAAATCTTTTTATGTTCTTTCACTTCCTTGACGAACGTTCGTTTAATGTCGGAATGTTCAGGGAAAATAAATGGCAAATATTTATGAGAAGACTTGTCAAAATTACCGCGAAATTATGTAGAAGCAAAACTTTGAATTGCCATCAATTCTCGTAATTTGACGACATATTAAATACATTTCATGATTATTATTAATACTTTTATTTTCAGTGTTGTCGATTGTGTCACAAAACATTTGCAAATGTTTATCGACTACAACGTCATATGATTTCACATGATGAATCAGCGTTATTAAGGAAATTTAAATGCACCGATTGTGATAAGGCTTTCAAGTTTAAGCATCATTTAAAGGTATGTCGACATGAGAAAACTTATGTGAATTAATTGCAATTAAATAAATTGTTGACTCTTTTAGGAACATCTTCGTATTCACAGCGGAGAGAAACCTTTTGGATGTCCAAATTGTGGCAAACGATTCTCACATTCGGGATCATATTCCAGTCACATGACCTCTAAGAAATGCATCAGTATGGGATTAAAAATGAACGGTGGTGCAGGAATGGCGCCAAATGGTAACAACATTATGATGAATGGTTCGAAAATGAAATCAGAAAAGAAACAACAACTTTCGATGGCATCGACATTAAATCAATCACATTTGTCGAATGCAGGAAAGTTCTTAAGCAATTCAAATTCTTTTCTTCCAATGCTTCCAAACATCCCAAAATATGAGGGTTACGATGTGATGAATGCAGCATTTCTTGCAACGCTTTCGCATCCATTCTACTCAATGGGATTAAATCCAAATCTTAATCCTTATCACATTCAAAACTTACTCAAACTCACCGGTGTTCACAATCTTAATCCACCGATGGATGAAGAGAAGACAAATGAAGAACATAAAAGTCCAAATCAACATTCTAATCCCGAAGATTTAATTGAAGAAGTGAATGAGAATGACGAATCTAAACTTGTCATGGATTTAAAGGACGAAGAAGAAAAAATTGCGAAGATTCAAAGAGAAAAGTTTGATGATGGAAATGATGATGAAGACAATGATGATCCGATGAATAATGAAGAAACTTTATTAACACATGAATCACGTGAAAAATCTCAATCACCGATTATTAAACAAGAACATCAAAATTTTGATGATTCGGGGAACGACTCACTACGCTGTCAGCATTGTGATAAAGTTTTCAATCATCCGGCTGAACATTTGCAACATGAGAAGATTTTGTGTAATGCGATGTTGATGAAAAATCATGAAGGAATCATGGCTCATATGAATGAGTCACTGAATTCATCAAATAATAATGGTTGCAGTGAAGATGATAACGATGATCGTGACTCAAAAATTTCCACAGAATCTGATCGTAAAGTTCGAGTTCGGACAGCAATTTCCGATGAACAGCAAGCAATTTTGAAAGAATTCTATGCGATTAATGCACGACCAAATCGTGATGATTTCAGGAACATTGCACAACGATTGATGTTGGATCCACGTGTTGTTCAGGTTTGGTTTCAAAACAATCGATCGCGTGAAAGAAAACAGAATGGAAATCGCGATTGTCAGTTTAAAGTGAGTGATGAACAGCCTTTAGATTTATCGATGAAGAAAGAGATGAAAACGGAAACGCCAACAACTTCACCACGTTACGGAATTGTTCCTCATCAACATTCTTCCGAAGATGATCAAGTTCTTAATTTGAGTCGTAAAATGACGCCATTCTCACCAATCTTCCAACCAACTTACAACGCTGATTTCTTGACGCGACAAATTCCATCACCAAACGAGGCTGTGCCTCGAATGACAAACATTCGCAACGGGTACCATTTGCCACTTGGCTTACCACTCGAACGTCTGCTTCAATTTACACCAGAAATGATTATGATGAAACAAGATCAACGTGGAAATAGTTTGAGTCCCGGAAGTTCTGAAAAGCGTTCATGGAAAGATGAAGAAAGTCGTTCTTTCGACGAAGCCTTGAATCAATCACACCAACATTATCAAACACAACGCCGAATGCCTAAAATGAAATCGGAAATTCCACCCGATTCTGATGAATTCAATTTCGTTTGTGATCTTTGTGATAAGGCTTTTCGAAAGCAGAGTTCATTGGCTCGTCATAAATATGAACATTCTGGTGAGTTCTATTTGTTTAATAATTTTTTATGAAGTGAACTTAATTAAACATTCATTTTAATAATTTCCTAGGTCAGCGACCATTCAAATGCACCGAGTGCCCCAAAGCCTTTAAGCATCGTCATCACCTTGTAAGTTCATCAACATGTTTTCAATTCTCATTATTTATTTATTCATTTCATTTCATTTATTTAGACTGAACACAAACGTTTACACTCAGGTGAAAAGCCTTTCCAATGCGGCAAATGCTTAAAACGATTCTCTCATTCCGGCTCATACAGTCAGCACATGAACCACAGGTATAGTTATTGCAAACCTTATCGAGATTAGTTAATGATGCAACGCTGGCAAAAGCATCATGAACAACTGAAATTCAATCAAATTTTGCCGCCGTTTTAAAGAAAGACATACAACGCGACTAGATATTAAAATAATCACAAAGTTGATGAAATGAAATTCCATTTCCATAAAGTTTAGTTAAAAAATTTGTTAAACATAAATAAAGCTCAAGCATCCCTTGTTCATCCACCTCACATTGTCCCAGTCGAAATAATAATTTTTCGTACTTAAATCATTGAGAACAAGAAAAGCAAAGAAGAAAAAGAAGTCAAAGCATCTTCATCATAATTCTTACATCTAATTAACTGTTCATTGTATTTTTCAAAACTATAACCACAAATAATAATAATAATAATAATAATTAAAATAACTATCTTCGTGACAAGTCTTTACATTCCCAGAGAAACGAACGAGAAGAAAAAGAAAGTAATAAAAATTGTTCAGAAATAATTTTCTTTCTGATTCGTAATTGCTTGTACATAATTAAAAGTTAAAGTTAGTTCATAATGTTACAATAATTAAAGGTACCTGTAAAAATACTCAATTACTTTAGATGAAAATGGAAGCGATTGCAAAACATAAAAACTTAAATTAAAATTTAACAACAAAATGCTTAATTAATTTTATGTTTTCAACTCGAAGTGAATTCAATGTGCCACGAAATTAAAGAGATTATTGATATGAAACTATGAAAGTTTATGACCATAAGTTTAAAGTGACAATTAAGTTTACTTATTAAAAATTTAAGTAATAGTTAGTAGTTTAAGGCTGGGTTTACGGCAATTAAGAATCGAAAACAAAAGAAATTAAATTAAAATAAGTTTTTAAGTCTTGACAGCACATTTTTGAAAGGCCTCGCCACGAAAGATTTGGTGATGAGTTAGTTATGTTTAAATTCAAAGTTCTTTCTTTTATGATCTATAAATGTAAAAGTTCAATATTGAGATATGGACCATCAATCGAAAAAGACAATATGATAAAAAGAAAAACTATAACTAATGACATCCAATCATATATACTTTTTGAAAATCTTATAATCGCCATCATCAAAAATTCTATAAATTGATTTCACATCTTAAACTTTTGGAAACATTAATTAAAAGAAAAAAGCTTCGGCAATTTAAATTCTTTTCTTCTTTCTTTCAAATCAAAAATAATAAAGAAAAACTTCATGTTAATCATTCCAAGGAAAATATGAAAATTAGTAGAAAATAAAAGGAAAGCTTTTTATAAAGCTTTCTAAACTTAAGAAAATAAAATTATAAAACATGTTTATAAAGCTTTCGACAATGAAATGAAATGTTTTGTTAAAACTTAACTTTACTCTTGATAATATTTCTTCTATAAAGTAAACAACATTATGTATAAAAACTAGGGAATGTTCATAAGTTGGGTCTTGAGTCTGAATTTACTTTACAGTCCAAATATTTATAGTCAAAAATAAATCTCATAAATATTGTTGAATATAAATATTTACAATTTTTGCTAAAATCAAAACGTCACTTGTGAACAGCTCTCAAAGCCAGTTTATGAAAAAAAGAAAATAAATCAGACAATAATTGAGGAAAGTTTATAATTTTAGTTTCATAGTTAAGAATCTTAAATATAGTTCATGAAAATGATGCCAAAAACTCATAAACGAAACAAAGAAAAAAATAAGTAAAATGTTAAAATGTTTCCTAAAACAAATGTAGGTAATCCAACAGGTTTCAAGACACAACGATAACATAAAAAATAATGATATAAAATTTCAAGGGAAAAGAATTATTTTCAACTTAAGTACTTGGGTTAGTTAAGTAAATATATTTGATCTTGTACATTTGAACGCTCTAAAGCTAGAATACCAAAGCATAAAAATTATTTCTAAAGAACAATTAAGTTTATGTCGTGCAATATATTCCCATTACGATTGCATAGACATTTATGATATGTTGCTAGTTATAATTTTTTTAATTTTATCTTAAACTTATAATTATTATTTTTATACATTTAATGATGCATGAAGAAGAAGCAACAACAAAGCGTATTATAAAAGTATCAAAACATTTATATTGAAGTTCGTTTTGTAGTTACAAATATTATTTCAAGAATCTAAATAAAGAACTACTATTTGCAAAAGTCAAAATTATATTTTTCATTTAAGTGGCATTAAAATGTTCACATCAACTTTATTACTTTCAGAAAGTTTTTTTATATCTTGAAGATGTAAATTTATCTACAGCATGAATTGTGATGCGCTCTTTAAGTTTAGAAATCATCAACAAACTTAATTGTAGGTAAGTTTACGCTTATCGAATAAAGTACGACGGTCTTTGATATATGAACACAAACTATTCAAAGTTTGAATTTTAAAATGCAGTGAAACAATTTAATCTCGACATGATCACAGAATTTTATTTCAAAAAATTTCAAAAGCGAATTTTTGTTGATTGTTTTGCTCAATTATAAATCCGTGAAATGACTAAGGCTCTTAACTGAGTTATAAACTTACTTAAGTATTTATCACCAATAATTGATAAGATAACAAAGCTGCTTAAAAATCGAATTGTTTCGTGGAGAAAGTTTAGTCTATGACAAGTTCTCGTTGATTTCAATCCTCGTGATCATGAAGGCAGTTTTGTTGTGGTTTGCGATTATCGCAATGGTATAATTAATAATTAAATGACCTTGAATCTTAATTTGAACTTAAATTATGTCTGAATAGGTGACAGGTGACGACGTTACTGACACAACAACCGATTTATTGAATGCTCAAAGGGAATTAACAAGTGCACACGAAAGAGCAGAATCGGAATATCAAATCAACCGAAACATTATTTCATCTTACATTGCAATTGTGGAGCAGCAATTGTTGGACAGTTTTATGGACACTTATTCCGAAATTCATATGCTTGTTGAGTCAGTTAAATATTCCACATTCTTTGCTTAATTAAAAATTTCAAAATTATTTATTGATTAATTAATTTAAAGCGAAACGACAGAAATCTTCAACACTGAATTTGAATCGAGTCCCTGCATTGACACTGTTAGGGCAAGATGGAATTTACAAGTTCATCGTTTTGGTAACAGGCTGAGTGAATGTTTATTGAATTCTGTGGCTGAAGTGAATGCCTGGAGTGAGTTCGTTAATAATCTTCATGTATCTGCCCAAGGCACAACCAATCAATTTGCAAATGCTGGTGTTGCTGAATTAGCTGATCTTGAAGGATACGTTGGAAGCAATTTATTGAGTACTGGAATAAACGAACGATTGGTTGAGCTCCTTGCTAGGTCCGATCTATATTTTGAAACATTTGAAGAATTCCGCGCATCCGTTGTCAATAACGAAGAAGAGATTATCAGACAATTAACTGAGGTTGGTCATCATGGTTTTCAATTTATTGCTTTTAATCTCATTTTGATAATATTTTCAGTGTGATCGAGCGATTGCAGCGGCAAGTGCAAACGAAGCAAGAGAAGACCTGGCATTAGCGAGAGCTTGTACTTAAATTTTCAAAGCATCAAACTTGAAAAAAAAAATAAAACTTGAAATTTAACAAACAATTTTTGGCCATGCTTTTTATTGTCAAAAGTTTCATTAAATTTGCATTTAAATGTTTTCAAATGCCATCTCAAAAGTTGTAGTGAGATTAAAATAAGAAACGTTTTATCGAATCCCCTGAAAGTACTTGAAGAAGTTGTTCATTCTTTATCTAATCTTTGGTTTTTCCGGTTGGATAATGTCATGATTGATACACAAAATAATTCAAAACACTTTTGATCGTTCATAAAGTTAGTTGAGTAATCAAAAAATGAAGTTTTCGGTAATTTTCATTACATTTATGCTTACATCCTCTGTGACAGTAAGTAATAATTATCATGTCATTTGATATTCTTTGAGCAGAATTAAAATTTAATTGCACAGCCACAGTCAACAGAATTTGTCGAATATTTACTTCAACTACAATTCGCTTCACAAGGAAATTATGATTCAATGCAACTTACAGTTTTTGATGCAAGAACTGAAATTCATGAACATATAAGATTCTTAAGTTCAGCTGCTATGTTGGAAGTGACCGAAGGTTGACGAAAAAGATTATCAAGAATTATTAAAAAGTAATTTAAAAAGTTATAAATTTTAGCATTGAATACAATTGAAGGAATTCAATTAGTAGCACAAGAATTCATCGAAAATGCGACTGGGAGTGACGAATGTCTACAAGTTGCAATTGATGGTTGGAACAATCAATTGTCAAATGCTGATTCGAGCTTTGGTTTATGCGTTGAAAATTCAGTTACACCAATAATTGTTGAAATATCTTCATTTGACATGCTTACAATAAGGGAATTTGAGAAATCATTTGAAATACAAAACATTATTTTGAATGCTCTCAGTGAAGTAAGTTTGAAGAGATTTCTTGAGATATTTTTATAAATAAAACTTTACGTGATGTTTCAGGTAAATCCTGTGACAAATCAAGGAAACATAACAAACTTTGCTGCAAATCAACTTGACGAATTGTCCACAAGATTCAATTACGAAGTCATTCCTGAATTATCTTCACACATCCAAGCTTTTAACGATTTAAGAAGCACAATTCCGTTTGAAATTCACGATTGTTTAGGTAACGAAGTAATGAGAATTGAAGACGAATCTTTGGTTCTTCGCAACACTTTAGAATTGTGTTAAATTCTTTCAATAACTTTTCACATAAATTTATTGATATCTCTTAAAAGAAATAAAATTTTGATATAAACAGCGGACTTTAAGTTTAATTAAACACCAAATCGTTATAGTTTTGAAGCATGTGATATGCTGACACTCTGCAGCAAGTTGTGTTCCTGACAACTGTCATTCGATCAGCTCGTTCAAAGTTTGCTTTCACTAATTCGTAGTAACGACCATCGCTAAGAACCATGCATCGTAATTTCAAACATTTAACTCGCAACAAGTCAATGGCTTTTTGACTTTTATCTGAGAATCGAAGATTTTCTGGATCCCATCTGTGAAATTTTAATTTTTAGTATTGAAATGGAAATTTCGAAGTTCTCACCTCAATTCAAGTCTTTCAAGTTTAGGACAATTTGTTGCAATTGCGTCCATCAATTGATCAACATGAATGTTGACTGACAGTCGTTCATGAGTTCCCATAACGAGAATTTTAGCTGATGACAGAAGGGGAAGAATTGACATCCATAATTGATCAGTGATATGCGCCATTCCACTTAAAACGCATGATTGCAATTGACTTCCATGACGTGTGATAAATTTATTCAAACTCTCATCCGATAAATTATCAGATGAATCTAAGTCTAAAGCCAAAAGTGAACGACAAGTTCCCGATTCCATCCAAGCTTTCAACACGGAATCATTGAATCCGTTTATTTGACCTGCACTGAGAAATTTCAATCCAGGTATGCGAGTCAACATGTCGATGAGACATTCAGTTGATAAATCAGTTGCAGATATGTCAAGTTCTTGTATAATACTAGAAATAAAATCTTCATTAATAAATGTAAAGCGTTCATTCATATTGATCGCATCTTACGTCTTGTCCCAGTCAACTGTCATCACATATTCTGACTGCAAATTTGTGCCATTCATTAACAAGCATTTTAATCTCTTTGAACGTTGAAAAAGTGTCTTTAAAGTCGATCCTGTAACTTTATTACAAAAGTTGACAGCTAAGCATTCAAGTTGAATGCAATTTGAGCTGAAAGCATCAATATGCGAATCATCAATGAAATTTATTCCATACAGATTGATGACACGAAGATTTGGAGTCGCTGCTTTTAACTTGTGAACATTGATGACTTCCTGAAAGTGAATTTAAAATTCATTTCATTGTTTTTTAATAACATTTGTTACTTACATAAATTTCTTCTTCTTCTTGTTCAATTTTCTCGTAAGTACCAACAAGATGGAGAACTTCAAGACCATTAATGAAGTTATAAATTTTTCTCATGAAACCTTCCATAAAGATGACTTCGGATAAACAGATGCAAAGATAGCGGAGTTTTGCAGGAAATGCTTGCAATTCACTGAAATCGTGAAGTTGCATAGCTAAAAGAAAAATTTTGATTGAAAAGTATTTCAAATAAGTAGAACCAATTTGTATTTAATTACCTGTTGAGAAATCAAGAAGCATGTGAGTTAAGTTTGGACATTTTCCAGCTAATTCATGAAACACTGTGTGAGTTATCAACTCAATAGGAAGTTCGATGTAACGAAGTGATGGTCCAAATCGAACTGAAATTAATGCAAGCAATGATTCGAGTGACCCAACATGAAGACCTGGAAAAATATAAAAAATTAATCAATAAAATCTTTTAATTACCAATTTCAAAACCTACCTGAAATTTCCGGACGAAGTGAAACATTTTTCCACAATTTTGTATCATATGCAATCTGACGCCACCGACGACAAACTTGAGCTAAGAAAAATAAAATTAAAGAGATGAAAAATAACTTTTGTGACATTTATTCAAGGATATTCAAATAACTTTATTCACTTTACCCATTCGACATATTTCCAAATGAGACAGGTAAGAAAATATGCTCAATATCACCTTGTCAGGCAGCTTTTCGATTGTCTAGAAAAGAAATTAAAATTTATTTAGGGGGTGAAACCTAAAATTAATTTTAAAACCACTGAATGATCTTATTTTCTCAAGAGTGTTCACAACACCTACAGTACTAGCAAACGGGGATTTTCCTGATTCTGTGACGTACATCTGAGATGCTTCAATAGCAACTTGTTCCATAAATCTATCCATGATTAAAATTTTTTACTTTTTCCTTATCAAAAAAAATTTCTGAATAGAAAATTATCTCAATGCTTGACTGTTTCCCAGAAAGAATTTTCCAAAACTGATTTCTTTTTCAATTTCTCTACTCTCTAAGGTTTATTTTTAGAATTTTATTTTGAGATTCTGAGTGCGTTAGTAATCACGAAAAGTTTTTTTTCTTTGAAAATTAGTGAGAGAGAAAATTCATTCAACAATTTGAGATTGTTTGGAAACCTTGTTGGAAACAGATGATCATTTATTTAATATATTTAGTACAAATATTTCTAAGCTTAAGTAGTAAGGTAGGCAATAAAAATTCATCCGAAAATTTAAAAACAAATATTTTTTTATGGTAAAACCCAATTATAAAATAATTATCCACCGATTATTTATATTTTAATACTTACTAATTCTTTCTTTCTACGGAAACTTCCATCTGTCGCATCATCTCGATTAATTGATAAAGCTTGAATATCATTTAACGTGAACCCTTCCATCTTCGAAAAAAAAAAATCAAAACATTTCATTAACATCTATTTCATATAATTCTTAGAAATTATTATACCTATAACATAATTAGTATAATCTTTCTGAAGAATATTGGCAATAAATAACTTTCTAATCCCTTTCATTCATAATTTTCGTTAAAAAAATATCAATTGAAAAAATAACGGAAAATTTTCAAATTCTTTCGCTTCCAAGATTCTTCGAGAAGCAATAATGACCGTTAAAACAGGGGTACGCCAGACAGCATCGCTATTTTTGTTATAAACAGAGACAAATATTTCATATTTTTTTTCATGAAGTAAACTAGAAGAAATGGATACAGAAAGTAGTGATTTTGATTCACCAGACATGAATTCAAGTGTCGAACGTCAATCATCGCCAGAACGAATAGTACAACCGCGTAAATTAAAATTTTCTGATTCGCCTGAAACACAAAACTTTCCAAAGTCGCCTCACAAAACATTTTCTCCTGATATCAACCGAATCAAAGCATTAAGGCAAGTATATGAGAAAAAATCAAAGTCATTGTGGATAATTAATGAGTTTTGTAATAATTACAGACTGTTTGATTCACCACGAACGCCAAAAACTCTTCTTGTTTCAACAAGATTCAAGAATCAGCATAACACGAATCAAGATGAAAACTATGACGTATTAGCAAATCCAATACATGAAATTTCTGCGCCATTGTTACTAAATAATAACAACAATAACAATAACATCAACAAGCCAAAGCCTTTTCCGCTCTACAATCGACTTCACGATAATTTGTGTGAGTAATAATAATAACAATAACAATTTCAGTTGAAACAAAAAAGAAAACATTTTTTCTTCTCATGACAGGTGCTAATGTGAATCCGTTTACTCCTCCTGGAATCTCACTTCGAAAGAAGAGAACACGTTTTGATATCGGTGGAGATTACCTCAACTCTTCAATGCCTTTGCTCATGAACAACAAAGGCATCTTGAAATGGAATCAGCCTTTAAAAGGAAGTCTCATGACAACAACTTCAACAGTATGTGATTCATTTGAGCTCTGCTATGATGAAGAGCTGAATGAATTTCGACAGGCGCCAAAGCGTCTGGCTTTACAGGAATCTAACATAACTCGATATGAAAAAGAGTTCGTAGAACTAAAACTTTTGGGTGAAGGAGAGTTTGGTTTAGTTTATCAGTGCCTGAATCGATTAGATGGATGCATCTATGCCATCAAGCGTAGTATCAAACCTGTTGCTGGAAGTGCCTTTGAGAAAACATCATTAAACGAAGTTTATGCACACGCAGTGCTTGGCAAACATGATAATGTCGTCCGCTACTATTCAGCATGGGCTGAAAACAATCACATGCTGATTCAAAACGAATATTGTAATGGGGGAAGTCTCCAAACCCTGCTACAGAAACGTGTCTTAAATGAAGCCGAGCTAAAAATTCTCTTGTTACATATTGCTGAAGGCTTAAAATACATTCATTCTCATGGTCTCGTTCACATGGACATAAAAGCAGGAAACATCTTCCTTACAAAACCAATCGCACGTCAACAACAAAGTGATGATGGGTTCGAGGAGAATTACGATCAGTTGGACAATTATCAAGCTGTAACATACAAGATTGGCGACCTTGGTCATGTTACTTCAGTCAGTGAACCACGAGTTGAAGAAGGCGATTGCCGGTACCTGCCAAAAGAAATTCTCGATGAAGACTTTTCGAATCTACCAAAAGCTGATATATTTGCTCTTGGAATAACAATTTATGAGGCCGGAGGTGGTGGCCCGTTGCCAAAGAATGGTCCCGAATGGCATCGCTTAAGAGACGGTGAAGTTCCCGATTTGCCTGGCATAAGTCGCGAATTCAACGACCTCATTAAAATTATGACGCATCCCAATCCACAAGAACGGCCGTCGTCAACATCAATCTTCAATCATTCCGTCTTATGTCCCGCTGTGAACAAATCAAAAGCCCAACTGTTGCATGAATTAAATATAGAGCGTCAGAAGAATGACATGCTAGTGAAGAAGTTACGTGAAACGAATAAAATTGTTAAATCTTACGAATTATCACAAACACCTGGTAAGTTATTCTTCATTCATTAACTTTTAAATCTTGTCATACTAACGATTTTTTTTTCTCTCATAGTAAACAACAATAAGAAACCGCGTATTAGTCAACGCAATGAGCCTGTTCTCTCCGATCGTAGGCTACGCTCTTGTTCGAAATTACGACGAGCACAACGACGCTTAAAGTGAGCCGATGACATAAAATTTACGAAAACATAAAATTTAAAGAGCACTCTCGATGATGCAGGAAATGATACGATTTATACGATTTAAAATTTCTTTTTTCTTTCTTCACTTATCGTCATGATTATTATTTTTATTTTTATTTCTATTTCTAATATCATTTTCACAAAATATTATTTTTTAACACTTCCACATAAGCTTATGAGATATCCTTTGAAGCAAGTCGAATATAATTTTTATTAAAAATAAATTTAATCCCAACCTTGAGAAAAAAAGTTAATTAAAGTGTTTGTTGTTACTTGTTTAGTTGCAGGAATAATTATGATCGTTAAATTTATGATCAACGATCTGTTTACAGCTTATAGTGTTTAAGCTAACTCGCAAGAAATATCTCGGATATAAACAGAATTCATTTGAATATGAAAATTGATTGGAATTTGTAAATAATCTTTAAGCGAAAAGAGAAATGAAATGAAACCACGCGAAATCGCGAGTTGAGAGAAAACCATCACTCCTATTCCTGTCATTATTGTCTGGTAAGTCTAAACATTAAACAAGAAATGTGAGAAATTTGAATCGGTGTTTCCTTTCGCTTTAATTGTTTAACATTTGTGTGATATTTATAGCAACGATTATGTCTTTTTCTTTTCGTCGCTTTTGTTTTCATCAGAAAATTAAATTCTTGTCATTTTTCTTGTTTCATCTTGTCAATGGAAATTCAATTCAAATTAATAAAAAAAACTTTAACTCACATTTTAATCTTTCTGAGACACAGTTGATTGTTAATTATGAGACTTTAATTTTTAATATTTTTTTATATCTGATTTTGGCACACACTAAATTGTCATTCAACGGTTTCACCTTCGAGCATGAGATAATTTATTTAGAAGAAAATTTCTTTCCAAAATGGTAATCTCACTTCCGTTAATTACAAACCGCACTTAGAAAGAAGAAAGAAAATTGCTTGAGAAGAAAACTTTGACTTGTAACTAGAAAAATGTACGAAAATAGTTATTTACTGGGGTCTCATTAAAGTCACTTTTTAAACGAAGCGACACACGATACTTTTTTTTCCTTTCACGTTGTTTCAGGTTCGAGAATTTCAAAGAGACTGAGAAGGAATCGACTTGCTGCACGTTCATGAATCTTCTTGTTTCCTTTCGCTTTGAGAAACAAAAAGAAAGAATTAATTAATTTTATTTAATTTCAAACGCTCATACTCTCTCTGAAAGAAAAAGGAAGATCAGATCACACAGACTCGTGTGATGAGTGCATAAATATGTATGTTGCAGATTTTTTGCATTTGTATACATTTATTTTTAATTTTCTTTTTTGATCATGAGGAATTATTTGATTACTTTAAGTTTATTTATTTGTTTTCTTTTTTATTTTCTTAGCAGAAATAACAAAAAAGAAAATTAAGACGGGGTAGACACAAAATATATCAAAAATTGGTTGTTCTTTGTCAACGTCACAAGTAATTAATTTTATTAAGGTCCACAACAATATAATTTTGTTTTCTTTGATTTGATAAATTTATGCATCGAGATTAGACTAATTTTGAACTTTATTGAAGTAAATTTTTACTTATGACTTGTGACGCTTAACATTTCCCAAAGAACTCTTTGTAATCATTTAGAAACATGCAGTAATAAATGTTCTAAACTCTCTTATCAAACTAATAAAGAAACAGCAACTAATATAATAATTAAATATAAAAAATGTTAAATATATTCATTTCGATAATCTCACGATTTTTAGGTTTCTGAAAGATCTAAAAACTGCGTACATACTTCGCGGCTTATTTCGCCTTTGTTATTGAATAAGAATTTATAGTAATTTCCATCAGCCGAAATAACGATGATTGAGTTGGGATCAGCCCCGAAAGCACAAATACAATGAATTGAAGGACCAGCTGGGATTGAAAACTTACAAAACGACCAATTACTGGAAAAATATTTTGGCAAAATTTGTGATATGTTTTTCTCACGCGAAGCTTCTTCTTCGAGATTAAAAACATGAATTGTTCCATGATCACTTGCGACAACAACGGCTGTTGACTGGTGATTGAAATTTATGCAGTAAATCTTTGCTTGATTCGATCCACGTCGAAGTTCGGCAACCTTTTGACCACTTGTTGTGTCAAAAATTCTTACTAAGGTTCCTCGTTCACTTGCAGTTGCCAGACGTGTTCCTTGGAGATTAAGCGACAAACATTGAATCTTTGAATCATGTGCACTTATTTCCAATGGCGCTTTTTCAGTATTTGCCAAATCAACAACGAGAACGTTTCCTGAACGTCGTGCAGGAAAAGCAAGTAGAGATTTGTTAGAATTTGGACATAGCACACACAATCCATTTGGGTTTTGATTTGTTTCAAATACAAGCAATTGCTGAGGCGTTTGTGTAAATGTGTAGACTTTAATTATACCCTCTAAGTAGAAAAAAATTGTGTTAGCAAAAACGGAAATACGTGGTGTCATTAAAATATTCACCTAAAACAACAACAATTCTGTCCCTTCTAAGACGAATTGCTTTTATTGGGCTATTAAAGTCTAAAGATATAGCGGGAAGCTTTTTCAAATCGTCCCATACGAGAAGTTTATTTGGCGCCAGGAAAGGCTTGTGTCCACCTCCAACTAATGCTAAATAGTTGCATCTGAAAAGCATCTCAACATTGTCAATTCCACCATCAAGCACTTGTCTTTCTTTTTCTTTTAATGGATCCGTATTGAAAACTCTGAAACCATCATTTGTTCCACACGCAAAACAACCTGCGAATATGTTTACAAATTTTTTATCAGCAACTTTATTTTCTTTTTCTGGTTTTTGTTTTTTCCTGCTTATCACTTTCTCTGATAGATAGGCAACAAAGACAAACTTTTTCTATGCTTAAATCATCGCTACATACCGAAATCTTGATTAAAATTAACAAACAACAGTCCGTTGTTATATGGTGAATCGTGAAGATTCATTTTCGGCTTGATTACAGCTCAATTTAATGAAGAAACTTTTAATTTAATTACAAAAAAATTGTATTGTGTATCATCAGCTTCAAGTTAGAAAATGACACCAAATAAAAGCATTTTTCACGATCAAACAATGTCAGTCGGATAAATAAGAACTCAATTGAATGCTGTTGTCAGTTAATTGTTGTTTATTTTCAAAAATGCCGTTAAATATTGTTTAGAGCTGAATATACGTACAAGTTTGTTTTCTTTTCTTTTTAATAGAAAAATGTTTAATCAACAACACCATGAATGAACAATGATTAATTTTAAATATGTAAAACAAATGGTTATTCAATTATTATTTATCTAGAGCATTCTTTTAAGAATTGAATTAAACATAAAGATTATCTTAACATAATAACTGTAAGAGCGTCAATAAATTTTGGACAATCGGCTTGCTTAATTTGGATAACATTAGTGTCAAAAAAGTCTTGTGATACAGCAGAATTACTTTTAATGGCAGCTGTTTCAAAAGCTTTGCCAAATAGATTTTTAACATCATCACCTATTGGAGGAATTCCTACCATGAGATTGATTTCACGTGATGAATCTACAGGAATTGCAACAATCAAAGGCAATTCACGTACACGACGTTTTCTTGATGTAGCAATATATCCATTGAGAATGAATTTAGCAAGCATTGAAAGTCCGTACGGTGATGAAAAGAGAATATTTTCCTCCTGAAGTATCAAATAAAGAAATGGACCAGCTGAGAAGACTTGTTGCATCTCTAGTGATGTTTTGACTTGCTTAAAGACTGCATCAAGTAAAACTTTTGCTTTCTCAATCCCAGTTTCTAAAAGCATTTTCTTGTTCCTAGAAACTGACTCAAGTGCTTCAAGAAAACAACTTTCAGCTGTTCTATTGTATTCAATTTGTTCCATAAGAGCGATCATTGCATAAACGTAATCGGCTGCTGAAAATCGATTCTTGTAACCATATTGTAATGTAAATGAACCATAAATGATCTCGTTCATGTTATATTTCTCTGAAGTTTTTTCAATCATTTGATAGAAATCGTTTTTTAGTAAGAGGTCCATTGAATTGAACTGTTGATTTGCTTGAGAAAGTGGAAGTCCCATTTCAACAAGAAGCTCATTCAGCTTCTTCTTTCCATTGAGAGTCCAAAGTTTCATCTTACATGCTGAGTAAACTGAATTCTGTATAGATTCTCTAATTGACCAATGTCGATATAACGCTAGATAAAGATCATTTTCATAAGTGATTCTAATCGATGTATGTGTTGATCCACCTCCATTCATCTTTGTGTTTAGTCGAGTGACATGCGATTGAATTTTTTGTGTTTCTAAAGTATAAGTTGAACTTTCTCTTTTCCCCATAAGAAGCTGCTCAGTGACTCCAACAATAGCCCACCATAATAAATCAAGAGAGTCTTTTGACATCTGCCAAGCGAGTTCAAAAAATACAAGAGCTGAACTACGTGTGTAGTAACTGTTTTGTGAATAGTTGAATAAGATTCGATCTCGTTTCTTTTCCCACTCTCGTTTCTCGCGATTTTTCTTCATACGTTTTTCAAATTTTTCAATATTTGTTGATGGCCGTGATTCCGGATCATCACCATCGAAAATGTCTGAGTTTTCATCGTCTTCACTGTCTTCGTTTTCTGATTCTTGAAATATCTCGTCAAATTGAGGAATTTCTTCTTCATCTTTTGGATCACCAAGTATTCGAACCTTCAAAGAAATAATATTAAGATTTCTTAAGTTAGTTCTTTATTGTTTTATTTATCTTTATTGTTTATTACCTGTGAATCGCTGTAAATATTACACAAATCCAATGGACGGTGAGAATCACAAACAAAAAAGAAAATATTTTCCTCTGGTGCTAAAAGGTCAATTAAATCAAGACAACCTCCACAGTTTATGAGTAAAAATATGTTGCAGTCATTTTTGTTGTCATCAAAAGTTCTTTTAAGGCCTTTTACACCCATTATTGGAACAAACGTAAAAATTATCTGTTCATTTCTAAAAAGTGACTGAAGAATTTTCGAAGCCACGATCGAGTCAACATCAGAGTTTGCTATTATTATCACACGTTTTCCAATAAGCAAGTTATAGAACTCTTGCCTTAAGTCCTGCACAAACATGTTTATTTAATTTTATTCACGTCTCAAATGCATTTTTAATTTTTTTACGACTTTTATTTATTTTCTAATTTTTCAGTTTGCATCAATCTTTCGCGCTCAAAGTTTGCTTCTTTCAGTTTTCCGTATCTTTAGATGCGAAATTGAATCATTACTCTAAACGTACTCTTGATTTCTAAACACAAGATATAGACACATCAACAATCGGAAAGAAATTTGTAAAATTATTTAAAAATAATGTTGAACATTCAAACTCATATGGTAAGTTGTGATTAAAATCCAGATATAATGTTCCACCGCTTACTCTAGGAATTTTAGGATTATGAAGGCCAAGCAAGAGCCGAAAAAATATCAAGAGCAATCATCACAGTTTTTGGTTTCGTTGGGCTGATTTTCGGAGCCGTAATTCAACAATTTTCTCAGACGATTTACATTTTGGCTGCTGGATTTGCTTTGGCATTAATCATTACCATTCCGCCTTATCCACTGTATCGTAAGAAACCATTAAATTGGCAAAAATCACGAAGCAGTTCGTCAGCCGAAGGCGAAAGTAGCAAGAAAACTAAGCAAAAATAAAAGTTCTGTTTAAAATGAATCTCATCAGTTTTTTGTTATCTGTTTTTCCTTTGCTCATCTATAGATAGTTATGTCAAATCATATTTAAAGTAATTTGCACAAATTTTCAGATAAAGTTTGGAATGAGTTTGAATGAAATCGAACGCAAGTTTAGAAAACTCACTGTAGGAGAAACTTAAACGCACTCAGTGTTTTTCTAGGCGACCGAGCAGACCGAATTCAGTTTTATCGACCACAAAAAATTGTAATTATACAAAATGCTCACTTCTAGAGCAGTAATACTGGGTCGAGTTATTGCAAATGGCTTGAGAATGAAATCTTTAGGCGTTCATAATAAACAAATTGTCAGACATAGTAGTGGGTAAGAAAAATTGCGAAAATTCAAATTGTGTAAATAATTTTAAAAATTTATTTTCTGATCTACCAAAATGAGATCCACCTTTTGATTTTGAAAGGATATCTTATGGATTTACATTTAATGATCATCATTTCGAAATATTATTTGAAATATTTTAAAAAAAGTTGTTTGATTTATTTTCATTATGTAATATAAATCATTTGTTTACTTCAGATGGTTTTACCGAACGATAAAAACTGATCACCCAAAGTCGGTTTTGATTGCAGCAAATGTAATTAGTGGTATTATGTGGTGGTGGGTCATGTGGCATCTTTGGCATGAACCTGAACATATTATCGTAAGTTTAATTACCATTAATTCAAAAGAATCGCTATGAAATGTAATTTGCAGGGAGAATTCGATTATCCAGATCCTTCAAAGTGGACAAATGCTGAACTTGGAATACCTCCAGATGATTTTGAAGAAGAAATAAGCGAACTTGATTAGATGGTTGATATCCATGTAAATAAGAAATTATTCATATGAATAAAATCATGGTAAATTTAGTAAAATACATTTATTTGAGGCTTTTGACTTTGAACAAAATTCATCCAAAAGAAAAGAAAATTTCATGATCAGCTTTATTTCAATCTTCAATATTGTTACGGAAAAGATGGAAAGTGTCGTACGAAAATGTTCCTTTTTGTATTTGTGTTGATCGAATTATGTTCATCAATCATAAAAATCAACTTGAGATTTAAGTTCTGCAGCGCCGTTTGGATAGTTGTTGGTAAGGATAACATTCATATGAATCCAGTATTTCTTTTATACAATGCATCTTTGATCTGTACGTAAATCACGTATCTATCCATATTTGATCACACCCTCAGGCAAATTCTTTTATGCAAACTTTAACATTTAAATCAACAACTTTCTATTTAATATACCTAAATCTTTAAAAAAGGCGAGAAAAATTATTTCATAAAATTGTAGCGAGAAATATTTTCAGCTCTTCCCAAACCGCTTCCTAACATAATAAGAACTTTGAAATGAACAATGACAACTCGATATAAAAAAAACATATCAGTAATCTTAACCCCTGACCTGGTGTAGTTATTTTCAGAAGAATTCTTATTTTCAATGTATTTATAATATGAACTGAACTTTCTTTACAAAGATAATAATTTTACTTAAAGCAGATGTAAATAGAATCAATGGCAGGAGACATTAAAAGTTTAGTTGAAAATAGAATAACTTCAGTAAATAAAAGATCAATGAAGATGAATAGTATCGACTCCAACAAAATTTCACAAAATTGTATGTCTTATTTGCGCAATAACAAAAACATTTCTGTGGGCCCATGCTGAGTCACCCAAACTTGATAGCAAATATTATGAAACAAAAGAAATATTAATGAGATGATTTGTTTTTAAAAATAAAAAATTGAAATTTTATTCAAAAAATATGATTAACTGAACTGCAAAAACATGTTTTCAAATCTCGGTTTAATTTCTGCATGGAAGTTTAATTGAAACTGATTTAGTTTCCAAATAAGAACTCAATCCTTCTTCACCCAATTCACGACCAAATCCAGACTCTTTGTAACCGCCAAATGGAGTGTTAACAGCTGTAGCATTAAAGCAATTGACCCAAACAGTTCCAGCTTCGACCGCATTAGCAAATGTCAAGGCATTGTCAATGTTCTTTGTTAAAACACCAGAAGCAAGTCCATAATTTGTATTATTAGATCTTTCAATGACCTCATCGATAGTCTTGAACTTTATGATGGATTGGACTGGCCCGAAGATTTCATCTTTTGCAATTCTCATGTCGTCAGTGACATTAGAAAAAACAGTTGGTTCAACAAAGAATCCTTCGGTTCCAACACGTTTACCTCCAACTTCTAACTTTGCTCCATCTTTCTTGCCATAATCAATGTATGTGATAATCTTATCAAAGGTATCTTTATCGACTTGTGGTCCTTGTTTAGTATCGGCATTAAATTGATTACCAACTTTACGTTGTTTAGCAAGTGCAACTGATCTTTTAACAAACTCATCATAAATCTTCTCTTGAACAAATGTTCGGCTACCAGCGCAACATATCTGACCATGATTGGTAAAAACAGCTTCTTGTGCAAGTGGCACAGCTTCATCTAAATCAACATCATCAAATACAACAAGTGGACTCTTTCCACCAAGTTCAAGCGAAACCTTCTTCAAGTTGGATTTAGCTGCCGCCTCCATGATTAATTTTCCAACTTCAGTTGATCCTGTGAATGCAACTTTACGAATATCAGGATGTGAAGAAATTGCGCCACCAGCAGTTGGACCAAATCCAGTGACAACATTCAAAACTCCTGGTGGGAAACCAGCTTCCTTTGATAATGCTGCAATGTATAATGCTGTCAATGGCGTCTGTTCAGCTGGTTTCAAAACCGACACGCAACCAGTAGCAAGAACTGGAGCCCATTTAAAAGCGGCCATCAATGCTGGATAATTCCATGGAAGAATTTGACCAACAACACCGATTGGTTCTTTACGAGTGAAGCTGAAGAAATTTCCATCAACTGGAATTGTGTTGCCATGAATTTTATCAGCATAACCAGCGTAATAACGGAAGAGTTTTGCTGTGAAGTAAACGTCTCCCTGTGAGAGAAATAAAAATAATTATTAGATAATCGAGCATTCCTTTTAATTATAAAATTCTTACTTTCGCTGCTACATAAGTTTTGCCGTTGTCTAATGCTTCCAGGTTTGCCATTATATTAGAATCGCGATCGATCAAATCTGCAAGTTTATTCATCAACCTTGTACGTGTTGTAGCATCCATGTTACGCCATTCAGAACCTCGAGCGAATGCTTTCTTTGCAGCTTCAACTGCTAAGTCAACATCTGCTTTGTCTCCTTCAGCAATGTCAGCGATTTTCTTGCCTGTCGCTGGGTTGATGGTGACGAAAGTTTTCTTACTTTTAGCATCGACAAATTCATTGTTTATGAAAAGCTTTGAAGAGATAAAAATATTATATTGATAGAGCTTATCAAGTTGATAGTCTTGTTTATCGAGACTAAATAGTGAATAGAAAAATCAACTGGAAACTTCTACGTGTATATAAATGAAAGTATCTAATAAGTAATTAAATCTTCAGCTTTACAATCATACTTAAAAAAGATAAGAAATGGACAGTCATCGTTACATTCATTTTGAGAGTAAAATTATAAAATATGAATTAAAAATTTTAATTGCTTGTGGAAAGTTTATTTATGATAACAGAAGTCAAAAAAATATTATAAAAAAATGTATATTTAATGAAACTTTCTTAACACAAATAATTCGATACATTTATTGCACTAACCTTGGTGTACTTGATTTCTTGATTTGGATTTGCCATTGTGAGAAGAAAAAAATGAAGTTTTGTGTGGAAGAAAATGAAGCTGCAAAGCAAGTAGAATGAAGTTCTAAACGAAACTGAATAACAATTTTGTTACCGGGAGCTGTCAGTTTTATAATAAGAATCCAGAAATGTGCGAGTGTTAGTGAAGTTATTATTAAGTACATTGATACAAAACACGAAACTTTTTTCTCTTAATCTAAATATTTGATAAGATATTCTCTCGCTTGTTACTCTATGTGTTGTTATCGATACGAATTGTCTTATTTTTGTTTCTTTACAATAATCACATTTGATGCTTAAGAGAACGCCGGTTCACTACAATTGAAGTTCTTCATAAACTACAAAAATTCCAAGACTTATGAGTTCGAAGTTTCGTCAATGACTCTAAACTAGGAAATACAAGAAGGTAAATGGAAATAAAAGAAGGTAGAAGGAAAATTCCAAGGCCAAAAGACGAAAATTTGATTTTCTTTGATTTTACCGGTTATATTAAATTTAAATTTAAACATTATAGCAAAAGTCAGTTTTTTATACTTAGCATTATAGCAAAAGCTTTCTTATAAGCTTTAATTTTAAAATATATTTTTTCAGATAATTTTGCGTTATCCTTGAATGACAGAGTTTTAAACTTTCACTAAGTTGAAGCGTAAATGTTAAAACTTTCAAAAATGAGTTTTGAATAAACATTTGATTTTCATAAATGTAGTTTTGATTAACAGTAGCTGTGATGATAGCAAAGTTTTAACTTTTTAATCATGTTGAACATATTTTTCTAATTACAGTAAGTGCCACTTAAATATCTACATCAAATTAAAATAATTTCAGGAAGCTACAAAATTGTTGCCAGTATAACTTTGTTTTTATTTCAATTTAAAATAAATGCAAGTTTTAACATTTACAAATATTCTATGCATGACATGCATCAAAAAACTGATGAAAGAAACAAAAACATCTTAATTAAGTTGCTTAAATAAAAAGTTAGATATTGCAATCGTAAATTTTATTTTTGAAATTTAAATAAAATATTTGAATTCGAAACACTAACTGCTGCTTTTATGAAATTAGAGATAAACTGGTGGATGATATTTGAAGTTGTCAGGCTTTTTGAAAACCAAATTCATCTATTTAGTTTCATATTTATTAAGTTTTTTTTTCACTTGTGAATTTTGTTGCAATTTCAAATCAGTTGATGCGATTTACTTGAAAATCAGTCCCATTAGTTGACGTTGTCGTTTCAATATTATTAAAATTTACAGTCGAGGAAGTCGCAATTTGCGATGATGAAGATAAATTTGTTGTCGACGATAAGTTTGTAGTTCTTGGTGATCCTGTGCTTTCTCTTGGCTTATCCAAGCATTGACGACAACATGCAAATCGTTTTGAGAAAATACGAAGGGAATTAGTTCTAAATCCAGTATGCCACCATGCGTAGATTAAAGGATTCAAAAGGGAATTGAAAAAGCCGAGGATAGCAAGTGGAGATGCCACCCACACTTTCAATGAATTACAAAACTCTGGATGGCTTTTCATGTCACAATAAACAAACATCGTTGCAGCAACGAAATAGGGCACCCAAGTGATTAAAAATGCGCCTGTTGTCAACATTACAATCTTTATCGCCTTCCACTTGCTAGGCTGTTTATTTTGTGTTCGCTGATTATTTGGCATTGTTACATCATCTGAAGAAGATTTTTTCCAACAACAACATCCTGAATCTTTCGCCGTTTCATTGCGTAATGGCACTGATGTTTCTTGTAGATGTAATTGATTTAAATTTACTGCACTGCCTCGAAAATATCGAAGATTATTTGCCGCTTGTGTACCCGAAGCACTTGTTGCCTTTCTAAGCTCGCTAACTTTTCTGAGAGCTTTAAAAAGGATAATACCGTAAAGAATGAACACGATAATAATTGAGATGATTCCAATCAGTGCCACTGCTAAAACATACTCAGGATTCAATAGAATAAACCAACATTGTGAATGACTCATTCCTCCACGTAGAAACGGAACCANTATACAGATAAAGTGACGTCTTCTATATAAAAAATTAGTTTTAAATATATAAACCCTCATTACGCCATCTGAAGGGGCTGGGCCGAATTAAAAATGATGCACCTTGACGGGTATTCTTCTTAGGAACATTTGTTTTATACATGACCATGACATTCGATGGTCCTATAAGAAGTTATCTAATAAAGACCGCTCTCTGAAAGAAAAGTTTCCACTGTGCAGTGCCACTGCGAAAACATACTCAGGATTCAATAGAATGAACCAACATTGTGAATGACTCATTCCTCCACGTAGAAACGGAACCATTGCCGGAAGGAAACCGACGATAACACCTGAAAATAAGATTAAAGATTACTGATAAATCTCACAAAAACTATGTAGGTCGATCTTCAGAAAAATAAGGTTGAAAAACGATGGAATGTTTTTAGAGTTTTCAGTAAAGAAAAAATTCGTTCAAAATTTTTCTTATTGAATTCTCAATGCAATGGCAAAGAGAGAAAAAGTTTTAAATAAATACCTGCTTGCAATAAATTGGATTCGTAGGGAAATGATTTGTTTTTTCTTTTCAAACCATCGCAATATTTGCGGGCGATGCTTGATTTGAGCTTTGAAGTTACTTGAAAAAATTGTAGATTATATTTGATTGAAGCAAAAAGCTTTTAGTAAAGAGATAAGTGCATTATAAAAAACTTGATGGAATGAACAAGAAGGTTTATTTGACTCCTTTTCATCTCAACTAAATTAAAATGTCATTTCTTATCTCATCGTCTACCCTCTTAACTTGAATTTCTTATCACCTTAGGTTACAGTAAGCATCATCCACAGTTCAAGCTGTGAGTGGTTATACTTTCATTTCTTTCTGAGATTAGTTGCACAGTTAGCATGTCTGTGAGGTTTAATCTCAGATTATCGAATAAAAGAAATTGCACCGACAAATTTCTTTCAACTTTTTCTTTTGCATTATACATTGTACTTCGATATCCTTTTAGAAATCTTCACGAGATTACCAAGAAAAGAATGGCGAAGAGAAGGAAAATGACAAAAAAATAATTTTTTCCTGCTTAATAAAATGTTGCAAAGCATTTTCGTGAAAATATTTTCTTCATGTTTCCACTTAAATACTCCGCAAAAATATGTGAAAGCTTTTTAAACATATTTAGCAATGTGCAACAATAAACTTATTGATTAAACTTTAAAAATATAAAAAACGAGCATAGCACCAGACATAAATTTTTCTGTTTGGTTAGTTACAACAATATGGCAAAATTTACTCGCAGTTTTTCATGGATGTTGCAGTTGAGTTTGGCGATTGGTTAGTGAACAATACAAAAAGTTATAGCATATGGCAATTCCCGTTTGTTGATATCAAAAAGTAATTGAAATTCGAAATCAGAAGCAAAAATTGTAACAATGCAATCCGTTTACATCGCTGCACAACTTCCATCGCTATTGTTTTTTTGTTCTTTATTTATTTGTTTTTATCGCTCGCAGTTGTTTGAACTTTAAAGCATGTAAAATAATGGAGGGGAAGTAAAGCTCTATGATTCAATTTGAATCTGTAACAAAAGTGAGTTGAAAATTGAAATCTCGGCCAAAATGAACATTTCACTATTTGATGAAATGTTTCCGTTGTGCGCTAACACTTTTCATCCAAGAAGCTCTCAACGCCATTTGAAAACTACTCACAACAATAAAGTAGAAGGAAAAGCAAATAAAACAGCAACTTTATAGCTCTCCATTAACAGATTCTCACAAAGAAAATTCCTAACTCTTATAAATTTCAAATGGAAAAGCTTCTTTTTTTCCCTCATCAGCTGAAAAGAAATTATTCGTCTCTGCAATGTACAATGGAAAGTAAAGCAATGAGAAAGTTTTTATATCAACAGAATAGTTGCGTCATTTTTAATTACAAAAACCTCTTAGCACATTATTCAAAACTATTTTCTAATAATTATGTTAAAGAAAGTTAAAGACTTGAGAAACAGAAGGGTATGAGAATAACAATAACTAACTCACCAAAAATCCATGTTGTCACAATCAAAATCCTGGCACGATTCGGGAAGATATATTGCTGGTATCTCATACCATGCAATATATAAAGAAATCTGTCAATTGCTACAAACACAACTGATAAAATTGAAACGAGCGTCGACGAAACAATCATCCCTGTTGAAAAAATGCTTTTTATAAACGAGTTTATTGTTAACATGCACGTCAATTGATTTCAATTTGTCAACGATGGATTGGAATCATGTCGCTATATTTGAAGTAATAAAGCTGACAAAAGAAAGTTTTGAATGGAAACTTTTCTTTATTTTCTCTTGAAGGAGACAACAGCTTTAAATTTTTGATATCAAATTGTTTAGAGTATTCAAAACGTGTATCGATTTGTGTTTGCAATAACGTCAATAGATATTTGAACATCTCAATCTCACTATCTTAACAATGCAGACATGCATTGCATATGAAGCAATTGCAATAAACTCTCACGCGAATCATCGTCTTCATGGTAAATTTCATTTTATATTGTTGAATGGTAATTTCAAATTTGTTACCATTTAAACACGAATTTCCAATGAAATATTAGCAACATTTTATTCACAAATTGTAATGTGATAAAAATTCTTGTAAATATAATTCATAATTTCATTGTGAGAAATATTTACAAGTCGTAACTTACGACATGATTTTTTTCATAGCTCATTAAGAGGGAAATTTGATTCATAAGAAGAAAAGTTCATCAACTTGACAAACTCTCTTGTCGCTGATGTTACTCAGTAATTATTGAGAAAACTTTCATCAAAGAATCTGCTATGATTGCAAAATTGCTTAAAGCTTTGATGAGGAATAATTTTGAATCTCTTTGATAATCAATTCTTATTAATTAGTATCGTTTCAGAGCTTTACAAATATCTTGAAAGTTCAAAGTTTACAAAGAAGTTTTTTCCTGTGAAGATATCATCATGTGAATTTAAATGGAATGCTTCCTTCCAACACGCGATAACATTATTATCTTTCTTTCATTCACGTTAAATATCTACTGAATAAATGACTTGAATATTGGAGATTAAGATAAAGGTCACGAAATAAAAACAAATTCTATGATTGAAATATTATAAAGCATTCAATGCAATGAATCAAAATTAAAAGATTTCTGATCACGCACGTAAAGAGAATTTCTTTTGTTTTCTTTCTTTCCATCGAATGTTAAATAAAATACATAAAAATCACTAAAAGCTTACCCATGTGGACAGCGCATTGAACATCACTTCGACGTTCCCTTGGATAAAGATGTCCAAAAAGAACAGCAAAACCGGTTAGGAGATCCGATAAGCCGACATTTCCCAGGAAAAAGTATGTGGTACGTGGTTCTTGACCTAGAAATGAAATCAGAAAAACATGGAGATGTTATGATGTTGAGTAAAGCATAGCTTTTAAGTTTGCATCCTCGTGAGTGGGAGAAAAAGCCCTGGAAAAGCTTTTATTTATTCCTTTTTATTGGACTCACTCGTAGAATCTCATTCTATGTACACATGTTCTTAATCTGTTTATTTACAAGTTATTTACAACAAATAGATGAATGGTGACATAGAAAAGCAGAAGCGTAACAAAAACTTACGTTTCTTCAGCAGTAATCCGCTTGATATGACAACCAATAAATTAAATAAAATTATAAACACCCCGAAGAGAGGAATGAAAATGTCGTAGAGACGAAGAGCTGTAGAATGTGTCACTCTTTCATCTTCGAAATATAAGTTTGTGGTTGACTCTTCTTCGAAGTAATCCATTTTAACAAAGTAATTAAAGCGACTGATTGATGGAAGTTCACAAAGTCGATGTTGATTGACTGCAAAAATAAAAGTTTCAATTGAAATGTGGAAAAGGAAAATTAGAAACTTTCAGTTACCTTACCCCAAAAAAGTTTGTTTTCAATCCTTTTCAATTCTTATTCGGATTATCAAAGTTCCCCTTAAAATCATAAAATTTCTAAGGGCATTAATTCCGGAAAGTCTGACAGAGTAAAAAGTTTATTAAGAATTGAAAAAAGTTTTTTATTTGTTGTAAGTTCCAAGACTTTAAGAATTTATGAAAATTTGTCAGAAAGTTCTTCGAACTCTCTATGCATTTTTGCTCCATAGTGTCTGCGACATTATCAGCTTGATGAGTTGTTGATTTTAGCTTTCTTATTCTCGATACTTGAAACTTTAAATAAATTTTAAATTGTTTATTCATGAGTTTCTTTTCTCTGTTTATTCTTATGTAAATTCGTTCTTCGAAATCACATCAAAGTGAAAAAGAAAACATTTATTCAACTTCTTGAATTTAACTTCATCAATTGACTTTGTAATTTCACAGAAGTCTGTATCGATTATCGATAAAGCATCAGAATTTAACAAATTTTGTCACTCTACAGTTATGTCGAAGTCGCATGAATGAATCACTTGTGTGATTTATGATAACAGAAGTTTACTTTTCATTCCACTTTAGCAAGAATTTTCGTTTTTTTGATTCAATTTAATTTGTTTTCTTTCTCATGACACACCCACACATGAAATTTCTTCCACATTTTCCTCATTAATTTTTAAGATTTTGCAATAAGATTAATTTCTAAATATTCTTCAGACACTTGAAAAAAACGTGCAAGTACGCGAAAAACTTCTCCCAGACTGACTAATTTTCATTGACAACTCAATCGCTTTGACTGTGTTTATATTCGTTAACTAAACTTCGATTCAAAACGTTGATAAAATAAAGTCTGACATAAGTTTAATAGATAAACGTTTTATGAAAAAAAAAGAATGGTCACCCACACAAGTTGTCTTCACTTGTATTAAGTAAATAAACGAGTAATAATCTGTAAGATAAATAGAAGCAGGTGAAATCTATTTTTAAAACTATTTTTTTATTCATTTCGCACATTGTTGAATGTCGGTGAGACTAAAGGAAACACGATAGCATTGTAAGATTATCTTGGAAAATAATGATTTGATCATTAAAATTTCCTGATTTCATTTTCTTGCTTGTTAATTAACGTTGTCATGGTGTTGAGATTTTCAATCAAGTAACTTGAAAAAGCAGATAAACGCACAACAGAACTTAATTAAAATCCATTTAGCATAACTTTTGTTCGTTAGAGCATTGGAAATGTTAATGAACCATTCTGAATTCATTTCGTTTTGCGAACATCTTCACCATCTTTTTAGATATTCTTGATGGGGTTGAGCTTTTCGCGTAACTTTAATTGTTCTTTTTACAATTTCCTTCGACTCCATAAATTGAGGATTTTTTTTAATTAAAAGTTTTATTATTCTTGAGGAGTAAAAACCTTCTTGCACCTCAAAGTTCTTTTATTATTTACTTTGTGAAAAAAGGCCGCAATAAATCACGTAAGTTCATTAAAACTGCAAACCTCAAAAGTTCTTTTAATTGCCATCAAAAGATTTAAATTTTCATGAAAGATAATTGACAATTTAAGTTGACAGTTAGGCTTATGACTGTAAGATACTGGAAAAAGTTATTATGAATAAAGTGTGAATGAGATTCGCGTACATATCTAAATGAAAAAATCTTGTTCATAATTCATAATTTCAGAAGCAAATTCAACAAAAATTTTGTCAATCAAAATTGTGCAACAATAGTAAATGTTGTAATACTTAATTAAAATTTAATTGCAAGATTAATTTATTGCATTTACTTTGAAGTTTAAAATCAACATTTTGAGTATTCACATGTATGTGCAATCATAAATTATTAGGACTCAAAACTGAATCAAATTATAATGAATATTGATAAATGTTTTGAGAGAATTGAACAAAAGGAATGTAAATGAAGTTTCAGCTCCATTGAAGCGATTTTGTTTCTTAGAATGAAGTTTTATGACGAGATGAATGAGTTTCAAATCTTATGAAAATGTGCAACTTTTTCTGTGTCGTTACAATTCCATAATAAATATCTCGAAAGACAATTTGCATGTATTTCGGAACATTGTTTACGTTTCATTATTGGAAACGTGAAGTCAATCGAATTGAAAAAGCGAAAACAAGTTTCAACATAATGTAAGCTGACAAAGTTTATTTTTCAAGACAAGATTTAAAACAATGTCACTTCTAAACGTGTCTTTGTATGCTTTTCTGAATAAATTATTCCTTATTGTGCAAGAAGAAAAGCAAAAATTTTCACAGGTCACTTAACACAAAAAATATTTGTTTCAAACATGTTTTTCTCTCCTTGTTGTTTATGCAATTGTTAGAGCAAAACTATTTTCTTCATTTTCTGCATGACTGAGATGATTGAGAAGACATTTAAGCTTTGGAGACATTTGCACTTACACGACACAAAATATTCGCGTTTTCAATTTTTATTATGTTGAAAATTCTTCTTTTATTTCAGAATAAGGTGAAAGATGTTACTGCCAGAACTTATACATATTTCGTAATTGGATTATGAACATGATCAGCTTGATGAGATTGTAGAGAACACCTGGCACAAGTGTTGTATGAATATTTTATTCTTTCTTTTCACTTCTTTAAATGAATTATTTATGCAATGGACAAGAGTAAAGGACCATGAAAGTAGACTATCAGATAAACTGAATGTAAGAAGATTTTTTCTTCTTTATTACAAAACATGCCCACATACTAAAGTTCAACAAAGCTTTGTAAAGGGAGGATAGGAAATGAAAAAAACAAAAAAACTTTTGCAATTTTCAAACAAAGTTTTGACCTACAAAAAAGAAAATGAAGGAAAAAGGAGAAGAGAAAGGTTTCATTTTTCTTTTTTTTTCAGAAATACTTAAAGTTTTAATCAAACACAATTTACATAATTTTATGTAGAAAAAGCATCTGTTTTGTTCTCGGACGATAACAAGTCAGCTTTGTTAACAAACATGAATGCAATCTTTATTTTGAGTGAATTGTTTTATTCCCAAAAGATGTTTGAAAACAAGGAAAATGCTTCGCTATCGTTTTAACACGAAATTTCCATTTTCTGGTATAAAATCAACTCATTAGCGATGAGTAATGAAAGCTTTCAACGAAAGTTGCGTTGAAACGTCAAACTTTTGCTTCAGCTTTTTGCAATAGATTAGCTGTGATTACAAAATAAACAAGTTAAGTAAGTCATCAGCTAACTCACATCGCGAAAGTACGAGCATGTGAGATTGAAGAGGGTTCTATACTTAAAAGTAATATCAAGGTTTTCCACGTTCAACATTTCCTCCACTTCTCGAACAGCACGATTTTCTAAAATAGCAATTAAAGCATAATTAAAATTTATTTTGTTAAGTTTTCCATTCTCTCATCACGCTTAGTAAGAGAAAGCAAATTTTTCTGAGGTTCAGGGGATAATTAAAACACAGTTGAAGCTTAGTTGATGAGAATGTGCTTCAACAGATTTCTCATGAGAAAATCAAAAAGATATTTGGGGTTGTTTCATGGTACTGAGATTTCAATTTGTTTTATTTTCACCGCTTTTATTAGTCGACTAGAAATCAATAAAATTTAATTAAAATCGTGCTGTTTTATGATCGCTATGTGCCTTTGTGTATGACGCTTAAAACTTGATTGGGGATTATATGTTTGTTCCTTGAAAGTTATAAAAATAAATTATGACTTCCAAATATTTTTTTCCTCTTAAATTTCAATCTGTTTGGAAAACCAACAGAAAAATATTTTGCTTGATTTTCATATTTAATCTGGTATTCGAGGAAAAAAGTTCATTTAACGTGTTTTGAACTTATAAAAGCATTTAAGCATTTTGCGCGTGGGCGGAAATTCCAAAAGATAACGATGAAATCTAATTGACGTGACCTTCAATATGAAAACATCATAAATTTAATGGAAATTACTGAGAAATAAAAAATCATAAACATTGCGTTTTGACATTTCAGATGAGTTTGAAAATATTTTTCCTGCTTTAATAAATTGAGCATTAAGTTCTGATATCATCACAGAAAAATATCTTTAAGAAAAAATAATGAAGAAGAAGAGAAGTAATAGAAAAACATTTCCTTGATGATTTAGAAATGGATTGGACTTCCAGCTGTCGTAACAGCGCATGCGCTTGGAAAGCGAGGAAAAGTTGTTTTGATTGAAATTGTTTGGGTATTTCGAACAACTGTTAGTAATTTTTGGGTGTTTATAGAAAATTCTAGGAAAATTTAAATAATTTTTATCTCAATTTAAGTGATTTTTTTTATGAAGAAATTATCGAAACTTAAGAAAATTTTTCATTAATTTCTTACTCAAATAAATTCCCTAAAATTTATCAAAATTTTCCAAGATGTTCGAAAGGAAAATCCTTTTCGAAATTCCACTCACATTAATGCCTAAAATCAGATGAAACTTTTCACATTTTCCTTTTTCTCTTCTCATAATTTTCCCGATTTTCCAATTGTGATGATTGAAATGGCTACCAGTTTCTGCTTTTGAAAACAATTTTTCTTGTATCAAGTTTTGTTTGTTGAAAAAACATCAAAATGGAATTAATGTAGTGTTTTATGATTAACAGAACAATATCAAAGCCAGAAACGTGCGGATAAATTGCCAGTTAAAAGAATTTCAAGTGAAAAATTGAAAGTTTTCATTCGGTGAAAAGTAAAGTGGGTCTGCCATAATTTTTTTCTGGGTGGGTAAAAAAAAGAAGTGAAATTGTAAAATATCTCAGTGATGAACAAATGATATAAATTGACTGTAAGGCGTGGAAAACGAATTAGAAAATTTCGTGAAAATTGAATTCGATACGAAAAATTTCAAATGATATTAAATATTAAAAGCTTCGATTTATTTTTCAAGGTGGATGAAATATTACAAACAGGAATTTCCCATATAATTCCGTTCATCCATTAATGAAAACAGGAAAATCCCTGACTTCTGTAAATTGCCGAAATGAATTCATTTATATTTTCTCGAATTATTCAATTGTTATCGCGAAGGGCGAAAAAGAGCAAAATTCCATCACGAAAATGTCAAGCTTTCTTACTCCCTCACCCATACAGCAAAGTATTGATTTTTCCGCTGTTTTTTCTTCTTTCTTTCTAATTTGTTCGCATTTTCCATCACTCGCATTTCTCGCTTGAGAAATCAAATAAATGAAAAAAGAAAGAAAACGAAATTGCGATAAAAAGAAATGGTTGCAAGTGTTCTTTCTTCCGGGAATAACAAGAAAATATTTTGTCGTCATTTTACAAAAGATTTTGAAGGATTATTTTTGTTTCTATAAAAGCTCTTCCTGAAAATTTCATTCTTCTTTATAGGTTTTCTACATCTCATATTTCGCTTCGCGCGGCAGAGTGAAGCAGCAAATGAATAATCTTCGGGAGTGAATACATGAAAAATAATGACGAAAATGCGTATGAGAAAGAAAAGTGTTTCCTTGGAATTCAAGAAATAAGATTGCGGAAGGGCAGGAAAAAGGAAAAAAAAAGTTCTGACTTCCGCACAGTGTCGCACAACATAAAGCAAAAGAGAGAGAAAAGGAAGAAAATATTTTAATATTATTCTAAGCAAGATTCAAAACACTCTCAGAAAATAAAATTGGTAGCCATCAGGGGTAAAATAAATATCTCCAAAAAGTGTTCGCAAGTGAAAAAGAATTAGGATATTAAATGAAATAAAGTTTTCTTCGTGGATAAATCGGAAGGATCAAGAAAGAAAATTTATATCGTGAGTTATAAGTATAAAGAAAGTGAAACTTCAACAACTATCATTATGTAAAATTAAAGGATTTGATATTTGTTATAACAGTATAAGAGTTCATGTGTCTAAATGCGTGTGTATATGTTTGTATATGGAATAAATTATGCGAAAAGTGTAAATAGGACTTAGGAATAATAAGTTGAAATTAAATCTTCGTGACCGAACGATATATAATATTATAAATGGATAAGCTAGTGACATTAAACAACCAAAACATGACGAACGCTTTATGAAATTGTTTTTGGATTCGCGCGTTTCACGACGATCATCAGAATGGATCCGAAACAGCAGCAACAATATTGTGCAGCGCCCGATATGATGGTGCAATCTGCATCAACGGGCCCCAAGTCAAAGGCACAATTAAACTCAGGAAATTACATTAATGTCGTGCCAATGGCTGTTGTTAATTCAGGTGTACAATACCATCATCGAAGTAGGAAATATCCTCCACCTCAAATGACATCCGACTACCAGTAAGTTTCATATTTTGATATATTTTCTTAATACCTACAAACAAACATTGATTCTCTTTTCATTTTTATTTCTTTGTCGTAATTGAATTTCCGGAAGAACTCATTTGAAGTCGAGCAGTAAATTGTCTTTCCGTAATTTTGTTATCTTTTAACCTTCTTCACCTCTGATATCATATTTTCTACTGTTGTGTTCGTCACCATGTCAATTTGATATTATTCAATGGAAGATTAAGAAATTTCCATTCATACCATGCAATGATTACTTTACCTTGATGTCATTATGTCAAAAGCAACCTTTTTCAGTGACTTTATTTGATAGAATTTTCAAGAAGCTCTTCTATAACCAACTTCCACATCTTCAGCAGACATTTTTTCTTCTGTCTTTTGTTTCAAATTCTGACTTGATTTCTAAAAGCGAAACAAAACTTTTACCCTAAGTTATCAATTTTGTTTTTTGACATGTTATTTAATTCACACTGGGACGTCTCTTCTCAAGGACAATTCATCTTATGTTGAGTAAAGCAAAATTTGTGAAAACAAAAAAAGAATATTAATAAAAAGATAAATGACATTGTTGAGAAATGAATTTATGAATACATGGCAATTATTTTCTTGAGTGGATTTTCCAGACTTCGTGTCATCTTTTTCTTTTCTTTTTCTTTTGTCATAAAAGCTAACGTTGATGTAATAAAAGCTTCGGTTGCAATAAAAATGAGCAATTAAGAAAATGAGATGAAACATTGTCGCGCCCACACACATCTCCTTAAATATTACCAAAAACGTTTATTCTTTCGTCTCATCGATTTTAATTCTTCAAAAAACGAAGAAAGATTCTTTTTATGCTTGACTTAATGTGATGATCTCCTAATCTGTTTGAATGTAAGAATAAAAGTATTACGATGAACAAAAACTTCGTTATTCTAAGCAATCCTCATTCTCATGCATATTTTTGCTTGCAAGGAAATAGAAAAAGGAAAATGTATTGAAAAGAAATGAACATCAATAAAATATTTGTATCTTTTCATTTCATCATCTTGAACAACAAAGGGCGAAGCATGAGAAATAAAATATCAAAAATACGACCATGACGTGATGTCGGAAGATATATTGCGAGAATATGAATTATGAGCGGCACAAAAACGATATCTGACATGGGAAGGATTTTATCTCCCGTTGAACGTCTCCACTTTTATTGTTACTTATTACATTATTCTCTCTAAATTTTTTCTCTTTGATAATTTGTGCGCCATTTAGAAACATTCTTAATGTCATTTTTTTCCCTCTTCTTCGCCAATCTTTAAATAGCTTCGAACCATTTTTGAAGAATTTTCCTTCATCCTGAAACGGATGCCGGAAAAATTATTTTGTGCTGTTTAAATTTTAAATATCGCAGAATGTAAGAATGAAAGCGAAGAAGAAAGTTGGGAATGAATCCAAATTAATGTCACCTTTACGATGGTTAAAATCTTGACAGTATTTCTAGTATAATCATTGAGCAAGTACCCTATTCAATTGTCGAGAAGATACTGACTGTGGATTGATCATACTACAGTTGAACGGGCAAAAAACTTTTCTTTCTATAAATTTTTTAAAAGCTTTTTAATAAAATATGAATTTCTTCTGTTACGTCTCTGTTCGAAGCTCTTTCGTAAGGATGAATTATACTGCAGACATTTCTGCTGATTCTCTCGATTTTTTGTTCTTTTTTCTTTTACGATTCAATTTAAACACCTTCATAATGCAACTTCGTTGTAAGTGACATTAAAATTTCTTAAGGAAGAGTACTTAACTCAATTTAACTCCAAAACGCTCTTAATTTGGTTCTTTGACTTTGATGTACTTTGAGGTAAAAGTTTTTCTTCCATGACAACATAAAAATTGAGAAACATTAAAATTGGTTTATTGAAAATTTTCAAACGTTCAAAGGTGTTAAATATATGAACGTCAAAAGCGAAAATAAATGACATGAAACGAGAAAAAAACTTGGCCCGAGTTTATGATACAAATAATTCAAGAGAAAACTTTTCAGTCCAACGTCCAACTTAAAAAAACTCTTTTCTTATTAAACTTTTACTCTTTTAAACTTTAAATTGTTGATTCTTGAACGTGATGCTTTTCGCATTGAATAAGATCATAAAAACTTGGTTTATTTATAGGATGAGCAGGGAAAACCATTTTGAAACTCATTCGTCCGAATTTCCTGTTTTGATGAAGAAAAAACAGAAAACAAAAAAACTGGGACGAATAATTTTTAGGAAATAAGAACATAAATATATGCTCGAAGAATATGTGTACAAGTGGGACAAATTCATCGCAATTTCTAAATTCATGAAATTTTAAACATTTTAAAAATGGGATGAATCATCGTGTGAAACATTTATTCAATTTCATATCAATTCCATTTTCTGCAAGATAATTCTCGGCTTCCATAAATTTTATTTACGTAATGACATTGCTGATTCTTAAGTGCTTTCGTTTTCTTCCTTTCCGAATCGAATACATTAACATAGCATTAAGAATTGTTCTTCTTCGTCTTTTTGGTGTTTCCAAGGAAGTGAATCAAATCCATAACGAATACGAAAGTTTTTCGTCCTTTCATTCACGAAATCTTTCACTGCTGTTAGGATATTTGGAATGTCTTAGAAATTTTCCGTGTGAGTAATCTGATGGTTGGCCTCAATTAATCATCATTTACGAATCATCTAACACACATCAAGAGGCAATTCTTATGATATTGCAATCCCGATGTGGTGTACTGACCTACTTTGATGTCCTTTGTCAAGTATTAAATAGTTCGTGATGACTAATTTCACTTTAATTGGATTCTCACGCTTTCTAACAAGCAAGAGAAAACATGTCCAAAGTCTCGTTTTCGTACTTTATGCATTATTAAAACTTTTACACGTCCAAATCGAAATTTCTTTATTCTTACAAGTATTTTTATACGTTTAAAGCTATAAAGAAAATAATTTAACGATCCTTAGAATTTTCAATATCAATTTCTAACATTCAAATATTTAACTTTAATACATATTTTTACTTCAACGAATATGAATGAATAATACATTAAAAATTTATTTCATTTTTTATTCCATCAATATAGATTTCAATTTCAATTTAAATTGAAGAGAAATTGATTTCTTGTGAACGAAGAAAATATTTTATGATGCGATAGATTTCATATTTTGATGTGGGTTGCTAGAGTTGAATGCGTAGATGTTTTGATATTTTATTTAATTAAAATTTCCTATGATAGCTACCTTAATGTCGTTTACGATTTCTCAATTTTAGATCACGAATATATTTCGGTGATTATGTGCGTGATAGATGTCGGGAGGATATGAACAATTCATTTTATTCAATACCACAAACGCAATCATCATCGCACCATCATCATCATCAGCAGCAACAATCAGTCGCAACATCTACAACTGATGAGGAACAGCTGAATAATAATAATAACAATAATAGTAGTAATAATAATAATAACAACAACAATAGCCTGGTTATTTCACCTCCATCATCACTCCAATTGCATCCATCATCTCAAACATCATCATCAACATCATCAGCAACGTCGAATCAACAACAGCAGACCATTACACCATCCGTTTTGTACACGGTGCAGCGAGTTGTTTCTACAACTCAACTACAACAAATGCCATCTAATTACGGAAATAATTCAAATGCTACGAGCCTAACAAGCGTCATTGCACGTAATGAAACAGATTGTGGATTACCGAATAATAATGGTGAGTCTCTCTTTTTTTATATCTCCTAATTCACGTTCCTACCCCCAATTCATCTTACACGTTATTAACTATAATTATCGGAGTAATTATCCTAGGGCATAAAAATCGGCAAGTGCCGCATAGCCAGTGTTCGTGGTTTGAAACTGTTTTCTGTAGAAAAAAAAACCATTAAAGGTTTCTTCCTTTTTTTCCTTTTTATTATACGATGATGTGTACGTGGAAGCTTCACCCGCAACCTTCTTAATGCGAAAATAATTTATCTGGTTTTCGAGTGAAAAGAAAAAGAAAAAAACTTTCTTGTCTTCGAAGGGAAAACTGTTATGATTTTCTCTTTTTTTCGACTCCCTACTACAGTCCCAAAATGTTGATGTATAGCGTGTACGTTAACATAAAACTTGGGACATAAAATGTAGATGAAGAATAAATGCTATTATCAATCCATGTCGATTTAAGGCCATCGGCTCACACGAAATAACATTAAATGGATGGAAAATTGGGTAGAAAATAAAACAGGAAAAACCGAATAAACTTACACAGGTGCGACACATTGCTTAGACTTGAATGTGTAAAGGGAGACGTTGAGTGAAGGTTAAAAAAGAAACTTAACGATACATCACATCAATTGTTGAGAAAGGTTGATTTTATAATGATTGCTTGTTTTATTCATTTTATGTAAGGTGGAAAAAGAGGAAAATTTCATTAATAAAATATCTTCGAGAATTGTTGCGTAGAATCGATGAATAAAGAAGAATTTCAGTACGAGTCTTGATATTGAAAAATGTCTGAAAACTGATTTCTTTCACTACAATGAGGTATGAAACAAAAGATAAAATCAGATACGATATCTGAATAAGTCAATTGTTTTGAGCATTGCGATACTTTCAACTCTTTAATGTTACGCTTTTCTTCAATATTTATTACTTTTCAATGAATTGAAATCAATACAAGTTAAGCGATTCATTGCATGATTCAATTGTTTGCATGTAAAAGCTTTTCATTATTATTATTAAGCTTGGAAATAAAGCTTAAAAGTCTGAATGATGATATCATGTTGGCAACAGATAGACAACGTGTTGTTTAATATTAATTATTAATTGTAGTTAAATAACTCTTTATTGGACCTGTTGTAGTTTGAATATCAAATATTTGGCAGTCAGTTTAGGTAAATATTTCAGTTAGATCGTTTAAGTAAATATGTGCAATTTAATTAAAAAACGTTCTCGGTGTTAATAGTTAATTTTTATTGCACAATTTAAAACTCTAAAGGAAGCAAGTTGACGTTATGCATAACTTTTGACTCACACGTCATTCATTTAATTTAAATGGCTAGGAAAAGAGAAATAAAATATATCACATAAAAAGCTTTTCACATATAAAGTAATTAATAGCTTTTAGTACTTTGCTGATTTTACATGTCTCTCTAGAGAGTTTAGTTTCCTTTTTTTGCAGAGCGAGAATGGAAAAATGAATTGAAAAATTTATTACTTTTTTTTCCCCAAGCTTTTCCACTGCTTTTATGACGAACATTATGATATTTTATGTTGTTTCACGCTTTTTCTGACTTTTCATAAGTTTCCTCTAGAAAATATTTTGAATTCAACCTAGACATATCTACATGGATATATTTTCCACGTTTTCATAAAATCCTAGGCATTAATTTTTGGAGCGAACAGGATAATGAGAGCATTACACATAAATCTTGGCGCTAGAATGAAGCTCATGTTATCTTGATTATATTTTTTCCTTTATTTTCCTCCCTTTTTTCCTCGATGAAAACTTTTTTCAGTTGAATATTGTTGAGAGCATCTAATATATTTTAATTTACCTCTACACTACGCTCAGGCTAATTCGTTCATACGTGCGTGATGTCATATTTATATGTGCGAGAAACTCCTGGGAAATCGAAAGTTAAAGCCACGGATTCATCAGCAAAGCAAAGCGAAGGGATAAAAGGAAATTGTTTTAGGTTTTTGGAGCAAATCATACTGTTCACGCTCTATATACTTAAAATTAAATAATTCCTGTAGCAACAACATCATTATTGCTTTGAGAATATCTAACCTTTCGTTCTATACATGTCCTGATTTTCTTTATGCCTCTCGAATAAAAAAAAGAATGAAAAATATTAAAATTCTGTGTGAGTTTCAAACGCGCAGTAAATATTCATAAGAAGCACATGTGAGAAATATTTGCGATAATACCAAACAGTATCTTTCAGCCTCTCTTGGTAATGGATTTCTGGAAATATCTGAAGAATAAAGCTTCCTGATTTTAGATGAGAAACGTTTCGAGCTTGTGTATTAGAAAGCTCAAAGGGAATTGAAGGAAAAAGCAATTTTCGCTTCTTTCTATTTCTTTATTAAAGTCAATCTTCAATCAGTCTTTACTTACGTAGATATATTAAGAGAAATAAAAAATAAATGGCAACGACTTCTGTTTAATTATCAAGGAAATAAAACACAGTTGAAAAACTTGTATAAAAGTTTATGAACAATAATATTAAGTTTCTACTTCTTTATTGTTGAATAATTCTTAGAAAACTTTCTGTTTGTTCGGAAATGTCTTTGAAAGTAAGAAATACCTAAATATAAAAAACAAAGTTTGAACGAAGAATTTCAACAGAAATAAGCAGTCTCGTAAAAGCTTAAAATTATTTTACAAAACAGTTAAAATTTTTAACTGCAGGATAAGTTGAAGAAATCATAATCATTTTTTGCAATTTGAGTTCTTGTTTTGCCGATGCTATCTTGAACAGGAAACGGAAAAGTTTTAAAAGAACTTTTTGTAATCATTTCTAACAATTCATTCTTTTACTAAGACTTTAATAAACTAGTTTCATAATTGTGTGCCTTGGTTTGTTGTCGTTCATTGTGTGAAGAAAATGAAAAAGTATTTTGGAAAAAGGAAGAAGTTTTTCAATTAATCATTGTTAGAGTTATGTGGGTTCGTGAAATTATAAAAAAATTTGCAGCAGAAGTTTGTTGGGCAAGTCAAAAAGTTACTTCATTTGATCTTCTGAACGGTAGCAATTTTTTACAATTTTCTGTCTTATTATTGTTGATTAATTACCATTGGCGCATTTCAATGGATTAATTTCAACATTCAACAACCACAAAGCTTTTGTTCGTTACTATTAGTAACCCGGCCAAGTTTGCCACCAATTGAAATATTTTTTATTGAATTCCTAGGAGAACGCATAGCGACAAACAATTGAATTTTATTGATGAATTCCCAATTCAATATGATTGTGAAAACAAGAATAAATAATCATTGAACTAGGTAGATTGGTTTGCCACTTGAATTCTCAAATATTTGGTTTTATTATATATTTAAGCTATGTAAACTAACAAAACTCGATTTGTTTCGAAAAGTTCTCGATTAGATATGTGGCAAAAGATAATTTTAATGAATTTTGCATTTAATAAGTATCAATTTAATGAAATTTACATTTGGAAATATTAAAGTTGAAATATGGCAAAGTTAAATAGAAAACAAAGTTTTATTATACAAAGGCATTTTTGTGTGTATAAAACTTTGGTTGGAAAACAAAACTTTTGTTTTATTTATATTCAGTTAGAAGTGTGCATCTTTTTCATAGCTTCAGGCTGTTTGATGTCACTATGGAAATTGTTTCCAGCAAGATCTACATCAAAAGCTCTGAAGTTACTAATATAGTTAGGCATGAAAATTATTAAATTCCACAGAAATCGAAACTAATAAAACTGTTTTGATAAATATTTAATCAAATATCACAAAGTAACTATTAATTCTAAAATATTTAGGAGTTTGTCTAAATTGGAATAACTTGGCATACATAGAAATTCTTAAAACTTTCTCTGTTTCATTGTCTTAAAATATAAATCGAGGGAGAAGATTTTGGAACAAAATGATGTGGGAAAGGAATGAAAGCTTCATGTGCTCTTAAAAATTATTTAGATCTAATTTTATTCAATCACAAGGCTTTCATTACATTTTTAGACATTCAAGCACATACAAAAAGAAGCAACTTCTTTGGGACTTCAATTCTCAACAAGAAATAGAAAACAAACTTCTCAATCATCGATTGCTATCAAGTAAAATTATTTTTCGTCTATCTTCAAAAAAAAAAAACTTCAAGGATACTTCATGGCATTTTCAACAGAGTCGCTCAATATAATCTTGATTGCTTCAAAGAGAAGTGTTCAATTTATCACAAACTAAATATAGAACAATTTTTAAGAAGTATCTTCAGTGAAGATCTTCAAAATAAGTATTCGGAATGAAAGCCATGAGGTTCAAGTGAAATCTCGAGCAAACACTTCAACTTTAAACAATGCGACAGCATAAAATTTTTTACTTATACATATAAACACGTCTAAATGCATTTGTTTCTTTTCTCACTGTCAAACTCAACAAGAGCTATGAATATTTTATATTTATCCCTCACAGTCTTCTTCCCTTTTTTCACTTATAACCTGGATCTACATAAATGTTTTTAAAATTTACCTCGACTCATAAAAGCTCTGCTTTTATATTTTACTTTTCAGTTAAAACTCATGCAAAACAAATTCACATGACAAATATGCATAAAAGTTAAAATATCATAAAAAAAAGTTTCCCGTCAAAAACAGACATAAAACGTTGAAGCATCACAATCATGACTTATAAATGATTGAGATTTTTACTGTTAACAAAGTTTCATGTAAAACTATTAACGTTGTAAATTAAAACGCTTCGTTTGAAGCGGAAAGTAGCTTTTATTAAAAGAGAACAGCAAAAAGTTTGAATAGCATTCATTACCTAACAAAGTTATCATGAAAACTCAATTTAAATAATTTGCCATGAATAAGGCTTAACATTAAAATGTAAAGCGAACTTTGAGTCTATCTAAACTTTGCTGGCGAAAGCTTATTGCAGTCCTTTTCAGAAACCACAAATTGAAAAATGATAAAAAGGATTTAAATGTAATCAAGCAAATTGTTTCAAGGCGGAAAACCACTTCAGTTTCATTCAAGTTAAGCAGACATGCACAGTCTATATTGATTTTCTTCACACATCTATGCTGTTTTTCTCATTTTCTTGTTGAAGAAATAAAAATTTTGACACAAAATATTTAGAAAAAATCGTGAGATTTTACAAGAATACAAACAAGCTCCTTAAATTCGAAACTTTACGAATAAAGTTTTAAATTTGTAGGTAAATAAAATATTTGGTAGTAATTTTTTTTATTGAACTAAATGTGATTACAGGATTAGAAACAAAGAAAAGAACAAAATTAAATTATTCAGAAGCTTAAGTTTCTGTCGTAAGAATTTTTCATTTAATTCTTGAGTTGATGAGGGTTTACACAAAGCTGGGACTGGAATCAGAAACCGAGTGTGTAATATTTGATCAAAGTTTTAATTTCTAAGTTTTCATTTCTTCAATAATGCAAAGGCACGAGAAAGTGTTTAATGGTGATCGATGGATTGAAAATGAAGCTTGATATTGATTGAAACTCAATTATTTAATAAATTGAACTTTGAAATCGGCAAATCTAACCATACGATGTGTTGACCTCATAGACTGTTGAATAAACATTTTCAATGCCTTTAGTGAAACTTTGATGGTTCTAAGATTGAGGTTTAGCTAATTTTTCTACACATAGCCACACACACACATAACAAATTTTCAAAGTTACGAAGAGTGAGATGATGAAAAGCGTTGCTTTATGGAAATATCAATGCAGAATGAAAGGAAAGCTGTGATTGAGACTCTCGAATATGACAAAACGTGATGTGAATATGAAAATGAAATTTCCTCTCGGCGCTTAACTGCTCCGTGATATGTGTCGAATAATAAAATCAATATTCCTATATCTAACTTCCTAGAATTATCTCAAATGTATTATTGATTTTATAATTTTTAAGTAAACATTTAAACTTAAACTAAGACTGAATGTAGAAATGGTCAAATGCTTTTTGATGAAAGAATCTTAATCTCTGATTGAGAAAATTCCATTTTTATAATTCTTTTATCCTCCAAAATTGTTGAATTCCCACATGAATGGTGTACATAACGTGAATAAAAGAAAATTTTGTCAATTATTATTTACTTATTCTAACAAAATTCTTCTCTACAATTTGTAAATAGATGAATGTGTAATTTTAATAATTTAGTTATCGACATTTTCGATCCTGAATGTTTAAAATTGCTGAATTTTGAATCCAATGAGAAAACTGACAACTGTTTTAGCTTATAGCGAAATTTCATTTCAAATATTAGCTCATCAAAATAAATTTCGTACAAATAGATGTGGGTGTGGGGGAGTCGCAAACGAGAAACAGTAAATAAAAACATTTCAGATCAAATATTTTATTTTCTGATTCAGTGAATCAAAATTGAAAAATTCTTATTTTGTAACAGATTAGATTTCTTGGTATCTGCAATTTATTTATATTGAATGTTTTTACTTACTTTAGTTTCCTTTTTGTTAATCTGATGATGAAAAAAGATTGATTTCAAATTGCACAAAGAAAAAAATAATTTGATTGAATGGAAATGAAGAAAAATATCAATGTCTCAATTGATTGGATATTCAACAAGGCATTTTCGGAATTTAAAGGAAAATTTGGCAAAATAATGCGTTGGTGAAACATTTGTCTGCCTCAAGCATTAAAGTGTCGAAATTTAAAGCGAAGTTTTGTACACAAATCAGCTTCAACACTCTTTTTGGAAATAACAAGCAACATTTTGATTGCTCACATATAAAATCACAACTAAAATGCCAATTTTGTTGTTAAATCCTCTAGGAAGAAAGCATAAAAACTTACGACAAAACTTTCTTCACTGAAATCTTCCCGGAAGATATTTAAAAGTTTTTAACGAAAATGAAGATTTTCGAGCAAATTTCATTTCAGATGAGCGTTTTCCACTTCTTGTATAATTACTTATTTATCCAACATTTGCCTTTTTGTGCATGATTTTCAGTATGAAAAAAAGTTAAGTAGTTAAAATCCTTTTAAGAAATTTGCAAAGTTGAGTGGAAGTTTCATAATTTCAACTTTGAAATGAACTTTACTTAATTTTGTTAAGTTAAATACTTGCAAAGAAAGTTAATTGCAAAGGCTTCGTGTTCGTATGAACTTATTTCACTTCAAAAGTCTTGAGGACTGAAATATGATGTCTTGTAACAGTTTTAAAATGCGAACAATGTAAAGCTTTTGAATATTTTTCTGCATTTACGTATAAATCTCTTTCAAGGAAACCTTTAAACATTTTAATGCTCTACTTATTTTTGGGAAGTTTCCAAATATGCTGTTGTTTTCCTTTCATCCTCTTGTTCACCTTTTACATTAATACGACATGATGTTGTGAAAGAAAACAAAACTCAGATGTCACATCTGGCGCATGTGAAATGAAAACTTAGCCTGGTCTTTGAGCATTCATCGGTCATTTGAATATTCTAGTTACGATGCAATGTCACAATAGTAAAGCTTACCAAACATCGATAAAGCATTCCCAATACATTTTTAATTGATTCCGTTTTCAAGTGAACTGATTGTTGTGTGGAAAACCTCTGAAACATGTCATCTGGTGTGATCTGATTTTCATCATTGCGGTATTTGCTGGAGAGAAAAAACAATTTTTTTTTATTTTCTCCATTGCCATTTCCTGGAATAAATTAATGAGCAAACATGGACTGAAATAAAGCAAACCAACCTTATAGGTACAACATGAATTCCGCTTGAATAAAATTGAACCTTTACGTGTACAAATTGATATTAATTGCGTTATATACTTGGAAGGATAACAATCCTTAAAACGTAGATTTCGTTCAGGATGTTGAAAAAAACATCGATTCTGAAATAATGCCTTCGTCTTAAATATATTTTTCAATGTGTTTTGAAATTGAAAATGATATCTTGAGGAAATATCAAACAAATTTCTCGAAAAAAAAAGACTTTTTCATTCTCATGTAAATAAAATTTTACGTTTAATTAAGCAAAGGATCTTTTCATTGGAGACTTGGTTAACTATCTTCTAACATGTTTCAAATAAGCTTGACATAAAAACAGCATCAGCTTCTGTGCTCAAACTCTCCCCGGGGTGAAACGAAAGGATTTATTGTTAAAGTTTGGCATGACTCTCGTACTGCTTCGATTAATTTACAAACAAATAAAATTAAAACTTTAAACAGAGAACGGAGACAATAAACGCAAAAAAAAACATCAAAAATTATTTATTTTTAGTTTCTCTTTGGAGAAGTAACGAAAAAATTTCACAATAATTTCTTTTGATGAAAAATTTTCATTTCTTCTTTTTCATAAGAAAATTTTTACTCTCCAAAAGTTCCATTTTCCTCTTTTTTTTGTTCAATTTGATGAGTTGTTAAAGAAGCTGAAAAAAAAGAGAAAAAAAGTCTTCTTCTTCTCCTACTTTTGTTTGGGATTTTTTGCGATCTTTTTTCTGTTTTTCTTTTAAGCTTCTTTCAGCAAATTTTATCCCTTTCCATTTCATTTTGCTTTTAAGCACAATTGTTGAGGTTCTTTTTACTTTAAATTAACAAGGATGATCTGAGTTTTGAATTTCAAAAGGAAAGTCTCATCTACATACATATTTGTTTAACAACGATTTGTCTCTTTGATAGAAGAAGGAAAATCTAACATTTATTATTTGAACATGCCAAAGCGAGATTTCTTCTTACAAGTTATCCTTGTCAAGGTTATTCCATCATTATTCATGAAAAGCAAACGAAGAAAAGCACTTTGAAAAGAAATTTTCTTCGGTTGGGTCAGAAGCTGTAAGAAAGTAACAGAAAAAGAAGAAGAAAAACTGTTACTTAACAACAATGACGGCTAAAGTTTCTTTTTATTTGCTTCACAAAGCAAACCTACGACATAGCAAACATAATTAAACATCATGAAAAGCTTTACCCACCTCGAAGAAAATACATTATTTTATTTTATTTTATTTTCTCTTTCCCGTCAGTGTTTACAATGTTTAAGGATTTGATTTATGAGGTTTTTGCCTTCTTCTTCTTGTTTCTTCCAGGTCCAAGCACAAGTACAAATAATAATTATCAGCAGACATCCCAGTTAGTTAATAATCAGGACACACAACAGCAACAACAACAGCCACAAACACAACATCTAATGCATCAACAATCAGCAAATATATCAAATAGTAATAATAATCTTATTAGTAACAATAATTATGGAAGCTACGGTAACACTTCAACATCAGCAGCAGCGCCAACGTCATCGAGTCACTATGGCGCCAGTGCCAATAGTCAATCGATTCCCCGACCAATGCAAAAGGTAAATGAAACCACAGAAAAAGAAGATGAAATTGAAATTAATAATGCGTAAGAAAAGGTCAATGATTTGACCGGAGATGCGTATCATGAATATTATCACAATCATCATCATCATTATCATTTGTATAATCTTTTTTAATGTCTTCCTTCCAGGTGATACCGACAGTAGTTTATCTCATGTCACGAATCGCTGTTCACATGGAAATCGAGGGCACGGCTCAATGTCCATCCCAAGTCATGTTGGCTGCAGCACTAGGCTGTGAAGAATTAGGAATATCAAATAAATTGTTAGCACAAAGCGTATTCGGGCTGTGGATGTCAAGTCCACTTTTAGAAATTCAATTGAAGCCACACCATCGGCCATATGCAGTGCGTATAGCTTGGCCAAATCTACTTGAGAAGCACACTCATGGAAACGAGCTCGAAAAATGTTCTGATGAACCGATGACGACACTGAGACGAAATGTTTTCTATACTCGACGTGACGAGGAAAAAATAAAGTAAGAAAATGAAAATTTTCCTCTGGAAAATTGCCAGTAAAGTTGTCTTTGCTGCTTAGATTCAAACCTCATTGTTTAATTTTCAATGATGTTCAAAGTGGATCAGAACTTTAAGAAGATGCTCCAGGATTAAAAAGAAAAGCTTAAAAGAAAATTTAATCTGGATTTTGGGCGGTGATAACAAGACAAGACAGATCCTTTGACATTTATATGAAATTAAACGAAACTGCGGAAATAAACTTCTATTGAACTTGTCAGTCGCATTTATCAAATTAAATTTGATTTCACGACTTAAAAAGGAATTATAGAAGCGAAGAGATAATTAAAGATTTGAGATTAAATTCTCATAAAAACTTTAGAGGAAAAAAACGCGTCGTTAAAAACGCTGAAAATCTTTATTATTTATTAAAAAGAAGTAATCTGGGGGGTTTCTAAATCATTTTCTTATTCATTTTTATCTTATGAAAAGGTTAACTTGAAAAAAAGTTACCGTAGAAACATTATTATCGTCGACATCTGCTTAATATTTTATATGACAAAAAAAAATGTTTTTCTTAAACCGATAAGCAAGAAAAGTTTAAATAATCCTTTTCAGTACTTCAATTTTTAATATTTGACCTAAAAAAAGGAAGGAACACAAAAAAAATCTTCCACTCCGAAGCCGTTTTCATGACGACATCAAAGCGAAGAATAAGAATAACAAACAAAAACCTTTTCCTACTTAAGAAGAGTCTTCTCAATAACACTCTTTCCTACACAACCCAAGATAGAATTTAATTTATAAGCTCTTGTCGTATCTCGTCCACTCCCCCTACTTTGAAGCTCATATGTCTGCAATATGAAACAGATTGTGCACACAAATTTATCTGCATTCTCTTTCCCCCCTCAACGGCTGTTTTGCTGAACATGTAAGAATTTAACTGCCAATGTTACCGAGAAGACTACAGATAATTTTATTATAATGAAAATGCAGATGATGCATAAGAACTCGCTTATACATTCTTATTTATGTACAAGAAAATTCTATTTAATGAACTGAATGAAATATGACGAGAGATTAACATAAAATCTTGCTTTTTTTTCTTCTTGCTACTTATCATCAACCCCTGCGAACATCTTTTCTCATCAGGGATCCTCGGATATTAGAGCTTTTATATGAAGAAGCAAGGCACAATGTTCTTCTTGGAAGATACATTATGGAGCCAGCACATTCAATTATGCTTGGTGGTATCCAAGCGCGCATTGAATTAGGACCATACAATGTTCATACACACACCGTTAGTTACTTTAGGTAACTATTTATAACTTCTAGAAGTTCCCACACACATCTAATTAATACGTTGAAACCCGAACTTTGCCATTTACAGAGAGAATCAATTTAGATTTCTACCAGCGCATGTGGCGAGAAGCACGAGCTTGTCATGGCTTCCTTACAGTAGACAAACATCAGCTGAAGTAAGACTGTTAGAACAATTTAAACGTGTACCAACAACAGCAACGACAAGAAAATTGATGCGCAAATATTTGGAATTTTGTTGGGCACTTCCATTTTACGGGTAATGAAAACATTCAAATTTTTTTATGTTTGCTTTGTTTTCTTCTTTGAGAAATAATCCTACGAGTAAATAGCTGAACGTTGACGAGAAAATTTAATTCTAAACGAAATGAAAGAATCATTAATAATAAAAAAATGTCTCTTGTCATTTTACGCCTCCTCGTTTATATTCATCATAAATGATGTAACATTCAGTGCTGCCTTCTTCCACGGCCAAGTGGAGCAACCAGTTCGAGGTCTTATGAGTCTGTTTCAACAAAAAGACATTCCCGTTCTGATAGCAATTAATGAGAAAGGAATTTATGTAATCGATCACGTCGAATGTGTGAGTAAAAAATGTTCCTTTATTTTGATGAATTATTCCACCCACGCAAGTGGACGCGACACTTGTTCGCTTATATTTATTACGTATTTTGAAACGATGTTTTTCTTTGCTTGTTAGACTCTCCTACTTGGACTGAAATATGAAGATTTATCATGGGATTTTGGTAAACCGCCGAATGTCAATGATGATCCCGAGTGTTTGCCTTGTTTATTTATACAGGTTTGTGTAAGACAATTTAAAAGAAATAGATAATGCCAAAAGACAGTTCTATAAAAAGAATTTTATCATACAGCTGGTATTGTAATTATTTTTGAAATGTCATTTGTTCACATCATTTTATTTTCTCTTTCGTTCCATCCCTTTTTCACCGCCCACACATCTGTGCATTTAGTTTGGTGCTGTTGAAAATGGAATCACTGTTACAAAGCTGATGCAAATTTTTTCGAGACAAGCAGCAATGATGGACGCCTTAATTTCACATTTTGCCGATCAAATGCGACGTCGGAAAGACGGTGAAGCTGTCGACAATGTTGCAGACGATGGTGAGTGTCTTTATTGCTTTTATGTTATAGAAAGTTTTGTTTTCTTCCTGTGGCGAAAACGACAACTCAAAATTATTATAATTGCTGTCTGAAGTTTATGCCAAAGTCTCGTAACTTTTTCTCATATACTTTTATTTTCCTGCTTTCTTTTTCGTTTCTCAGAACCAAATCCAATTCAAAACAACGGATTGGGTGTATTAAGTAACAAGCTGTCTCGACTAACACTCGCCACATTCGATGATGAAGGACGCTGTATAGGACAAATGGGCTCACTATCAATAAGCTATTAACATTTAATTATCATTTTTGATGATTTCATTTAAAGAGAACCTTGGAAGATGTAAGAAAAAAAAGTATTGATTGAAGCTATTCTAAAGTGTTCGGAATGAAAAGCAAGCAAGCTTCATAAATATTTCTCTTATTCTTCACTCAAAATGCTAATGAAACATTATAACCATAACAAATTTTCTTTTCAATTCATCATAATATAAAAGCATAATTAATCAAAAAAATAACATTATATTAATTTAATTCTAACCAAAGCTTTTTCCATTGAGCTTTACGATCATGGTATATAAAGGCAAGGAGAAGGCATAAAATTATTATTTATTGTTCAACAACTGCTGCTTTTCAAAACGGTTTTAAACGACACTGTCAGAAGAAAATCAATCTTAAATCTTGCAGTTTTTATTAAATATATTATTCCTCTGTTTAATCGAATATCTTATAAAATATGGCATTGTTAAGTCTTTCAACTCTTTTTTCCATCAGTGTAAACCAAAGAAGAAAAAAAAACATTGCCTTCCTTATGAAAAAACAATTAAATTCCGTGTTGAAGAAAAAACTCAAATTCCCTTTAAACTTTAACTAAGTAAGAGTCATTAATTTGGTTATAAAAAATCAATGAAAGAAATGAAAAATAGAAAGAAAAAGATTTTAATAGCAAGACGAGTCAAGTTGTGCTTTTTCCACCATTGCCACAACGAATGAGGGAAAAAATAAACATAAAACCTTAAAGAAAACTCCTTAAACTATAAACTTTGTACATAAATCATTAAAATTCAAGCACTGCTCGTCTTTATGTTCGTATGTGTGTGTTTAACATTTTCCTGGATGTGTGTTTGGATGTGCGAAGTGGAGAAAAAGCATCGCTGGGAGTAGGAATATAAATTATGTACATTGAGGGAAGATGAGGCAGAAAGGAAAAAATTAATCATGCCAAAATGAGAGCAGCAAAACATTCTCCGATATAAAGCAGGCTTGCTCAACTTTTGAGTTGTGAACTTTAATGGCTTTCAAAATTCAATCTTCAATGGTTTTATTCGATGAATAACATTCCATGAACTCAATTCTTGATTGACATTGAAAGCTTTTGAAAATTCTGGACAAGGAAAAAAGTTGAGAAGCTCCTCTGCTTCATCGTTGTATAAATTACACCAACGGAAAAATAAGCGAGATTCAACTGATAATGGTTGTAATTTAGAAGGATCATTCCACCGATGGATACAGCAACAAAATATACTTCCACACACATTCACACATCCTCAACGATAGAATGACGAATGTAAATACTTATAAATATTGAAAACTCATAGAATTAAAGCGAGAAATTCATTTTTCGGTGAAATTATGTCAAAAAATTTTATACTGGAAAAGTAAAAAAGAAAACAAAACACATAAAATATGAAATAACATTGATGAAGGAATTTCTCTCACGTACATACGACATTCTTATCCTTATTCCCACGAGTTATGTTTTTATTCATCATAAAGACAAATCTGCCATGCGAAACGACATTAATTTCGGATTAAATTCGATTTTGATACGACTAAGACAACTTTTTTATTCTTTCATTTCCCACCCTGTGATATAATTTTTTTTTTGAAGCAAAACGAAGCGACTCGTTAACAACATCCTTCCATTGCACATGTGTGTAAGATGATAGAATATCTTTGTAAATTATGTCATTACAATGTATGATGAGAAAAAATTAATTTTTTGTTTAGATAGAAGATAAGAAGAAGAAAATTTTATTTTTGTGTTGTTTAAAGGTAGAAAGCTTTCTCGAGGTATCATGAAAATGATGACATAATTTATGGGGAGTTTTTTTATGTGGAAAGTTTTTCAATTTCTTACTTCGCCCATGGCATCATGGACATTCCTACTTGTTTCTACTTGTGACAAGTCATGGAAGAAACGTTCAAAGAATAATTAATTTATTTGAATTTCTGGGGCAATTCCTTCTTCAGTTATCCATAACTGTCAATGGTTATGCGTAGGTCGGGGCTAACTGCCTTGAAAAAATCAGCTTGAGGCTCAGAGTATTGTCGGAAAGGAAATAACAATTTTTCTCATAAGCCGCTTAATGTTTGAGAGTTGACCAACTTTAAAAACGAACAGAACATTCTTCCAACAGAAAGAAAATTTTTGTTTTCTTTTTTTCCCCTAAACTTACAAGTAAGATTTGTCTCTGTTTTTGCTTTCCTTCGTTTGTTCATTTGCCTGTAAAAAAAGTTTCCAACCGCAATTTAGATGTCAGGAAAATATGGCCAAAAAATTCTTCTGTCGGCTTAGAAAAATGTTTCGGATTGGGCCTGAAATAGTGGAAGATAGATTGATATATTTTTCTTACATATATTTAAATTAAGTTTAATGTCGAGAATTTCGTACCATCAAACTTCTGTTTTGAGGGTGAATGATAAACATCGAGCCACGATTCCAAGAATTATCATAAATTTAATTTGATAATCAGGGTTTTGACATTATTTTGTTGTTTTGATCATCATTATTATGGTGTAAAATTTAAAAATGAAAACGTGTTTGAAATGATTGCGAACTAAAATGAGAGCAAAAATCCTGGAGCTGAATATATTAAATGAAATCCCTGGATGTTAATTTATATTTTCTTTTTATGTATGTAGAGAAAAAAGTTATAAATTCCCTAGGATATAAATATTTATGTATTCTCGTGATATCAATTTAAAATTAAAAAAACTTTTGTTGAATATTTTTCGTGCTTACACTTACGCGAGTGTTTTTATTTCATGTATTTTTATGAATCGAATTCATTGTGATCTGTTGATAAAATGTGTTTATGTTTTGTTTTTATATCAATCAGTATTGCGCAAATTAGCGTAATTAAATATGTAAAATATTCTCAAAGTGATCCCCAGAGTTCATTTTTTATCTACTTAGTCATTAATAGACTTTTGTTGAAATTTTATAACCAATTTCCACTCTCGTCGACATGAAAAACATTTTTATGTACCATTGTGATTACATCAGAAACTCATTAAAAAGTGTAATAAAAATAAAATCGCGATCAATGAGAAAAGCATTTGAATCATTAATTAAGGTAGCAAACAAAAAAAAATGAAATTTAATAAGAGGAAAATGTAATTTGACTAAAATGAATGAACGATTCCAACATCATACAAAAAAAGGATTATTGAATCGATAAAACATATTATTATGAATAACTATGATAAGGAATGATTAAGTCATGATTTAATTTCTTTCTCAATTTAATGAACACAACACAAAAGATAAATAAATATTCTTGATTAATTAACCATGAAATGAGAGAAAACTTCAGATGAAAAGGTGAAAAACTATTTTAAAAAATGAAAAGAGAAAACGAGTAAATAAAAATTTTTCAACAAAATTTAGCTTTTTGATTTTACTTTTTTTACAGCTTTAGTCATTGAAGTTTTAGTTCCAGATTTCATTTCTTTCCATTCACTGAAATTGGCATTCATTTTAATGTTTGAAATTTACATTTAAGAAAATATTTGAATTTTACTTCTTTATTTAAAAATGAAATTCAAGGGTAAACTGAAGGATTCAATTACAGGTACATTTGGCAGGCTGAAATACTTCAGCATTATTGAGTTTTCCGGGAAGCTTCAAAAAGTATTAAATTTCACTTTGGTATTGTTTTCATTGCTAATTGATGTTTAAGGATTGAAGTCTAAATTTTGTTGCTAATTCGTTAAACGAATTCTTAAAATAAATCATGAAACTAATATTCTCAAGTTATTCTATTTTTTGTATTAAATTATATCAAAAAACAAAGCCATTGTATAAACATTAAACTCTCTTCTGATTCTTTCTTGATTCAATCTAACATTCCAACAAAATGCAATTACGTTGGTGTCGTTTTTCTTTGCTTCCATTTTCTTCTAAACGTTTTGCCTTGAATGAACATTACTTTTTCTGTTATTTTGGTTATCACTTTTACGCCCACACATATTCTATGAGTATGTATCAGATACCATCAACAATGAACCTTTTTTACTCTCAATTTCCATCATTTTTTTCTTTCCCCTTCTCGTAATTTTCATGAAAATGTTCCATGTAGATATTTCTAATTCTAATCATCATTATGATGTTTGGTTAAATTTCGTGTTCGTACAAATTTATTTCTTCTGCCTTTTTCATCAGCACCACATCAACCAAGATGAAATTTATGCTTATTTACACGAAGGAAGATTCATTTCTTTTGCAGGGTTACTACTCAACTTACAAACGTGATCCATACGTTATGTTTCATTCTCTTGACTTATTTTTCTACTCTGCAATCTCCCTTTTTTTTATATAAATAAAACTTTAGTCATATGCCTTCCAAGAATAATATTCTCATGTTTTGTCACCATTTACAAAAGTTTCTTTATCTCAATTTATAAATAAGTAAAAGGCTTTGATACTTTTGCATCTTGTATTAAAACTTTTCCATTTCTTCCCTGGGGAAACTTTTTATGCTCTTTCAGCCTTAAAGAAGATGCTAAGAATTTCTGTTGATTTATTTCTCAGAGATATCCATACATATTGGGCTATGTACCTTGGTGTTTGATAACAGAATTCTTTCGCTTCGTATTTGGGTATTCGTTTAGATATCTCTGGTGAAACTTTGAAACTTCTTTTCTTCTTTATTTCTCTAAGATGGATATTTCCTTCCTAGTTCCTTTTCTTTCTAAATTACCTTCAATTGAGACGAAGAAACTTGATCATTTCATAGAAAAATAAACGAGTTCTCCATAAAAGATTTTGAACGAGGCGTGACAAAGTTATTCGTAGATAAAATAAGGAGTCTCATTAATTCAGTGAACTTCTTTTTTCTTTCTACTATCTTCTCGAAATAAATGAAAAATTGCTGATACGTTCGGTTAACAAAAAAAGTAAAAAACAAACGTCAAGCTGTGATCTAAAAAAAAAACATCTTCAACAGAGTGATTTGAACTGAAAGAAACGTGGAAAATTATGACACACACAGACGTTCATAATTTTTTTCCACATTTTTTAAACAACAGTAAACCATGATGTGTACATAAGAAGTCGTACAGTGATGATAAATTTATAAGGTACTCCCGCGTAGAGTGCCAAATGAAAAAATAATGTGGAGGAAGAGAGAAAGGAACGTGAAAAGGAAAAATTATGCATTTCTCACAAGGAGGGAAAGAAGTGGCTGTAGAAGGAGAAAACTTATAAAAAAAGTATGATCACGACGTGATGCAAGAGATTTTAGTTTTTCTTCTATTCTTTATATATTCTTCTTCTTTGCCATCATGAGAGACTTTATAACTCGTTATTCAAGTTTGTTCTTAACTGGTTTTGAATTCATCCAATACTGTGCCACCTTGTTCACTGTATAAGAAGCTTGAGCAGTGAACATAAGAGTTAAGCTTCTATTTATGCGACAGTTTTCATTTTGCATCACATGATTTTCATTTAATATGATTACATGGCTGCGATGATCTTTGCTGACTTGTTTCGTTTTTTGTGCTAGATATCCATGTATCTCATATGATAAGTTTAAAATTAGATTCAAAAGCTTAAAATATTGTCTCTTGCTTAAAAAAGTTTGATGTCGTCAATTGTTTTCGAACAACAAACATTGATTTGATGAACGATGTTTGATTATTTATTGAAAGCGATGAAAAGTTCTTTTATTAAAAAAAAAGTTTTGTTTAATCATCAAAATTATGTTTTCCTCATGAATATCTGATTAACTCATATTTTCAATTAATTTATGCATAATTTAAATATATTTTAAGTACATAGATATGTTTGAGCTGATGTTTCAAGTTTTATTATAATCTAAATGATTGTTTTCAACTTGAACAGAAAAAATAATTTAAAAATAATTTTTTTTTCAATTTCATTAATTTTTGCATTTGTTTTCGTTTCCTACATCATGGAAAAATAAATGCTAACGTAATGGAATTAATCACATTTGTAACATGACGAGAAATACCGTAGAATGAGTAGAACAATGAAATGCTTTTATATTCTGAAATGAAGTAGATATTTAGATGAATAATTCAGAATGATGGATGGGTAAAATATTAAATTGCTGAAAATTTCCATTGTATAATTTCATTTGACATGAAACACGCAACAATTTTGAAAAGCTTTTAAGGAGTGATTTTCAAGATTCTTAATATTTTTCCCTCTTGTCAGTTTCTTTCTTAAGTTTCTTTATTTAAGTATTGCTTGCAGTTTTCTATGAGAAAGTCGTTCAGAATCTCAACTTGAAAAGGATAACATTCACAAGATATTATGAAGTTATTGTTGAATCAGAAGCTGGAATCTTTTGCATTTCATTTTATATTACTTTTCTGATATGCAAATCAATTTCAAAATTCCAGAAATATTTTCAACTCATCTTACAAGTTCTGAAATCATTTCAAGTGAGAGAAAAAAAATTAAATTCTGTTGCGGTGTGAGAGGAGCTTTTATGTTTGAACTCACTGAACTGATGATGCAAAGCATTTATTTAGCAATTCCAAACAAATAACTTTCAAAACCGCACAAAAACTGTCCCTCTGGTTTTTTCTTTTTTTGGTTTTCACAAAGTGAATGTCAACTTGCAGATAAATTTATTTCAATTTTCAGATTTCGGAGCTTTGTTGGGCAAAGGGAAATGGAAACTTCTATTCAACATTAATATAATTCTTGGACGTGGTTGTTTGAGAAATTTTATTAAGGAAATTGAGTAGAGAGTTTGTCAGTGCCAAAATTACATTAAATGACAATAAAATTTGCACCATCGTTGTTCGAATTGAGATGTGAAAAAAAGCGGAAGTTTGTTGTCGTATATCAAGATGAACAATGATGATGTTGTGAACATTGTTAGGTTACTTGCTTTCACTAATGAAAAGTATTGCCATTGATGTCAAAAGTCGTCGACATACATACAAAAGTTGAAGCTTTTTGAACAATGATAGAAAATAAAGGATCGACAGACATTACAGACAGATGTAAAGTAATACATGAAAGTTTCAATACATGATATCTAGCACTCAATCCAACAATTTTAGAAGCAGCTTTCAATTTACTCGTTAAATTGCTATCTGAGATCAAAATTTGATTCTCTTATTTTTAAATTATTTCATCCTCACAATGACTTTTTAAATAAACAAGCTTTATTTTAAATTACATGTACTAAAATTAAATGCTAATAGTAATAACATACAATTTGAACATCGTTTCTTGTTTCGCCTCAAGTGATATCTAATAAAAAACTAAACAGTTTTCTTCTTCTGCTCTCTCAATTACGACCATTGTGTTTGGTGAATTATTGAAACTTTCATGTTGTTTGAAAGAAGCCTTTAGGATTGTGCAGTGTATGTAATGGACATTGTAATTATACTTTGAATACAATTTTCATGAGTTTTACTCTATTGTGTGTTTTTTAAATAAATTATTTCTTCGTTTCATTGAGACAAGCAAAAACTGAATGACTTGGAGTCATGAATGGTTTGTTTTCAATTCGCATAAATAACTCTTTTAATGCCTTTTTCTCTATGTTTAAGTTCATATAATAGTCTGGAGATTTGAGAATGTGCGTTCGATTGAATCAATAAGTGTGTTGCCGTTTAGGAAATGAATTTCACATCAAACTTTTTAAATTTTATTTCATCTTCCCTAATTCGAAGCTTTCACATGAACTGTGTTCATTGAACAGGCATTTCAACTTGATAAGATGCCACAAAAGCATCACATGATTTAACTTTTGCTTTCCATTTTCGGGATCGGAGATTTAAAATTTTTGGCTTTAATATGCAAAATTAATTTAACAGTAACAAGTTTTCGGATTTTGGCTGTGTCTTCAGCTCATCATTTATTTCCTTGGAATGGATTTACACAAAACATCTTTTTGCAAATTCATGTGAAGCTTTTACAAAAGCATTGTGATGCCAAAAGAAATTGGCTTCGGCAAGAATCCTTTTGAGGGTGACGAAAAATATGATGGAAAGTCGGAAAAGTCAAGCGGTTTTCAACACAAATTGTGAGGGAAAATATCAGCAATTCATAACGCTTTCTATTTATTGGACACAAAGTTCATGCTTGCTTTAAAGCCAGTCAAGTCTCAAGAGGAAATTTATTACGAACCACACATTAGGATGAAATGAAAAATATTATGACATATCGGATGAGATGAAAATTTCTCAATTTTAATAATGATACAACATAAGTATTCTTTAGTAGCATATAAACCCAAACTGCTTCTGTATATAGGTTACAAGGTCTCTCCCTTCACATCTTCTCTTTCTCCATATTCTTCTTATTAGAAACGATTTTCGAAAATGACGACAATGGAAAGAAGCTTACGTGAAGCGTTGGAGTAGAAATTAACATTAAAGAATAATCGGTGAACGGGTATTGTTATCGCAGAGCAATTTCGCTTTTATAATGATTTCTCGTGAACAGTTTTATGTTTTTTGTATCATGATGATGCGAAACATAGGAACAACTGAATCCCTTTTTCCCTTCATGTTACATTGTGAGATTGAGACCGATGACTTCGTTGTCATTGTATCTTTTAGTCTTCAGAAGGATAAATCGGCAACATAACAAACATTGAGAAAAGGTTCATGTTGCTAGAGAATGAAAAGACATAACAAACTTAGGGAAAGATAAACAACGCATCTAATGATGAGAAATTTTTGAAGTTTCTATGTTAGAGACATTACGATGATATCACGAGAATTTCTATAAATCAATCATGATGAAAAATGTTCAGTCACAAGTTCAGATATTCGTGGGAATTCACAGCATTTGCATTTCAGTTTAACCAGAAGGATATTGAAGTATTAAAGCACATGAAAGGATTTTTTGAAAGGCTTAGATTGTGAGAAAATCATAAGAAAGATCACATTTATAATGAATTCGCAATCTGATTCATGTTGAAAAAAAAAAGTTATATTTTCTATGAATAATTTATGATGTGTGTATGTGTTTGATACATAAACGAATAAAAAAAATCTTTTCATTGCTTTCTTGTCGTCGTTGTCGTCGTAGTCGTCTCCGCTTTCGGCGCCTAACCCGACGTAATTGGATTCGTTAAAATTTCAACTAAAAGCTTGGAAATAAATTTTAATCATATTAAATATTTTTTACTCGTTTGTTACTAAATATATTCATCACCGTTATATGGGTTACTGGAATAAAAAAGGTGATGTAGCATCAAGGGAACTTCCGATGGAAGCTTTTGTCGTAACAATTTATTTTCATGGTTGATGTTTAATGTAAGGTCTCAGTCTCACTTCAACAAGCCGCAATGTTACTGAAAGGTAATTATGACATCATTTAAAGAGCTTTTCTGATTCAACACTTAAATTTTTCTCTGAATTATGGTTGAATTCCTTCTTTTTTGCTTTATTTGTCCTATTCATTCAATTTTCCTAGAATATTTTTCCTTTTTGCTTTTCGGATGGCAGATTCTCGAGATTATTTTGAGAACAGACAAAAGCAAATCGATTGCAGAAGCAAATTTGCTGTCTCATTTTCATTCGTCTTCTTCTTCTTCTCATGAAGGCTTTTATTTTATTTTTCTAGTTTCATAGTTTACTGTTACGCCTTCGATATATCCCAACAATTTACGATTTTATTGTTGCCATTGTGTAAAGAATGAGAAGGGAGAAAGAGACTTAATTACTCTGCTTCTGAGCTGATGATTATTTACATTTGCTGGAGGCCAATAAAACTTAAAGGGATGGAAAAAGGGAAGTCTTCGTTTAATGTGATGCTGGATGGAAACAAATAAAAATGTGAAAATAAAGGAAGAAAAAGAGCCAAATTGAAAGTTTTTCATGACTCAAAAGTTCCGTCGAATATTCAAATTATTGGAGGCTTAAAGAAGAAAAGTTCGAGTTAATGGAAAAATAATTTAGCCATTTAAAGATGGAAGTTTGATTCCTTTCTTTGCGAGTTTAAATTCAAGATTAATTCCTGGTTTAATTGAAGACTATTCGAGAGAAATCATTGAAAAGTTGCCAGTAAAGTTTCACTATTTTACATAAAAATAAACTAAAATCTATAAAATAAAAATCAACTTTACCCTATGTAAACTTAATTTCATTTTTAATCATCCACTGACGCTTCTAAAATTTTGATCGTTTCCATTTCCATGCTTAATTCGTAAAAGTTTGTTCGAGTTTTGTAAAGCACTGCATGTCACTCTTGAAAGAATCAACATGAAAATCCAAACACAACGCGAAAACTTTTCTAATTATTCATCTCTCTTTTCTGTTATTGCTTTTGTGCCATGTATTAAAAGAGAGATTTGGTGTCGCATTTTGCTGATGACACTTGAACTTATGGCAATTTTCCATCTGTTTCGCGGGCGAAGTTATATCATTTGTTTCTACTTAAGTATATTCAGCCTTCGCTTCGCTCTGTATGTGTGTCGACCCACCCTACGCTCAAAGCCATTGACTCCACTCCTAGTCAAAAAATTTATTCAGCTTGTTTACAATAACAAAGCATACATTCGTGAACTCATAAATAAATAAATAATTGGAGCAGTTGTAAATGCTTTGCTATGAAAAGAAGAGAAAATCGAGGAAAAAATGAACTTAAGGGTGTAGAGTTCACTGGATGTGAATAAAGTAAACGCTATTCCAAATATAAATCGGAAGAAAAGTCACAAATCGATGTTTGCATAGCTGTTGAAGGTTTTGTCGTTAGTTTAACTTGTACGGAAATGAAAACGAGCTTTCAATGGAAATACGTTGTAATTATAGAAGTTAATTATGCCAAAATGACAGATTTTTTGATAACCTCGACTGTTGCCTTTGCCCTTCTATTTTTGTTACTAAATGAAATCTTTTCAACTACATTCACCATGCTAAAGCAAGGAAATAGAAGCAAATATTGATGATGTATTTGTGATTGTGTTAATATCATTTCTTTAATTATGTATACAAGTATGTGGGTGTTCGATAGAAGGTCCTTGAAATGAAATATTCACAATGTTTTATGAAAGTTATTTTCATAAGCTCAACTACATTTACATCATGTATCAGAAATAATATAATTGACATTTGATTCGATAAAATTTTCATTCCAATGATTTCAAACTTTCATTTAAAGCCTCATCATGCATACCAATTAGAGAATCAAATTGACAACTGTGTATAAGACATTAAATATTCGTTCACTTTACTGTTCCGTTGAAAATTGCTCGTAGCATTCATATGAAGCCATAAATTTTATGTTTAATTATTAATAAATGTGATTAACACAGAATACGCGAACGCAAATTTATTGGGTATTGGTGGTTTTCGAAATGTGCATATAAATATCGAGAGTACCAAACTAATTGGATTTTCCCTGGGATTTCTGTTTATCGAATATTTATCGATCACTTTTGATTTAACTTCAAACAACAAAGCTTCGCTTCGAAGAATGATAAATATTTTGAAAACTTTGATATGAAAAAAGCTCTCTTGTGTTGTGTGATGCATGACAAATGGGGTTTATACAGCGATTGTCACAATTTCCTATTAAAAAATGTAAGGTGAGGGTGGGAAAGATTGATGGAAACGAGAATATTTATGCACATCAGAAAATTCCCAGGAGTTCGAAAAAGAAAAACTTATGATGGTGGAAAATTGTAAAATGTTTATCAAATATTCGCAAACATAAATTTTGTTTATGAATACTTTAAGTGCGATGAAAAATTTATTATTTCAACCAGGAATATTACTATTTTTTTGTAAGTCTAAGTCGAACACGACTGAAGCGCTGAAGTTGATGCAAACAGTGCTATGAAGTGTCAAACTGATTGATGTGTGGAAACAGTTTCCTTCAGTCATGAATAATGGAAGCATTGGATGATGACGAAGAATTTTTCATTGATATATGCTGTTAGTGCAGGTGAACAATTTATTTAAAATGTCAACTTTGCTTTCAACAAACTTAACCGAGCGGGAGACTTTTAAAGTTTCTGCAATTTTTAAAGAAAGACATTTCTAACCAATGTCTTACATCACTGCATTTGAAAGCTTTCTAACTTAAAAAGCTTTTTTCCTCACACATAAAATATGAGAGCACTTCATAGACTTGAATACTTTTTATGCTTCTCCAGTCGACGCCATTGTCATCATTTCACATCATAAATTTCCAAACGGCCTTATTTGTTCGCATTTTTTCATTTTATATTCTCATAGCCATCGACTCTTCATTATTCTGTTTCATTTAAGAAGCTTTTTAGCTTTGCAATGTCCATAAATTATGAATCTATAATTTAATATTATTGAGAGAAACAATGATGAAGGGAAAAGCTTTTATTATTTATTTCCCCAGTAAAAAGATGAAAAGAATTTTTGTTTCCATCTAAAGAATTCCTGATCCAATTTCAGTGATAATCAAGCGTTTAAGTTTCCTGCACTCAATATGCAATGTGAGCTTTTCCCACACTTATCAAGTTCTTTTATTTAAACTCTCTTACTTGTTTCCATTCAAGTGAGTTTGAATGGTAAAGCAATAGCAAGCTGTTGTCGTTGATGCATATTTACATGAGATAAAAAAGAAACTCAGACAAAGAAAAACGCTGCTTCCATGGATATATTTATTACGCTACATGCAAATCAAGTTTTTTAATCTCAACATGATACAATACTTGTATCGTAAAGAACACAAATGCGCAGATACTTCAATGAGTTAAAACTTTTCAAATTAACCGAGTTGTATTGTTTGATTTTTCTTGCATGTTCTAAGCCGGTAAAAAATGTTTTCATGACGTTGAATATCATTACGAAAATAAGTTTCATTATCGCTTGGGGAAACTCTATGAATAAAAGTAAAATACAGAGAAATGTGTAACATGCAAAACGCTACACAACCTTATTTGAGTTGACGTTAACAAGACTTCTGGGAAATTGATCTGAAGCGTAAAATGCAAAAGTTATGAATCATACAATTCAAGCAATTCTGCTTACAACAAATAAAAAATGCTCCTCAAAAAAAAGTTAGTCATGTCTCATGTAAAAAAGTTTTCGCAAACATTTTAAAGTATCTACAACTTTATATTAACAATATTCCAATTTTATTTTTCAGTAGTTGTAAAAGTTCTTCAACTGTAAAATCATCAACAACTCTGCACTTGAGAGATTGAAGAATGAAAATTCTTTGGCTGAAAAATATCAGCAACAAAAGTTTAAAATAAGAAGGCAAGCAAAGATTGCACTTGAAACTTTCCTTTATTTCATTGTTCGCAATCATCAAATCATTATTCGTATCCACTCATCTTCTGATGTTCATGGTAATGTTCATCACTATTCGATCGGAAATAAGTTTTGTCTTCTTGATAAAAGAATGAAACTTTGATGTTCTCTATTCCATCACTTTTTCCTGAATTGACACACTTGAATAGACAAATTAAAATTTTTATTTGAATAAACAACAAACAATGTTATCAAACACAGTTTAATGAAAAGATTGAAACTAAAGATAGCAGAAATTTAAGATCTCGCTGAAATTTAAGTTCTTATCAAATTCGTTGTAGATAATTTTCTTTTAATTTTATCAAATACCTTTGATTAATGATACGTGGAAGCTGTCAACAGATATTCTTAATTACATAGATCCACAATTAGTAATCGCAAAAGATGGAATACTGATTAAAACACCCACGCACAATAAAACTTCTCCAATGATATTCTTGGAATTAGATTTCGATCTTACAAATTGTATCCACCTAAATACAATATACATACCTAGATAGATACACAAAATTCTTTCTCAGCTATCATCATCAAATATTTCAGACAATTTCGTAATAAATATAAAATTTACGCCATAACTCGTATTTGTTAGCGTAATAGAAAAAAATGTATGAAGCTTTCGTTCATTCCTTTGTTCCCAGTCATCAAATCATTTCTCGTTTGCACTCATCTTTTGGTATTCATGGCAAGTTTTTGTCTGAGTGTCTCATCCTTAATTCAATTTATCGCATAAGTGCACCGAATAAAAATTAAAACGAAGGAAAAAAATCTACGAACGACCATCTTGACTATCCAACATTATGATCTTAATTTATTTGATGTTAGTTATCATTCATCCAGATTAGAGAGCAGAACATGAACGTGAAAAGCAGAAACTTGATGTTAAAAGAAATTTAATTAAATTTTGTTGCTTAGTTTGTTGAACAAACTTTGTAGAGCTTTCCCTTATGTTTGGTTTTTTTTTATTTATTTAACTTCTTTATTTTTCAGATTCAACAGTGGATGTTTCATTTTTTAAAAACTCATATTTCAAAGTTTTTATACTCGAGATGTACTGACGGGCACATACGACCGAATCTGTATTAGGAAAGGAAGGAAGTGGAATTTCAATTTAAAAAAAAGTTCTATTTGTTACTGATGAAACTAAGGAAAACAAAAAGAAGGAAATAGCAGAGAGAAAAAGTAAGCAAATGCAATTTAGATTTCCACAATCTTTTTTTTTTGTGGAGGTGGGAAAAAAGGGTGAAAACGTAAGTGAAAAATCTAAACGATTTTCAATTTTATTCCAGATCATCAATAATGTGTCTTCAATTTTTCATTTAAAGGGATTGGCTTATGCTTTGCGGGCCATTTTTTCCCCGTTTTCAGGTCTCTGAGGAAACACTTTGATAGATGGCGATTGGAAAATTTTATTGCAATCTTTTCCTCCTCCTTTCTGTACTGTTAAACTGCTACAAAGAGTCGTCGTCATTTATTTAATGACTTGAAATAACTCTTTAAGTGATTGCTTAATAGTTTTCCATTCTCTATTTTTTTGCTGTACAATACACAAATTGCATTTGCTTGGATTTGATTTTTCATTACAAGAACACCACAGTTTGAGGTTTCAATCTTCAGTCTTAAATCGTTGAGGATTTTCCGCTGCATCAGAGAAAATACTTAAGAAAGCACTTTCTAAAGCTTCTTTATTGTTCACCTCATTTTGCAATTAGAGTTTATGGTTCTTTCCTTTCAGTAATCTCTTCTAAGTGCATGCGGATTTGTGTATACGAATTATATTTGACTTGATTAATTTGACTTTACTTCATGTTGCTATCATAAATAAATGAGTATGAAAATTTATGTCTTGACGACAAAACGTTGCTTTCGTGGGAGTTAAGTTAATAAATATGAGAAATGTTTAAGTAGCGAATAATTTTGCGCTCTCATAGATTAATTTTAATTTCCAATTCCATTTACGTTATGTGTATTAAACTTGACGCAGTTAATTTTGTCAATTATCATAAAATAAGATTGCAATGCTCTCAAAGAACTCAAAATTTATTTCATTTAAATTTTAGAATGCAGAAATTTTAAATTTCTCTTTCAAATTTTAGTTTGTTTATTGACTTAGGAAAACATTTCTTTGACATGTAAATTCTCATGCACAACACATTTACTTTAACGAAGGAGATTATAAAATAAAATGAGACAATCATAATAGGTAAAGCAACAAAACAATTAAACAAACGAAGACGTTCAACTTCTTCAAATAATTAATTTTTGAGTCCTTTCGGAAACCTTTTAGAATTAAAATTTACAAAAAACAAAATAAGAAACATTTACAAAGAAAGATCTACAACCATTTCCAAAATTCATCAGCAATAATGAAAAATAATGAAATCAAACATCTGGATAATGATGCCTTTGAACTTAATGGAGAACTTCGTTACATTAACTTTAATAAAAATAAAATTATTTTGATAGGGAAAAACATTGTTAATAATCTGACAAATCTTAAATTTGCTTGGTTCGAAAATAACTTGTGCATTAATATGTCATTGAAGTCTTAAAATTGATGTTGGTTTCATGTTCACCTCCACAAAATAATGAGAAAGACCGTTCAGCATTCTTTTTCAACCCACTTATTTTTCTGATTGAAAGTTTTAAAGAAGTAAATCAAAATATCATTCAGAAAATTAAACTACAAACAAAAATAACACCATCAATCAACTATAAACTAGAAATTGAAAGCAAGAAGTTGATGCAAGAGAAAGATGCAGATCTGTTAGATTATTGTTCAAATGTAAATGCAATGACTTTGGCTAACAGTGATTTAAATATTATTTCTACTCTAGAGATATTAATTGACATTACGAACTGGAATGGTGTCTTATCTTGCAATGCTATGGATTTCATCGTAAAACATTCAAAACAAAACATTATCGCAATCAAAAACAAAGACGGTTCAAAATATTCAAAGAAAATTATTCTTGAGCTTATCGCACTCAATCAACGGAAACATTTTCTACCTTTGGGCATAACTGAATTTCTACAGAGGCTTGAAAAATTTTTTATCTGCAATTCAGGCTCGATAAAGGTCAACGAAAAAAAACTTTTAGGATTTAAATGCTTTAAGAATTCCTAATCTTTCGTTTAACAAAATCCGAGACATTTCCATGGAAGTTTTTGCAAACATAAAATTCCTTAAAAATTGGATCTTTCATATAATCAAATCAGAAATATAATAGTTGAACACAATCCTTCAGATGGTTTCAAGAGTCTCGAGAACATAAATTAAATGGAAATCAAATCAAGGTAATGAACCAAGACATTTTATCCAGAATTTCAAATGTCAAAGCGATTCTTATGCGAAATAACTTACGAGAAAACTTTCATCTTGAGACTTTAAATAAAATGCAGAATATTCAACTCATCGATTTGTCGAACATATGCATAAGTATGATGTACCCTGATGTAGGATTAAATGAGCTTAAGAATGCTTTGAAACATTGTGGGAATGAACATATTTTATAATTTATTATGCTTGTGCTGTGTAATAATTTATTTAAAGAAGGAAAGTAAAGTGAATGGTTTATAGGAAAAATAAAGTGCAGGAAGTTTTAAAGTTTCATAAAACAGGGCAAATAAAAATTGTCAAGTAGTACCATCTGCTAGACAAAATCAACTAAGATTGCAACGAATCTGTCTACATAGATGGCACAAGTTCTCAATTTAACTGTTTTGATTTTCAAAAAGCTGAACATGTAGGATTTTAAATTAACTCTGGCTTATTACTTAGTTTTGATAACCGTGTCGAAATTTCTAGGCAATGAATTAAATTGATATGAAGCATGCTGAGGTTTGAGAATCTCACTTCACAAGGGGTATACACAGCACTTCGTTTTCTAGCATAGTTTAACGCCCCTGTTTTAAGAACCTGCTGGGGGAGAATAAAATTCAAGAAGATTTTTATAATTTTTAATCTATCAAATTTCGAAGAGTTATAATCATGAAAACAAGGTTCAATACAGTTGATATTGTTTGTGCTTTAACAGAGTTAAAAAGGTATGTTAAATCTCAAAGTGGGAGTAGAGTTTTTCATTGTTAAACTTATTGTTTACATTTGCATTCCAATTGCTTACGAATGCTCAAAAGAAAAAATGAATTTAAAAAAATTGTGAAATTCCTTTCAATAATATAAAATCCTTATCACTTCAGATTTGTTGGATTTCGTGTAAATCAAATTTATGACATCGATAACAAGACATACCTGATCAGACTCCAAGGAAATGACGAGAAAACTGTTTTGTTGTTGGAAAGCGGAAACAGAATTCACACGACAGCATTTGAATGGCCAAAAAATGTTTCACCATCTGGATTTACGATGAAGATGAGAAAGCATTTGAAGAATAAGAGACTGGAAGCAATTAATCAACTTGGAATCGATCGAATTATCGACTTACAGTTTGGGACTGGCGAAGCTTGTTATCACGTTATTTTAGAGTTATACGATCGAGGAAATATTATTCTTTGCGACTACGAATACATCATTTTGAACGTCCTCAGACCACATGTCGAAGGTGAAGAAATTCGATTTGCTGTTCGTGAGAAATATCCTTTATCAAGAGCTCGAGCTAATGATGGACCGCCATCGATGACTTTTGTTAAAGAAAAAATTAAAGAAGCACGTCCTGGTGACAGTTTAAAAACAATTCTCAATCCAATTCTTCCTTTTGGTGCAGCATTAATTGATCATGCTTTGATTGAAAACCATCTTAATGATGTTAAAATCGGAGGTGAGAAGCCTGAAGAAGAAGCGACTGGCGAAGATAAAAAGAAGAAAAAGAAAAAGAATCGAAACAAAGAGCAAGCAATGCGTGAATTCATTATGGACCAAGATTTTCCTATTCTTATGAATTCAATTAACGACATGTACACGATGATGCAGAAAGCAATGGAAGAACCATCATCAGGCTTTATAATTCAGAAGAAAGAAACGAAACCAACTCAAGATGGACCTGAAGACTTCTACTACACAAATATCGAGTATCATCCGTTTCTGTTCAGTCAAAACATGAAGGAACCAATAAGAGAATTTCCATCATTTCTTCAAGCTGTTGATGAGTTTTACTCAAATGTTGAAAGTCAGAAAATTGATTTGAAAGCCTTCCAACAAGAACGTGAAGCGCTTAAAAAGCTTTCAAATGTTCGTCAAGATCACGCACAAAGATTGGAAGAGTTGGCAAAGGTTCAACAAATTGATAGAAAGAAAGCTGAGCTCATTACGAGAAATCAAGTTCTTGTCGACAGTGTAATCTATGCCATGCGTGCTTTATTGGCAAAACAACTTTCATGGCTTGATATAAAAGATTTGATAAAAGAACGTCAAGAACAAAACGATCGAATTTGTTCTCTTATTAAACGATTGAAACTTGAGACAAATCAAATCACTTTAAAACTCTCAGACCCGTTTGCTAATTTAGATGATGAAGAGGATGAGGATGATGATGACCAACGTGAAGAAGATGAACATAAACTTGATGACATGGAAGTTGATATCGATCTTGGACTTAGTGCTTACTCAAATGCAACAAGATATTACGACCAAAAGCGTGGTGCTGCAAAGAAAGAACAAAAGACTATAGAAGCGAGTGGAAAAGCTTTAAAATCAGCTGAAAAGAAAACACAACAAACCTTAAAAGATGTGAGAATTCAAACAACGATTTCGAAAGCAAGGAAAACTTTTTGGTTTGAAAAATTTTATTGGTTTATATCGTCAGAGAATTATCTTGTGATTGGTGGACGTGATCAGCAACAAAATGAATTAATTGTTAAACGATATTTACGTCAAACGGATGTTTACGTGCATGCAGAAATTCAAGGAGCTTCTTCAGTTGTTATTAAAAATCCAAGCGGTGGTGAAATTCCACCAAAAACGTTGCTTGAAGCTGGAACTATGGCAATCTCCTACAGCGTTTCATGGGAAGCAAAAGTTGTTACAAGCGCATATTGGGTGAAAGCTGAACAAGTTAGTAAAACAGCACCAACTGGAGAATATTTATCAACGGGAAGTTTCATGATTCGAGGAAAGAAGAATTTCTTACCTCCATGTCATTTGATTCTGGGATTAAGTTTCTTATTTAAGTTGGAAGATGGTTCAGTTGAGCGACATCGTGGAGAAAGAAAAGTGAGAAAATTCGACGATGATGCTTCAAGTGTTATGACTGAAAACGAGCAACTTGAGTCGATTAATGAAGAAGAAATTCCCGTTGTATCTGATGGAGACGATGATAGTGCCGAGGATGAAATTCCAACTGAAAATGTTGAGAACTTGAAGATTGAAGTTTCAGAATCCGATAGTGATGATGGTGGCGAGAAAAACTTTCCCGATACTCACATTAAAGTTGAACACACAACAGGGCAAGTTGATATTAAACCTGATCCTAAACTTGAACGTTTATTATCAGAAGAGAATCAAGAAGAGGCAACACTAATTCAAGCCGCTCCTTTAAAAGTTAAAGCTTATGAGAAGAAGTTGAAGCAACAAAAGAAAAAGCAACCAGTCGAGCAACCACAACAGAAACAACAAGAGAAAGACGATGGAAAGAATCAACCGAAACGTGGTCAGAAAGGAAAGTTAAAGAAAATCAAAGAAAAATACAAGGATCAAGATGAAGAAGATCGTGCTATGATTATGGAAATTCTTAAGCCATCTGGATCTGGAAAAGATAGTCGAAAGACGAAGAAACAGGAAGAAGAAGAGAATTATAAGAAATCAGCTGCAAGAAGACCTCAACCGAAGCAAAAGACTGGAGAAGAAATGGATGACACACCTGCAGCTGACGAAGTTGATATGTTGGACTCATTAACTGGCATTCCTGTCGATGAAGATGAATTGTTGTTTGCTATCCCCGTTGTTGCTCCTTATCAGACACTACATAATTATAAGTAAGTTGAAGACTTCCATTTGATTTATAGTTTGTGAAATAAAAAAATGTTTTCTTTCAGATTTAAAGTTAAACTAACGCCAGGAACTGGAAAACGTGGAAAGGCAGCGAAGACAGCAGTCGCTATGTTCTTAAAAGATAAAACTTGTACAAGCAGGGAAAAAGATTTACTCAAGTCAGTTAAAGATGAAGTTCTCGCTAGAAATATTCCCGGAAAAGTTAAAATATCAGCACCACAATTGTTAAAGATGAAGAAATAATTAGAAGTGTTGCTTTCAATATTTCGGAATAAAAATTAAATACATTTGGCCAAACCATGCTGTAATATATTTTCAGCAAAACATCGAAAATTGATAATAAATGTTCATGTTATAAAAGAAATTCAATTATTCGAAACAAAATTATCATGAAATCATTTACTTCTTATTTAAATTTTACAATACTTAAATCATTGAATAGAAATTTAAAATACCTACATGAAAAACTTCAATCGCTACTCTTATTCTTTTTTGCTATTCACCACGCTAGTCCTACTCATATTTCACTTTTCACCTCTGAGATTTATGAATAAGTTGGAGATTGCCGTTTACATTATTTTGTCAGTCTGTCGTTTGTTTTCATTCTTACCAGTCGACATAATTGTGTATTTGCAATTAATAATATTAAACGAATTTGACATGATCAATTGTTAAATGGAACTTGTTACTGTAAAAGTTCTTTTCTTTGCCGTTGCTAAAGAGATTTCGGAAAAAACTGAAGCAGAAATTAAGTTACAATCGAAAATTTCATACACCGAATTGAAGCAATTTATTTGTGATACCTTTGGACTGGAAATCATTAAGCAAAACATCATTCTTGCAGTAAATCAAGACTATTGTGAAGAAGGTGACTTGGTTCTCAAAAACAACGACGAAATTGCAGTCATTCCTCCACTGTCAGCAGGTTAAAATGGATTTTCTTAAACTCACATTTGACAAGCTCGATCCCACTGAAATAAGTGAGTTAGTTACACATGAAAGTTGTGGCGCTCTTGCAATGTTTGCAGGTACCACGCGTGACAATTTTGAAGGAAAAGAGGTATGGAACACGCATCGATGATCTAATAGAATGATTTTTAATTTTTTTATGTACTCAAGGTCGTTTCACTTGAATATAAGGCATATAATGAGATGGCAAAGAAAGAGATGGCAAGCATTTGTTATGAAATAAGACAACGATGGCCTGATGTTAAGCATATTGCAATGCATCACAGATTAGGCTTAGTACCAGTAAAAGAGGCGAGTGTCATCATCGCAATTAGTTCTCCGCATCGTAAAACTAGTCTTGAGGCGCTTCCGTTTGCCCTCGATGAACTCAAAAAGTCAGTTCCAGTGTGGAAAAAAGAATTTTATAAGGAAAAAGACGGCGAAGGATCTTCTCAATGGAAAGAAAATCCGGAATGTACATGGTCGAAGCGACATCAACTTGATAATCACAATATTTAGAATTTATAAGATTTTAATGGGTAATGGGTGGATTCTATCCTAATTAATGTGCCTTAAATTTCTTTTGTTTGGCTAATGTTCCTGATATCTTTTGATCAAATATTTATGCATTTAAATTAAATTTTAATAACAGAAACAAAAATATTTACTGAGTATATTTAATAAAATTCATCACGCAATTTTACAACATAAGTATAAAATTAATTAGCTTTTTAAAGTGCAATCGTGTGTTAGGATGGAAACATCCGGAGTATATAATGGAAAACCTACATTTAGCCTTGTTTCCGCTGGTATCTGCAAAAATACTTACAATCAACAACAGGACAAAATGAAAAGGTAGAAGAAAGTTTTTACCATGTTGCGGTAGATAGATTTTGTTTAAATTATTTTTGATAACAAAACTCGAAAATTTCGTTCAGTCATTCGAAAACACTTTAAGACATCATTATCTTCGACTGCTTATATAATAATTTAGACCAAAAAATTTCTATGGAAAATAATTTTCAACTTTAATTTACTATTTTTTATTCTTAATCTCAATTTTTTTTCTTAATCTTGAAGCTCTAGATTTTGCATTTACATTCTGGTTATCTGTCCGGTTTGGCTTTTTTTTAACCTTGCGTTTATCATAGTCCAATTTTTTTTTAATTTTCCTGACATTTGTATGAGACGTTTGAAATTCAGAAGCCAAATCACGCAAGGTTCTGTTAGGATTTGTCAACAGTGCTTGATTTAACTTCTGAGCCAAAGTTTTATCACCTGTTCCTTTTTTTCTACCGCTTCCTGCTTTTCTGTCGACAGTTCCTGAGTCTATGAAACTTTTTATGACTCTTCGAACAGTTGTTAGTGGAAAATCCATTTCCTTAGCAAACATTGAAAGTGGTTTCGATTTATTTTCCACGTACTTTTGCAAAATCTTTCTTCTACGAGCTTTTTGATCATCCATTCTTTTCGATTTTATTTCAATCTTTTTATTTCTTCCAAGCTTGTGTTTCTGGTAGAAGGTCTTGACTTTCCTTTTTCGGCTTAACAGCTGATGGTAAAAAATGCGATATCAAAGCAGCGGCAGCTATAAATCCAATAGGGATAAAAGACTTTTTAAGAATCGACATTCAGCCTGAGGATGTTAAATTTTTCTTGAAATTCTGAACTTTTATTTAATTTTGTAAACATTTGTGTCGTTCAGTAAATATTTTCGTTTCGTTTCCAGTCACAACGTTTGTGGTGAAATTTTCAAATTTTCAACACGAAAAGGATTTCCACTGTATCCGACATTTAGTAAATAGGTATTCAAGATACTCAACTGTAATCTTATTCATATCAGTGAGTCGACAAGTATCGGTACAATCTGTTGGCATTTTATAATAATTTTATCGCTTCTCCTAAATATTTCGTTGAGAATAAATTTCACAATCGTAGGTAAATTGAATTACTTAATACGATAAGAAACCACAATCAATCAAAACAACAGTTGTTCAAGTAGTTTTTGATTTTTTTTGTGCTTTCAACAATTCAAATTGTTGTTTTAATTGTATGATTCTTAATAAGGTGTTGCATGCCTACCGCTATTTTCAGAAAGTTAAATTTAAATTGTCATCATCATCATGCGACTCGGACCTGATCCATCTTCATACTCTCAGCCAGATTTAGTGAAAATTCAACATATTGATCTTGATTGGAATGTAAATTTCGGTGAAAGTATTTTGACCGGATCTGCAACCATAAAATTTATAATCATCGCAAAGTTTGTTGAAGAAATTGTAAGTAAAATCTCATGAAATTGGAAGACTTTTAATGATTTTCTTTGTTTTCCGATACAGCTTTTAGATGTCAGCGACATTAACATTGAATCGGTAAACGTCAAAGCAAACGACTGCGAGGTTCCTTTGAAATTTCAAATCTCTGACACTGTTCCCGATATCGGATCGAAATTAACAATCGATTTACCAACAAAAACTGATGGCGAATTAATTCTTGTTATTTACTACAAAACTTCTCCCAATGCTAGCGCACTTCAATGGCTCGATGCGGAACAAACGTCGAACAAAAATCATCCTTTCATGTTCAGTCAATGCCAAGCCATTCATGCTCGTTCGATCGTCCCTTGTCAAGATTCTCCTTCAATAAAATTCACTTACAGTGCCACTGTTCATCATCCACCAGAACTTGTTGCATTAATGAGTGCAATTCGTGTTGGAAATCAAACTGGAATCACCAAGTTTGAACAAAAGGTTCCAATTCCTTCTTATTTATTGGCAATAGCTGTTGGTGATCTTTACTCAAAGCAAGTTGGTCCGCGTTCTCATGTTTGGGCTGAGAAAAATGTCGTTGATGAAGCTGCAGCTGAGTTTAGTGACACCGAAACTTTCATTCAAACAGCAGAAGAAATTTGTGGACCATATTTGTGGAAAGTTTACGATTTACTCGTCATGCCGCCATCATTTCCATTTGGTGGAATGGAAAATCCTTGCTTGACTTTCGTCACCCCAACAGTCATTGCAGGTGACAAATCTCTGGTTGATGTTGTTGCTCACGAAATTTCTCATTCATGGACGGGAAATTTGGTCACGAACGCAAACTTTGAGCACTTTTGGCTGAATGAAGGTTTCACGGTTTTTGTTGAGCAGAAAATTATCGGACGACTACGTGGAAGTCAATATCGCGATTTTCACGCCCTTCATGGATTGTCAGAGTTGAAAGATACATTCAAGAATCAATTGAAAAACGAACCTGAACTCACTAAACTGGTTGTTGATTTATCAAATGTTGGACCCGACGATGCTTTCAGTTCAGTTCCATATATGAAAGGATCGACATTCTTACGTTACATGGAAGATTTGTTTGGCGGTCCTACAATATTCGAACTTTTTCTTAAGAAGTATTTGGATCAGTTCAAATATCAATCGATATTAACGAAAGATTTCAAGAAATATGTTTACGAATATTTCAACGAGAAGATTCCTGAACGATTGGAAGAAGTTGATTGGGATAAATGGCTTTACAGTGAAGGAATGCCAGTTGTTATTCCAAAGTAAGTAAAAGAGTTAAATTAAGTAATTTCAGAGTAAGATGTTAACAAATTTTACTTTCTGTTAGTTATGATACAACTGTGTACGACACATGCAAAAAGCACGCAGATTTATGGTCGATTGCAACAACAGCTGACATCAAAATCTCTCCCGTCATCCGAGAGGAACTTTCAAGTATCCAAAAAATTGAATTCTTGTCACAATTGTTGGATAAGAGTGAAATTCGTGATTTGAATGAAGCGAAAATTGTTTTGATGGCTGAAACTTATGGTTTTGATAACACTAAGAACTCTGAGATTCGTTTTCGGCTAATGCGGTTGATAATCAAAGCACGTTTGACTGATCGCTTCGATGAAATCTTTGCTTTTGCCAACAGTAATTTCCGAATGAAATTTGTTCGTCCAATTTATCGCGATCTTGGCGAATGGACAGTTGGAAAGCCTTTGGCAATTGCAAACTTCTTAAAAGTCAAAGATCAAATGATGAAAGTTTGTGCTTACACTGTTGCAAAAGATTTGGGAATTAATATTTGAAGTCATCAATGAATTGTAGTTAAAGACTCAATACTTTAATAAAAAATTAATGAATTTAAATTTTCGGTAACAAAAAGAAAATCTTTTTATCGAATTCATTAAAACCAACAAAAGTGTACAATTTGTTGTGTAACTTCCCATGTTTTTGATCATTACCCATTAACCAGTCACCATTTTTCATTGATTAGGCTAGAATCCCAACTCGGCTCGATTGTTTTTCTTATTACCGATTTGATTTGCTTGTTTTGTACCGAATTGGAAGATTCAAACGAGTCAAACTCCTGGGCCCAGTAGCTTTTCAGCTGTACTTAAAGCTCAATTTTGTTCTAACGATGATGATGATTGCTTTTGACTTTTTCCATTGAACATAAAATGCGTTTACGAATCGAAAAAAAAGTAAGTAAACGGCCAAGCAAAATGTGCACACTGTAGACACATCGAAAGCTTAAAAGTTTAAATGTTTTAGGGAAAGTAAAAAAAAAAGTTTTTTGAATAACTTCATAAAGTTTATTTTTCTACATAATTAGATATGCTCTCAATAAACCAATCAAATAAACGCAAATTATCTACATATACTGGAAATAAACATAAAATACTCAGCGAATATCTCAAATAAAATCAACGTGACGAAATATTCACAAACACTTTAAGACCACATCGATAGTGTACAATAAAACTTTTTCAAATAAGCTTTCGCGTTCGAAGAGATATGTCGTACTTTGTTGGAGTGAGTTTTAAAAGTGCAATCATAATTAAAATCTGTAAACATTTCTTTCTTCATTGAATGCAGGTTGATGTTGGAACGTCATCAGTAAGGGCTGGTCTTGTACAGAAGACAGAAAATGGAAGCAAAATTATAAAATATCATTCTGAAGAGATAACAATTTTTAAGCCAAAAGCAAATTTCTTTGAGCAATCGTCTGATGATGTGTGGAATAAGGTTTGTGAATGTGTGAGAGAAGTGACACACATCGTTCCAAAATATGAAATTGCTGGAATAGGCTTTGACGCAACTTGTTCGTTAGTACTTTTCGATAAAGATTTGAAACCTTTAACTGTAAGTCCAAATGGAATCAATGAACAAAACATTATCATGTGGCTTGATCATCGTGCGAAACAAGAAGCAGATGAAATTAACGCTACAAATCATGAAATTTTACGATTTGTCGGTGGAAAAGTTTCTCTTGAAATGGAAATTCCCAAATTGTTATGGCTTAAAAAAAATATGAAGAACAAATGCTTCGAAAAAATTCATTTGGCTTTTGACTTGCCTGACTTTTTGACATGGCGAGCGACTGACATTATGACGAGATCAATTTGTTCATTGACATGTAAATGGAATTACGATGCATTTAATTGTAAATGGCCGGAAGATTTTTTTAATCTTATAGGACTGAAAGAGTTGACTTCAGATAATTTCTTAAAGATAGGAAATAAAGTTTTATTCCCTGGTGACCCTGTTGGCAAATTAAGTGAAAGAGCTGCAAGAGAATTGGGATTGGAAACTTCAACAATTGTTGCATCTTCAATGATCGATGCACATGCCGGCGCATTAGGTTTGATAGCGTCTAGGAGTGACATCAGTGATAATGACATAACTTCAAAATTAATCCTGATTGCAGGAACTTCCACATGTCACATGTCTATAACTGATAACTGCATTTTCTCTCCTGGAATCTGGGGTCCTTACAAACATGCACTATTGCCAGACTATTTTCTTATTGAAGCTGGGCAATCAGCTAGCGGAATTCTTATTGAACACGTTTTAAAAACTCATCCCGACTTTCAGAAGATTAAAGATGAACTGCAAAACGATGAAAATATTTATGAACATCTTAACAATGAAATTGCAAAGCTGGCATCAGAACAAAATCTTTCTTCATTCCATGAGCTTACAAAACATTATCACATTTATCCTGATTTCCATGGAAATCGTTCACCTTTAGGTGACAATACTCTTAAAGGGATGATTTGTGGTTGCACAATGCACGATTCAATTTTAGTGACATATCTTGCTACAATTCAATCGTTGGCTTACAGTACAAAACATATCATAGAATCGTTGTACAAATCAGGCAGAAAAAAATTTAAATCAATTTTGATTTGCGGAGGCTTAAGCAAGAATAGATTATTCCTTCAAACTCATGCGGATATATGTGGAATTCCTATTTTAATTTCAAATGAACAAGAAAGCGTTCTGTTGGGATCAGCTATGTTAGCTGCAACTGGTAGTGGTGTGTACAAAGACCTTAAATCTGCTGCAGAAGAATTGAGTAATGATTGCTCTCAAATATTTCCCGACCAATCATCGGAATTGTTTCATTCAAGAAAATATAAAGTGTTCCTGAGAATGCTTGACGAACAGCTCAATTATCGAAAAATTATGGAAGAAACAGTGGATGCATAATGACCTATGTAGAAAGAAATTAGTCTTACAGACATTTAAAAAAAATGAATTATAATCAGACATCATATGTGGATGGAAATTTCTCCAAACTGACAACTCAGAAAATTTTTATACAGTTAAACTTCGATTAACAGATATTTCAAGGGACGCAAAAAAATATCTGTTAATCGAGGATATCTGGTTATCAAGGATTTGAGGGTATTCATTAGAATTATTTCGGGTTTAAAATTTAAAAATCCGTTAAATTAACTGTTATCGCAAAATAAATAATTGTTGATTCAATTGTTTGCGAAGATTTTATAATTGCGGAGATTGTTGACTGCTTGATGTTGAATTGTTTCATGACATTTGAAATTGATTCACCATCATTCTTGACTTTATTAATAATAAGCATTTTTTGCTTATAAGTTCTAGCCTGGTGCTTTACTTTTTTATATGATGCTAACATTTTTAAAAATAAAAAATCACTTTTGGTCTGAATGTGTTCACTTTGTACAAATCATATGAATTTAAATAAAACAATCGTTAAATTCGAATTTTGAGCAACTGAGTAACTGAAGACCCCCGATTTTAAATTTTTCAGTTTATCAGCTTATTGAGGTCAGTTTCTCATATGAATTTCACCACCGTTTATCGGGGCATCAGTTAATCGAGGATATCTGATAATCGGGGCAATTCTTCACACAAATTCGAGTGTGTGCCAAAAAATATCCGCTTATCAAGGATATCTGATTATAGAAGTAGCAGCTTATCGAAGTTTAACTGTACTTGAACTTTTTTTTATTAAATGTGAATTTTATGCGATTTGTTTTCAAAGATTTCTTCTTTAAAGATATTAATTTCAATAAAATATCAAGTTCCAGTCATATTTTATAATTCGGGGTCCTTTAAAGAGGTTTAAAGTCGTCCCAATTTTGAGCATGTTAATTAATTTATTTATGGAACATTTTAAATAACAATAAGAAAAATCTTTCTTTTTTCGAATCCATTAAAGCCAACAAAAGTGCACATTGTGTAACTTCCCATGTTTTTGATCATTAACCAGTCACCGACAGTAAGAAGTGGAAGATAAATTCGATCAGCTACAACATCAATTATGTCACAGGTTTGACCCCAGATTGTAGATTTGTAAACATTTTCATGTTCTTTAGAAGATTGAAAGACTTCAAACATTTGATTGTTCAATGTTTTCCCAAGAAATTTTCCTAGAAACGATCCAAATATTCCGTCGTTGATGTAATAATCGATTGAAGTAAGATGACCCATTGAATCTTTTCTGTCTTTCTTTGCGATTACTTTACAAAATAATGTGAAAGCTGATGATACAAAATATCTTCCAGGCTCTGAGATTATCGTGTAATTATCGTCATTAAAATATTTATCAATTCCTGTATTGATGTCATCAGAATACTTCTCCATCAGTTGTAAATCATCTCCAACAAAACCTCCACCAATGTCAATAAAATTCATTCGAATTCCAATCTCCATTGAATAATCAAAAAGCTTTCTAATCACTGCAAGAGCCTTTTGAAAGACTTTGAAATCATCACAGTTTGAGCCAGCATGAAATGCAATTCCAATGAGATTAAGTTTCAAATATTTGCACTTTAATATGAGATCTGGCGCTTCTTTGATTGGATCACAACCAAATTTCCTTCCGTATGAAATTAAACATTTCTCTGCATCAAAACGAATTCTTAAAATAACTTCAGCTTTTGGATGATGTTCTTTGATCTTCAACAGTTCTTCATAACAGTCAAAAGTCATTTTGTTGACTTTAACTTTCCTTGCAAATTTTATATGTGAAATTTGCTTGATTGGATTTGCGAAAATTATTTTATCAGGTTGAACACCGAGTTTAAGTATTTTATTTATTTCTAACTTGCTGGCACAATCAAAACCATTACCAAGTAATGCCATTGTTGAAAGAACTGCTTTTCTATTATTACATTTAACAGCGAAATAAGGCGTCACTCTGGGAATCTGCTGGACCCACATTTGCTGTTGTTTGATCACATTATTAACATTATAAATGAAAAATGCATCATCGTCTTGATCAAGATTCTTCCTTTCAATAATTTCTTTCACTTTATCTTGATAATTCATCTTATCGTTTCTTTTACAAACTGAATCATTAATCTAATATGGAAACTGTTTTTATATGAAATAAAATAAAATTTGTCATCATCAAATGTTGTTCCTGGAAAAGATGAAATGACTTCATCAATGATAAGCGTCTGAAGGTCTTAAGATTCACGAGATAAAAATTCCTTCAACAAATAAACAACAGCTGGTCTTGTTAATATAAGAAACAACAAAAATGACGAATTTGGTACTTTTTCAGTTTATTGCGTTCACTTCACTTCAAAATTCATTAGAAAAATATTTTTTTATGAATTATAGTTTCATACTTAATTCAGATTTACATTTTCTTATAAACTGCACCCCCGCAATGTTTTGCAACATAAGCTTTTCCATCAAACTTTTGAAAGCAGGCATGATACGACATGTAGCGAATCTTTCCGATAACATTTCTTTCGGTAAATGGTCGATCGTTAATTCCAGCGATACTCCACATGATCCCCAAATAACCATTTGGATCTCTTCCATCTAGACTGTAACGATCATTGAGGTAAACTGTTGTTTTAATTGCATCTTCGGGTGTTTCACTCCATTCAAGAATTTTCTTTGCCCAATACATTCTCATGTAGCCAGCCATCTTTCCTGTTACTTTCATCTCAAGTTGAGCTGCATTCCACATGTTGTCATGAGTTTTTCCATCTTCAAACTCTTTTAAACTATAAATGTACTCTCTTTTATCTTTCAAGTGACTTCTTAAAGTCGCTTTTGCCCAATCTTTGGCACCATTGAAGTTGTCATAATCTTTGTTGTAATAACAAAGATTCTCAGCCAGCTCTCTCCAAATAACAGCTTCATTGAAGAAAGATTCGACATTTTCCTTACTCTTTTCTCTACTTTTTTCAACTTCGATCATAGCACGTTGAGGTGATAACTGCCCGAAGTGGAAATAAGGAGATAAATTGGAAACTGCTTTATGACATTGAACGGGATCGTTGCGAAGTTTCGCATAATTTCTTAATCTTTCTTTTATGAAAGTATCAAGCATTGAAACTGCTGCTTTATAACCAGGCTTTATCCATGTTACTTCTGGAACTAAACGATCAACTTTTAAAGAACTGATTACACGATTCCAATCAATTGAAGCTGCTGGTGACTTTGCTTTATGTGGATGTCGTATTAGTGGAGGGAATTCAGTAAGAAATTCTTTAAGTTTTGGCATGAGTTTATTACGCAAAGCGTATGCAGCTGGTTCTTCTTTGTCAGATGTTACCCAAACAGGGACAACATTATATCTGAAAATAATTAAATATATTATTTTATCTTCAGTCATTTGTAAGATTTAAAAGTTATTACGCATCGATTTGTACGAATGGAACATCAGGTGAAATATTTTTTTTGATATCTTCAACCCATTGGCGATGAATTCTCAGTGGACTCATGTCACAAATTAACGTACCAATGTTGTGATCTTTTACAAACTTCGGAACTTCATCTCCAGCGTTGCCTCTTAAAAGATGAAAATTTATATTGAGATTCTCACAATCATTTTGAACTTCTTTTAATCCTTCAATCATAAATTTGAAGTGGCGAATGGTTGCTTCAAGAAATGATTCAGCTAAACAGAAAATGACATGAATTGGCAGTGAACTTCTCAGTCCCAGTTCTTGGGCATACAAAAGAGCCCAATTGTCCTGAACACGTTGGTTACGTGACATCCAATAAGCTATTCCTGTACTTCTTTCACTGAATTGTTTAGCTTCATTTAACAATTTCAGCCGTTTCCTATTTAATGGAAAATCTAAAACACTTTTTCCAACTTTTGATCTGTTATTTTGCAACAAAATCAAAGCATTTGCTGATGTCGATGCAGCACGTGTTTCTACGAATTGATACATTTTGAATCTTTGTCGAGGAGAAAGGCAGTGACTTGTTTATATTTTTGAAGAACAAATTCTTAGGATTATTTGTACTACAGATTAAAAAAAAATCAATTCGAGATTTTCTTCGCACTTTTTGCAAGCCTTTTGTAAACAAATGAGCATGTTCAGTAAATTTTTCAACTTTTATTCCAGTTTCCCAATTTCAACATTTTTTTTTCTACTTATTTGACAGATATTTACTATTCGAACTTTCGGTTTTCATACGTCTCTAGATTTCTTCTCTGTTCTTGCTCATAAATGTAATTTGCCCATTCTTCTGCCTCGATCGCTTTTTGTTTTTTAAAATAAGGTCCAAGATTCCATTTCCAAACTACTACTGAAGTGGATAATATTCCTAATCCAACAATCATCAGTCCTAATGTATTTGCTAGTTTTGCATCTATTTTTGTCATCTACGAGAATACAACAGAATAAATGAATAAAACAATTAGTAAACTTTTTTCCTCACTTTGGTATTTTCTTTTCTTCAGTATTTTGTATAAGATTTTCTTCTCTTTTCTCTAAACTCTGTGGAATCAGCAGTGGATAATAAATATAAAGTCCACCGAACACTCCAATAACTGTAACGAATGCAATGGTAGTAAAGGACCAACCTCTTGGTTTTCTTATACGAAGCATTCCTTTCAGAAAAATGAATTTAACTTAATTACCTTGAGAGCCGGCAATCAAAATATGCAAACATAAAACTGATTGAGTTTTCTGAACAGACTTTGTAATTCAAATTTTAGTTCGTTATAAAATTTTTTTCTTTTATCTAGGTATTTTTTTTAGAATATTTTTTATATGTACATAAGTAGGTCAATAAGAATTTAGAGTCTTAAGATTCTAATTTTCGTAATTTTAATTAAGTAGATGAAAATATTTGATCTTGATCTTGAAAACAACTTGCTCGCAAAAATATTTCTCTTTCGCTCTCATTTTTCTCTCTGGATTTGTTTCCCATGTGTTTTTTTAAAGAGAAATGCTTGCATTTGTGTTTTATCGGGCAACGAATAAGGTTGATAATTTTAAGTGATGTCTAAATTTTAGTGTGCTTGATAAACCTCGTAATAAAAGTAAATAAATTAATTCAAGTGTTAATCATTTAATGAAGAATCCTCAATTAAGTGTTCAAAGATATTTAGGTGAGTAAACTTTGGCCAATCTTTAAAAACTTTTGTGAAGAAGATACAAGTGCGAAAAAAAATTATTTTTTTATTGATTTTTCTATCTTGCCACTTCGTGCTGTTGTCTGGCGTGGTCGTGCAACTTAATTGACTTTTTAAGAAACAGACTAATTAATCTGTTACATTATAAACCACATTTTTATCACCTTTTAATTAAAAGTTAGAAAACAAACGGAGTTTTGTTTATGTCTGGATTTAAATATGTCGCGCCGGTTTATTGTCTACTAAGATGAATCATTGTTTCATTCAATCATAGCAAAACTTTCTTGTCGAATGCATATACAGATGGAACTTTGAATGCAGAGACAAAAACAGAAGACACTTCCCTTGTTTTATCGATTTTCAAGGTCTATGTCATGATGCAACCAAAGAGGAATTTTCTTCTTTTTACACAGTGCTTGGAACTCCAGCTAAATATTTACTTTTCCATCTTCTTTAGTGTATTTAATTCGTTATGTATGTGGCAAGAAATAATATTGGAGAATCGTGCTGAATAGTCATTGAGATGAATTTAATCGATGTTCATAGATTATTAACATTAATTTGAGTATAATAATAGCATTGATTATGTGATTTCATACAACGTTTTGTTAGAATATTGACAAGCAACTGCTGCACGCTTCTATTGAATATTTGCTGTCGTAATAATCATTAAAAGATTTATCAGTGAATATCCTCAAGGTTACAGAACAACTTTTTACAACTGATAGCATGGAAAACTCATAAAAGTTTATCGAGGAATAAGAAAATTTTAAGTTTACATTGTCGATAACATTTCCCCTCAAAACAAACAACTTTTAAATTAGAACATTTATCAAAGTTTCAATGAACTTCACTAGCTGATAATCAAGTTTTAAGAAATGAAAATGTCACGAAAACTTTCCTAAGATCCTCTTAGCACGGAATTCCATTTTATGAAAATGTTTTAATGTTCTGATGAAAATGTCATTACAATTTGCAACATATTTTCCAACAGTTTTTCAAGTTCTGATGAAAATGGCTGAAAAATCAAATTCAAAATGTGATGAAACACGAAATGAAAAGATCAGAAAATTAGACACGACATTTAAAAGCCAATGCGAATTTGAACTAAAAATAGATTCATTGAATGTGCTGCGTTCAATTCACAATGTTTTAAGGCAGCGTGTTAATGAGTTTCGCACAGAAATTTTTCTTGAAAATACCGATCGCTATTTTAATATCAACGGAATCCCATGAGCCAAAACAAGGTCAAGATTGTAACAAATTCAGTGAAAAATCTTTTTCTTTTTCAATTGTGGAATGAAAGTTATTGATTTCAAGTCCATTGATGCCTATCGGGTACTAAACTAAACCCGAAATCATAAATCATCGGCTTAATTCACTTTCGACTTCAATGTTCGTTCATTTATTTAAATTTATTTTGATATAAAAATGTAACGGGGAGAAAAGTTTGAGCGTCAAATCGAGAATTTAAGCGGTGACGTTTTGATTTAATGTTCGAAAACATGACAAATGAAAAAATGCTTCGTTATTCTCATTGCCAGCTTTAATATCGTGAAAAAATCAATTGCATGTTGAATAAAAGAATCGTTTCGTCTAGAAAGTTTAATATTTCCAATTTTCCGAAATAGAAAATAATAAAGCGATTGGTGTGACTTTTGAAAGCATTTTGAACTTTATCCTTGTCTGAATTAAGCTGAAAGCGAGGACAACGCCTCAAAAATGAAGCTTCAATCGCAGACAAACATCAATAAACATGAACTTGCTCGTTCAAATAAGGTTGGTTGGATTTAATTTAAATCTCTTCAGACATCATTTAGTTTAATTGCTTGAATGCAGTTCAATGATCGAAAATGCAGTCTAATAATAAATAAAAACGCTTTATGATGTCTACAAACAGCCAACATGAATCAAGTAACTGCACTTTTCCCACTCATTTTATTTCATTATTTCTTTACTGCTTCCGATCGATATTTTCAGTCTGAACTGCATCGATGTCCCCCGCATATTTTCTAGAACTGCATGCATTTGAACTTGATCCAGTTTATTCATTCATGAAGCTTTGTTATCAGCATTTGCGATCTGCTTATGAAGATTACATAAGTCTCTTCACAAACCAATTATAAACAATGACTTGAAATTGCATTCAATTAATGCTTTAATAACATCGATTGAAAGTCAAAATAAGTGCTAACATCGTAACTTGCTTTAATTAAAGTTAAAAGCTAACAAAAGGAAAGAAAATTTGCGATTAAAGAAAAAATTAATCTCGAAAAGTTCGTGCTGATGTCACGTTAACTAACTCAGTCTAATTACTAAATCAACACGCAATGGTAGACGCTTTAATGATGGAAAACACCCATAAGTGAAGTAGCCATGACCAGCGTGAATCAAGTGATCGATAAACATGAATCAAACCGGCAAAGAAGTGAACAAATAAAACCCTAGAAATGTCCATGAATTATTCATATTTGTCGAAATTACTTTTTTGACCATAAACAAATATTGTGTCTCACAAAACACAATCACGGAATACGAACGCGAATCACACTTTCCGTGATTGTGTTTTGTGATATATTACTTTTTACGTTCTCTCGACAAAATAATTTTAAATATTGTGTCGTCGAGTACGATATTTGAAGTGGAATTTTAGGGCAATGTTAAAGAAACTGACGCAATTCGTTTACNGACAAGTGATCGATAAACATGAATCAAATCGGCAAAGAAGTGAACAAATAAAACCCTAGAAATGTCCATGAATTATTCATATTTGTCGAAATTACTTTTTTGACCATAAACAAATATTGTGTCGTCGAGTACGATATTTGAAGTGGAATTTTAGGGCAATGTTAAAGAAACTGACGCAATTCGTTTACAAATGGATGAAAAATAATTAATGACGATTCAATCAGCGTGCTTAATTAAGATTCAGATTAGTTTGTAATAATTAATTGATTTTCAATAAAACCTTAACAATATCACCGGAAGTAGCGTATTAATTTAGATTAGTTTTGACACTTTTTCGGTGAATAATTCTGTGGGATGTCTTCATAGGGATGGGTCAACACTAATGAATGTTTTATGATGACAATCACCTCACCTTAAGAAACTTATCAAAGTCTTTCATTAATTGCAAACCTTACCTCTTAATTCCATATCGGAAAGCACGATGAGTGAGTTAATAAGTTTGTTGACATCACAATAAAATAATTCCAAAAAATACAAAATCGGAAACTTAATCCCCATTGCTTAAAAAAGGAAACACAAAGTATGACAATTGCCGCTTGTTTACGTTTATACGACGCCAAAATTGTTTTGTTCATTCAACCGGAAAGTGCATTTTTATTCGATATTAAACGATTAAGGAAATTTGTGTATTTACGTTGTTTGTTTCATTGATTAATTGAGCTTGAAGTCGCAAACTTTATTCTCTCTTCGTCACCCGTTTTAAATGAATCAGTCGTCGATGAGTTTTAAACTTTATTGATCCGCAACACCGTTGCTTAATTGTGCATGAACGAAAGCGATAAATTTTTCACTTAAAACATTTAAATAGCATTCGGATGTAAGTCGACAGCTTAATTAACTTTCTGTAATGAGAAATTGACATTTTTAACTGCATCGCTTTCAATTTTCTGCAGGATAAACTTTCATATGACTTTTAAATGGAAAATCGGTAAAGCTTTTAAAAGAAAACAACAAAGGCATAATTAAAATTTATAAGCATTGAGAAAAAGCTTCAAAAATGTAGTCTAGAATCATAACATAACTCATAAAAGTTTATCGTATTGAAAGTCATTCATTTCCTAAGCAATTAAGATTGAAATCATAAAAATTATAGTGCAAATTTCATTTGAGTCATTAAAGATAATTTCATGCTCTAAATCTGCTTAGTTCATTTGTAAATGAACGACGCAGGCTATGGAAACACCACGCTCCAGTGATTGAATTTGCAACAGAAGTTTTTACAGAAATTAATTTAATTCGCTTTTTTTACGTACTTGAGTAATTCGTGTCTCATATCATCAAAAGCTTTCATGTCTGTGGTTGCTGTTATTTCATAGCACAACATTAATTATGATAGTGATGTAATGTGCGCGTTACACATCCCCATTTGTAATTTAATAAATGAAGAAAAGTTTTACAAAAATAATGAGAAAAATTGTGAAGTCAAATTAAAATGCTTTTGGGATAAGAAATTTTATTCGCTTTACACTCCAACACATCATGCGGTTTTTTATAATTAGGTTAAGGAAGCAAACGCTTGGAAAATGCTTTTAACTTTCTTATCGAACGGAAATTAAGTTTGTAAAAGAAATAAAAAAATGTTTATTACAAATTAGTTTCTTGGTACCTTTAGAATGTAATTTACAGCACCTGATGGGGGTATGAGAAGTTCACTTGAGAAATTTATGACATTTTAAATGCCTACCATTGAAATCATTGAATTATGTGGAAGAGAAATTTAAAATTCTAATTTATCGTGGCAATATTTATAATAAAATTTATTCATTGATTGTTAGACATTAAATCTTCGTTCCATTGACTTAAATTGATTATCAAACAAAATATTCTTTGAGAATTAATTCAAAATGATTGGCAAGACAATCGAAAAAGAAGAACAAAAGAAAGAGTTTGAAAGGCAATAAATATTAAATAATAAACATAAAATTGCGCTGATAATTCCATTCTCGGAGTGAGCGTAAATTATGAAGCAAATAACATTACTTCGAAGTGCAGTTGAACAATTTTGATGATGTTTATTGATGTTTTCGAAATTCACATGAAGTAAATTGATTTTGAGCGATTCAATCTTTGAAACTACGCACATGATAATCATTAAAACAATCGTCTTTATCGACTTCAATTCATCCCCAATCCTAAACTATTTAGTTAATTTATTCAAGCAATATTCATGCTCCCTTCAACCTTTAATACGCATTTATTGTTTTTAGCTGTTCATGTTACTATGACGCTGATTTCTTGCTAGGTAGTTGAGGGTCTCAGTGATTGAAAAAAAAAACATTTGAATCAAAGTAAGAATCAAGGTAGAAAAAATATTAAATGGAGTTTTCAAATGGCATATGAAAATTGATTGATAATAAATAAGACGGAGAATAATGTGGGGAAATGACACAAAAAGCATTTGCAGTCATTCAGACGTTCTTATACATAAATATTCGATTATTTGTTTCTCTTATTTACCTTTTTTTTTCTTTATTCGCGTTCGCGGATTGTGTTAACATGGGCATCGTTCAAACATGTTTTTTATTTCATTCAGTCAATGTTGATGCGTTGAGCAGTGATGAAGTCTTAAATAAAAATTGTTAAGAAGTTTTAATTGTGGAAAATTTCAAAGATAAACTCAACATCAGAAAAAGAAAATAGAAAGTGAGAATTGTTTTTAAAAAAAGAAAATCTTCAATTTGTTATTGTAAACAAAGTTTTAAGTTTCACGATCTAAATTCATAGATTTTTGGAAACGGAAATGCCAATCAAAGAAATTTTGCGATTTTAAATTTTGGTAATGAAATCTCTACGCAAATCTTCTAACTTGATACATCTCTACACATATCTTTAACTCAATTGTGATTAAATGAACTGAACATAATAATATGAATTAAGTACATGCAAAGAAGTAATCATGAATATTTTAATTGCGGCCTTTTTGCGGCTTAAATCAAATTCCCATCAACATACTAAGAATGACAGCAACAATTTGTGAAGTAAATTAAAATTAAACTTTTACTACTCAGTGACATGTCAAAACAAATCAACTGCGTGTTGTGAAGTTTAATTTGCGAAAGAAGTAGATAAATAACAAATTGGTTTGTATTGTCAATGTTTGGGGAATAAAGATTTGACACCACGTGAATGTAACACTTTTTGTGAGGTGTAAGCGGTTGATAAATAAACAAGTTTTACCATCCAACGCCCCTGCATATTTTGTCGAATACAAAACTTAGTATAGGCATAAATTATTACCATAAAAAAATAGCGGGACGGTCAGTAAGTTTGGAGGTCGCAAACATAACTTATTTCGTAACTCTTTTTATTACTTCATTTCATTATCGACCGGCCTCTCTCGTGTTAGTGCTCGTCAAGTACACAATAAAATGTTTTTAAGTAGCAGATGTTCAGGTCAGATTTATTGCAGACACAAAACCAAACTTTAATGAATTTAATTATTTTTTGTCTTAAATCAATTCGTTCGGCTTCCATTAAAATCATCTTGTGATAAAAATGAATCTTTTGTTGTTCATTTAATTATTTACCTAACAACATAATTTCTGCCCATAAACGAATAGTTTGTTGAACTTTTTCTTTTTGTACTTACATTCGCTGTACATAGAACGATGAACGTTCGTCCAATGAATAAAAGAACTTGAAGGGAAAAAAGTTAATCATAAAGCTTTATTCTCTTGTAATATTGAAGTATTTAAATTTAGGAAGCCACGAACGGGAGTTTATATTGTTGTAAATGTTCACATTAAGCTCCATAACCATTTTCCGCTTAATGAATCATGTCAAAGGAACAAACAATGATTTGATTTCTATTCCCTTCAATGTTTCATTTATACTCGCATTGTGTCGTTGCAAACGGGAACGAAGGAAAAAGGGAAGAAGCTCTTAGCATAATTGCAGTTTTTAGGTCAAATATGCTTCGATACCGACATAGAAAAATCGAAATGTTTATGTTTTTCCGTTCTGGGTTTCGATTCGGTGAAAAAGGGAAATTTTTTTGAAAGGCTGTTTTGTTTTCAGTCAGCTCTTGCACGTTGCTGTTGACGTTGCAAAATTCGTGTTTTATTGTAATTTCGTCAAAGTACTAACCAAAGATACTTTCAACTTCATTAATTAATTGCAAGACGTTTTAATTTCCTTGCTCCCAGGCGAGAATAATTTCTTTGTGAATGTTTCGATTAAAGTGTGGAAAACTTTTTTGATATCTTTTTATAATGTTTTTTTTCGAGTGCTAACTGAATGCAGAGTTCATTGAATTTTGTTTTTTCAATAAACGAACGGTTGGATCCAGGAAACGAAGAATATTTTTGGTTTCGTGAAACGTTTACTTCGGTTTTGGATTTTGGAAGGAAGAGAAACTTCGCGATGAAGTTTGCGTGATATGATGTTGATTGAAGCTTTTAAAGAGTAAAAGAATGCTTTGCTTATTCACCTGTTCATTTGTTTAACGTCAAACGGAAGTACTAAAAGCAATCGATTATGAATTGTAGATTTTGTGTTTATTTTGCGGGTGAAAAGTGGACCAGCATAGTGTTTAATATGTTTAGACCAAAGATTGATCGTCGTGACCTGGAAAATTTGCAATGTAAATGCTACAAGTTTATACTGAAAACGGAGAGAAGCATCGAAAACAAGTTGTTGTAGAAATCACCATAAAAGGGAAATTGTCGTGCTTGTCTTTATGATGTTAGAAGTTCGTGTAAACCATAAGCGACAGTTTGCAGCGATGAAATGAATTGCAATTCATGTCATAATAAAGATTAGTGGCATAGACGATGATAGAAGGAAATAAGTGTCGTAACTTGACAATATACCCAAAAAAATAAAGAGGAAAAGAAAAAAGCAGAACAAGACCGAGAAAAATGATTTTTACAAACAAGAACTTGAACAATTTTCAACGCCTGAGTTTGTATAAGTAATTTGTTTTATATACTTAAATACGAGCATTGTGGAAAACTTTTCTCAAATTTCTATAAATACACGAATAATTTCTTTTTTATGACAGAAAATAACTTTTATGTTTTTTTAAGCATTTAGTTTTGCGATATTTTTACGATTCGCATAAGCTTCGTTTGAAATAGTTTATTGCCAACATATGTTTGAAATTTATGTAGTTTTATGCAATTTATTTTTAGAATTTCCAACAGAAACTTGATGATTTCTGGAATTCTAATATTTCATTTTCGAGTGAAGATAAATCGTCATTTAAGGGCTTAAATAAATATTCTACACCATTCATGACAACAATCACGAGCGACAACAAATAAACATTCATCGAAAAGGAATTCGACACAAACTTTTATTTATTTGTCTTCTGATTGTCATAGAAATCTTTGTGAGTAGTTTACGAAAACAAACATTTGTTGATTTCTTCTTGAATGGTGTCGCAAATCGTTGATTGTTGTTGCTTTTTTTTGTGGCGCCTTGACAATCGATCCAAAGAATAATTGATAATATTCCATTGTTGCATGCTGATCAAAGAGTCAGCATTAATAATGTTAAGCATAAGATCGATTGTGATGAAGAAAACTCTTGCAGAATTTCATAAACATTTTATAAATACAAATGAAGCGATAAACATAAATTTTCTATCAAATATTTGACTGAAGATTGATAAATGATGATTGAAGAGAAAAAGAACAATTGCGAAGATTTCTTTATTGAACAAACTTACTGGTTAGCAATTTAAATACCAGTAATATCTCTAATCCAACCTCGACCTTGTGCAACACTTGCATAAATTCCTGGAAAATTTTCACGTCCGCAACCATTCCCAGCTGAAATTACTCCAACTTGATATCCTGAACAAATAATTGCGCCACCCTGAAAAGCAAAATGTTTAAGAAAAACGTCTTATTGGTTTTTAGGAAACTTACTGAATCGCCTGAACAGCTGTCTCGGTTATCTTTTGAACTTTCAGGATCTGCATCAGCAGCACAAATCATTTGTTCCGTAATTTCGAAAAACAAAGGAGATGCGATATAGCTTTCAGCGCATTTTGCATGATCAACTACGATTACATCAGTTGCTTGAAGTTGTTCCGAAGCTGTCATAGAGTTTTCGGCTTTCACACCGAATCCCGATATTTTGCACTCAGTTCCAGTCGGAATAATTTCATTGTCATTTGGAAGATAAACAGGTTTGATGCTGTCACTGAAGGCTAATTCTTGTTCAAGTAAAAGTACTGAAAAATCATTATTGTAAGATATTAAATCAAAGCCGGGATGCTGAAAAATTTCAGCAACAGCAATGACCACTCCGTCTTTGTTGTAAAATGATGAACCGACTCTTACTGTGACATCTCTCCTATATTGTTCAGTGCAATGAGCTGGAAAAGCAGATTAATTGTCTTGAATTGTCATTAGAATTTCTTCGTTTCTTACCAGCAGTTAAAACGTATTTCTCAGACAAAACTGATGCTCCACAAACAAACACATTTTGTGAATGATAAGATGCTTGATGTGGATGATTTTTGATGGCAGTGTCGTAGCCATGGATGATTTGAAATCGAAAACCCGATTCTACATTTTTCAAGAGAAAAATAAAAAGAATTCCAGTCGCTGTGAAAGACATTTTGCGAATAAGCAAACGTGATCCTTGGGGACTTGGTTTAAATAAGGAATGCTTCATGAGTTCATTAAAAAGTTTCATTTGCTTCTACTTGGTCTTAATTTGGGTTTATTGAAAACTCGTGTCGACTCGTGTCGCTTGCTCTCAATTGCCTATCATTGACAAGTGCTAAAATTAAAGTTTCACTTTAATACGACTGACGATTCTCGTGCTAAACTTATCTGAAGATTTGCTTCTGTTTTGTGAAATTTCTGATGAATCATCAACGATGATGAAAGGAAATTTTATCAATTTCCGTTCACTGTTTCGCTTCTTAGACGTCTGCTGAATCACTTAGCATAGTAAAAAGAAGAATTTTTTTCGCAAATCAACAAGAAAATTAACGAGAATAGCTTTCGGAAACAATTACCTTAATGTCGGTAATAAATTTTGTCTTTTTAAGCTCGCAAGTCGAATTGATTTGAACTCGAGAAAAGTGTAAAATTTTTGACTTTATTTAGAAACCGAAGATCGTAAATAAAGTAAAACGATTCTCTTTTAAATTGTTGATGATTTCGTTAAAAACGCTGAAGCGTGCATGAAACTTTTTTCAATTCTTTATTTGGCCAATTTCTTGCGCTATTTTTGGCATAATTCACATAGCAATAAAATCTGAGAGAGCATCAAAATAACACTAACAACTTAACAAGCATATCAGACACGAAGACTCGTCATTATCATTATAATCATAGCGTCCAATTTGCGACGATGTTTATCGTCGTGCTTCATCCATTCATTATGCAAATTCTGACGAGGTGAAAAATATTGAATTTATTATTATCTCTTCAAAATAACTTCCGCTATGTTGTGTTTCATAGCGTCGATAATGGATTATGATTGGCACTTTGTGTCTGCGCCGTGATGAAGACTTTTATCGAGTGTTCGCACTTTTCAACATTAAATCTGATTTCTATGCTCATTCTTTATTTTAATTTGATTTCCTTTCACGTCATTTTCATTACAGTAAAAAGAAGCTTCTTCAGCAACGAAGTCAAGACATAACAGAATATCCACTCATACCCAACATCTTGATGATGCCCATTTCAAAGACAGCTGAGAAGAATGAGCAGTATGTAGAGTGAGTAATTCAATTTTACATTTTCTACGTTTTATAAAACGTTTGTCGAAGCCAAGTCAAAATCATTAACATCTTCTATTCTGTTGCGTCATTAATCTGGCATTTGAAGCTTTTTTGTGTTTGTGCCAAAATAAAAAAGAGAAAATTTAATTCTTTTGCATGTTACGTCAGATGGAAATTTGAGGAATCAGTGACGACTTTAACGTCTTTATGGTGACAAATTCATTCTTTAAACACTTCCAAGCGTCACTTTAGCAGAAACTTAAACAATTCTCAATCGCGTGTTTGTTTTATAGCTAAGATAACGACATGACATCAATTGCAAAGTTCATAATTGTTTATAAAAGTTTTATTTCCAATAAAAGTAAGTTTAATTAACTATGAAAAGTTTCACATTGATTGAAAACATTTTCTTCATATTCTCAATGAAAATTCTTTGATTTTCTCTTTTCTTAATTAAATATCGCAAGAGAATTTTCGAAAATTGTTTACTTGTCTCTTAAAGAGATAAAAACATCTGAGGAGTCGTGAATTGTTTTCCGTTTAGTTCTCATTTGATACTCAGTGAACATTGAAGAGTTTTTTTTTAGTAAAATGATGTCAAAATCAATCTTTTGTTGCATCGATAAATCAAAAAGCTACAACTTAGAAGGAAAATCAAACGATGGACTTTCATATCGTGTAGCCTTAACTCAAGTGAATAAGCTTTCTAATCTCCATCTAGAGAATTCAACAATTTATTTATGCTTTCTTAGATTATAATTTCGTTACTTGGAAGTTTATCTGTGCTTGCTTCGGGAATGGGTTTGGGTTATCCTTCGATAACATCACAGCTTCTTACACAAGGTGACGTTGCTTTATCATCATCTCAAGTGTCATGGTTTGCATCCATCACGGCAATCGCATGTCCCTTTGGAGCTCCACTCTCGGGTTATTTGTGTGATAAAATAGGAAGACGAAGCACGCTTTTGGCGTTGAGCGTTATCGCGATTGTGTCATGGCTTCTAATGGGATTCTCAAGTCGGGTAAATGTTGATATTCTCTTCACTCAACTGATGATAGCAAGAGCGATCATTGGGATTCAAATTGGCATGACAACAGCACCAATTGTCATGTACGTTTCTGAAGTTTGTCATCCAAATCTTAGAGGAAGAATGACTTTAATGTCATCGCCATTTTTCACCGCTACTGGACTTCTTGTCATTTACTTTCTTGGTTTTATGATACCCGTGAGTTCATCAATTAACAGAATTTAATTAGAAAGACAAAAAGAAAATAATTTTCCACATCTTAGAATGATTTCCGTTTAGTAAGTTTGATTGCTGGTGGCATAACATTAATGGCGCTTATTGTTTGCATTATTCTTCCTGAGTCGCCAGTTTTCTTAGTCACACAAAACAAACTTGAGAAAGCGAGAAAAGCTTTAGCATTGTTAAGAAATCTTCGTAAGTTTTTTTCAATTTATCGTGTGATTAAAACGATTTCACTTGAACTTTTTTATAGAACAAACTGATGAATTAATTGATCAAGAAATTGAGCAAATAAGATTAAATAAGAGAATTGTTACTGAAAAGCAATCAATGTTTGATAACTGGAAAGATCTCCGAAAGCCTGAACTTTACAAACCTTTCCTTGTCATGGTGTCGTTCTTTACAATTCAACAATTTTCTGGGATTTTTGTGATATTTATTTATGCCTCTCAATTCTCCATCGAGGCTGGAGTTGCAGTCAATGATTTTCTCAGTGCAGTCATCATCGGCGTCATTCGTAGCGTCACAACAATATTCATTGCTTTTGCTTCTGATAAATTTGGAAGGAAGCCTCTGGCTTTGGCGTCGGGAATTGGAATGTTTCTCAGTATGGTTGGATTGGCGAGTTGTGCAGCTTTTCCACTCAAAAACACTGCCTTCAATTGGCTCCCTGCAGTCTTCCTTTATGCTTTTATTTTCACAGGAACTTTCGGTATTTTAACGCTTCCTTTTGCCATGGTCGCCGAGGTGTTTCCACAAAAGTCTCGAGGTTTTGCTGTTGGCTTAACAATAGCCATTGCTTACGCTTTGAGCTTTATAAACATTAAAACATTCTCGCTTGTTTTCGAAACATTTGGAAGCTTTCTTATTTTTACATTTTACGCGGTTGTCGCTTTGATTGGAATTGTTTTTGCAATCTTTGTTTTGCCTGAAACAAAAGGCAAATCACTTAAAGATATCGAAAATATTTTCCGCAAGTCATAAATAAAAATATAAAAAACTCTCAAATAAAAAGTTTCTCTTTAATCATTTCTCAAGGCAATTCTGTTTTTGATAAGATAAGAAAATGTAAATCCAGCTTGAAAATAAGAGCGCAAAACATTCATTTAGCTTTCAGAATTCAGTAGATAGAAATGTGAAGTTATTTGGTTTATTAAAGTTTTTATTAAGTATGGTCAAGGTTGTTTTATCTTCTGTTCTTAGTCGTGAAGAGATCGTAAATCAAGAGTTCAATAAACCACCAAAAGATTTATCACTGAAAGCTGCAACAGTTCAAGTAAATAACTTTTTGTTTGTCTTTTCGAAAGATAGAATTTTTATTGAAATTTAAAACATTTTAATCAGATTGTGTACTCGTCACTAGCAAGTCTCTCAGTACTTTCAACTGGAATTGGTCTTGGTTATCCCGCGATTACTTCGCAGCTGTTATTAGACAATGAGAACGACATTACTTTATCACCTTCACAAGTGTCGTGGTTCGCATCGATCACAGCAATTGCATGCCCAATTGGCGGTCCCATATCAGGTTTCTTATCTGAAAAAATTGGCAGACGAAATACTCTAATGCTTATCACCGTTGTTGCGGTATTGTCTTGGCTTATCATTGGATTCTCAAGCAGAGAAAACAAAGATTTATTCTTCATTCAACTTATGATCGGGAGGTTCGTTATGGGAGTTTTAATCGGAATGATTACAACTCCAGCTATAATGTACACCTCTGAAGTTGTTCATTCAAGCTTAAGAGGGAAAATGACGGTCATGTCAACTCCATTCTTTGTAGCTTTAGGAACACTTGTTTCTTATCTGCTTGGGTATTTAATTCCCGTAAGTTATTCAAAAACATAAACAAGAAAAATTATTTGATGAACTTTTTCTTCAGACAAACTTCAGACTTGTTGCTTTAATTTCTGCTGCTATCACAGTAGTCACGTTCTTGCTTCTCTTTGCTATTCCTGAATCTCCAGCATATTTGGTTGCAAAGAACAAGCTTGACAAAGCCAGAAATGCTTTGAAAAAGATTAGAAATCTTAGTAAGAATTTTATTCAACTTTTTAATTTCATTTCTAAGATGGAAAGTTTCTCTTTCAGATGAAAATGATGAAAAAGTTGAAGCTGAAATAGTAAAATTCAAAGAAAGCCAATCGAGTTCTAAAGAGAAAACTTCGTTCTTTGCACTTTGGAAGGAGTTTGGGAAACCTGAACTTTACAAACCATTTTTGATTATGGTTGCATTCTTCTTCCTTCAACAATTTTCTGGAATTTTCGTGATTTTTGTTTATGCAGCACAATTTTCTATTGAAGCTGGAATAAACTTAGATGCTTTTCTAAGCGCTGTAATTATTGGCGTTGTCAGAGTATTAACAACTATTCTGGTTGCTTTTGTCTCGGATTTCTATGGAAGAAAACCTCTGACATTATTTTCTGGAGTTGGAATGTTTTGCAGTATGTTGGGGCTAACGATTTCAGTTGCGTTTTCTTTAAATGAAGGAAATTTAAGCTGGTTGCCTGCAGCATTTTTATACATTTTTATATTTACTGGAACTTTCGGTATTTTGACGCTTCCATTCGCTATGGTCGCTGAAATGTATCCACAAAGAACTCGTGGATTCGCTGCTGGCATTACAATGAGTCTCGCATTTCTCATGAGCTTTGCCAACATTAAAACTTTCCAAAGTGTTTTCGAGATCTTTGGGAATGTTTCGGTCTTTTCTTTCTACACTTTCATATCATTCCTCGGAATACTTTTTGCCATTTTCATCCTTCCTGAAACAAAAGGAAAAACTTTAAATGAAATTGAAGAACATTTTCGAAAGAAATGAAATTCAGATGTGAAAATCTTTTTTCATCTGTTTGCTCTGTCTTTGACAGTGATTTATTCTTTTTCTCAAACACCAACGATAAGAAACGATAAGACTTAGACTCAAACACTACATAGATTTAATTCATGTTGTACAATTTAAAGAGAAGCCACTTAATAAAGAAAAATGAGGAAAATAAATTTAAATTCAATTTTGTGTCGTGGAAAATCATCGGGAAAATACGAATTTGGTGAATCAGTAAAAGAGTTGTCAACAAAAGCAGCAGCGATTCAAGTAAATTTTGAAATGTTCTCATGACAAATTTGAATATTTCTCGTAAAATTCCCACAGATCATCGTTTCGTCACTGGCAAGCTTTTCTGTTGTGTCAGCAGGTATTGGTGTTGGTTATCCCGCGATAACTTCTCAACTGTTGTTAAACAATGATAATGACATCACATTATCACCATCGCAAGTGTCATGGTTTGCTTCTATTGCTATAATTTCTTGTCCCATTGGTGGCCCGTTATCAGGTTTTTTATCAGACAAGTTTGGTAGACGAAACACGCTCATAATTGTCAACATTGTCGCAGTAGCGTCATGGTTTATTATCGGATTCTCCAGTCGAATTAATGAAGAAACTTTTTTCGTTGAATTGATGATTGGGAGATTTTTAATAGGCGTGGCGAATGGCATGAAAACAACACCAGCTGCTATTTATACTGCAGAAGTTGTTCATCCAAGTATGAGAGGGAAATTGACAATATTATCGACACCGTTCTCGGTAGCTTTTGGTGTGCTGCTTTCATATCTTCTTGGCTATTTAATACCTGTAAGAATTTCTTTAAAGTTTATGAGATTAATTTTTGATCGAATTCTTTCTAAAAACAGACAAATTTTAGACTTGTCGCTTTGATATCTGCTGGAATCTCAGTCGTGACACTTGTGACTTTGTTCTTACTCCCTGAAACTCCTGCATATTTAGTTAGTAAAAACCAAATAGACAAAGCAAGAGATTCATTGGCTTTGATAAAAAATCTTTGTGAGCGAAATTTCATTTAATCATTAATCTCGATTTAAATTAACATAATTCGGATTAAATAAATCCCGATTAAATTTAAAGCCAGATTAACAACATTTATGGCGTGAAATTTTTTAATGTCGATTTAAAAATGTTCGCAGACAAATATGATTTGAAAATCAACGCAGAACTTGAAGATCTCAAAGCAATGAAAAATACATCGAATGAGAAACAAACGTTTTTTGGGAATTGGAAGGAATTTAAGAAACCAAAACTCTACAAACCTTTTCTTATCATGGTCTCGTTTTTCGCCATTCAACAGTTTTCGGGAATCTTTGTGATTTTTGTCTTCGCAGCTCAATTTTCGATTGAAGCAGGGGTTGGTGTTGATGCTTTTCTTAGTACTGTCATCATCGGTGTTATCAGATTACTCACAACAGTTCTTGTTGCGTTTATTTCTGATAAGTTTGGTCGAAAACAAATTGCGTTGTCATCAACAATTGGCATGTTTATCAGCATGTTAGGACTAACAATCTGCACAGCTTTTTCTGTTAAAGATGGAAGCTATAGCTGGTTATCAGCAACATTTCTTTACATTTTTATTTTTACTGGAACTTTCGGATTGTTGACGCTTCCATTCGCTATGCTTGCTGAAATGTACCCTCAAAACATTCGTGGATTTGCTGCCGGCATCACTATGGGACTAGCATTTTTCATAAGCTTCATTAACATCAAAACTTTCCAAGGTGTTTTCGAGATATTTGGAAATGTTTCGGTTTTTTCGTTTTACACTTTAATCTCATTTCTAGGAATACTTTTCACAATTTTTTGTTTACCTGAAACGAAAGGAAAATCTTTAAAAGAAATTGAAGAATATTTTCAAAAGAAGTGAAGATGAAAGTTTTTAGTTAACTCTTCTGGAGTTGAACATTAATAATTTAATCATAATAACTAATTTATGAAAAGTTATGTAATATTTATAAGTCAATTAAAATTGAGACTCATTTTATAATTTAATCACTGTGCTCGGTATGAAATATTAAGCGACTAACATGATTAGTTTCAGTTTTTAGTTCTTTCCATCCAGGGCTGTAGAATTAATTACATCACTACCCAAAAATAATGAGAAATATCAAAGACCTACTTCAATATCCATGTTAATTTCATTCACTTGTTTTATCCACATATTTCATGCCACATCAAAATTTAATAACCGAAACAACACATATAAATGTACATGAGTTAAAATTGAATTTTTATTCAGCTGATGCAATTCAAGCGAGTTGATATTGAAAATATTTTGAAATTTACGTTCTATCGTTGCAACAACGCTTTGTTTGATTACGCTTTTGTAGGCATACTTTATTTATTTTTAATTATGTTGACATTCAATTGATAAAACTTTTACTATTGAAAGGAATTAACGTGTGGAAAATATAAAAGTAAAGAAATCGAATTATTCATCATCAAAATTGTGGATAATGTTTGGAATAACTTTTCATTCTTCTTCTTATAATTTTCGCTTTTCGGAATTTTTCTGAACGTTTTGTTATGTTGATACTTGCACAATTATTTGTTGACTTTATTATGTCAAAAGTTAACTTTTAAGTGCTGTTAATAATATTTGTATTGAAGCATTGTAATTTTTTTTCATGAAGTAGATGCAGAAAGTAACAATTAAGAAAAATGCTGGCATTGATAATTTTTGTTGAAATTTTGGAATGGTTTTTTCTTAAATTGAATGAACCCAACAAAATGGATAATAAAACCGATTTTGACTTGGCAATGTATTCTTAATCTTATGATTTTCATCTCTATTCTCATTGTTTCAAAACAGAGCTAAAAAGACAGAAAAGTCAACACAACAAAACCAATCAAATCCATGGATTACTAGTGGAAATTTAGGCTCCAAGGATGCTGTTCTTGTGTTCAGGACTAGTGTTTTAGCAGCATCTGCTGCTCCTTCGAATCATGCCTTTGATCATCCCGATCTTTATCCAGAAACGCCGTCAGCTTCTTCCACATGTGCCGAACTGTCTAAAGCAGGAAGTGAGAAAGCTTACGTAGCTGCAATGTCGTTGCCTCAGAGTCTTAATGGTGAACGGAAAATCGACACAGAAACTTTCAATTTCACGGAAAAGAAAACAAAGAAACGTTCGCTTGAATCTTCTTCGTCGATGTCTTCTTCTTCCTCTTTAAACAGCAACAATTCAATAACAGAAAGTCAGGTCGAAAATAATGCTGAAGTTGCTTCTGCTATCATAAAAGTTTCCGATAATGAGAATAAAGAAAACATCATCATCGTTCCACTTGAAAAAGAAGAAATGCCAGCAGCAGTCTTGAACATAACTTATAAATTTCTAAACACTGAAACAAGACTTTTAAGAAAGATTCTCAATGGTCATGGATTGTCGGAAATTAGTCATGACGCAACAGATTTTAATCTCCTTTGGACAGGAAATCAATTGAAACCGGATATGCTAAGGAATTTATCACAATATCAAAGAATTAATCATTTTCCAAGGTAAATGAAATAAACAAATCATGTTAGAACTTAGAATTAAATTTCTCTTCTCATGAACAGATCAAGTGAATTAACTCGCAAAGATCGCTTGTACAAGAACATTGAACGAATGCAACATTTCCGTGGCTTCAAGCATTTCGATATAGTTCCTCAAACCTTTCTTCTACCTGCCGACTACAAGGAGTTGACTTTCGCACACAATAAGATTAAAGGACCTTGGATTGTAAAACCAGTTGCATCATCGCGTGGTCGTGGAATTTTCCTTGCTAAAACTCCCGACGAAATTCAATCGCATATTGCAAGTGATGAACAAGTTGTTGTTGCACGTTACATCGCTGATCCGCTTTGCATTGATGGCCACAAATGCGATATCAGAATTTATGTAGCTGTAACTTCCTTTGATCCGCTTATTATCTATGTTTATGAAGAAGGTTTAGTTAGGATTGCAACTGTTCGTTATGATAATAACGCTGAGAATCTTTGGAATCCCTGCATGCATTTATGTAATTACAGCATCAACAAATACCACACCGACTACATTAAATCGAACAATGCTGGTGATGAAGATGTGGGTCACAAATGGACACTCAGTGCGTTGTTAAGACATTTAAGAAACCAAGGTTGTAATACTGAACAACTTATGTTGAATATCGAAGATATTATCACAAAAGCAATTTTCGCTTGCACGCAACCAATTGTTAGCGCATGTCGAATGTTTGTTCCAAATGTTACCAATTGTTTTGAACTTTTTGGCTTTGATATTCTCATTGATGATACATTAAAGCCATGGCTTATTGAAGTAAATCTTTCGCCATCTCTCGGTTGTGATACGCCACTTGATACGAAAGTGAAAGCAAGTCTGTTGACGGATCTTCTTACACTTGTTGGCGTCCCAGCGATAAGTCCATTGATGAAAGCTTCTTATGATAACAAAGGTGTGAAAATTCGATCATTATCAAGTAGTCGTCGTGTTAATTCAGCTGATTTTGTTCATAATCCTTCGCAAGGAAAAAAGGCGGCTTTATCAACGCTGACCGCTGAAGAATTGAAGATTATTAGAGCAGCCAAAGGACAAATGGAGCGACGTGGTGGTTTCGTGCGAATATTTCCAACTGCTGACTGCATGCAGAAATATGGAATGTTCCTTGACCCCGTAACTGGAATCCCAACAGCTGCATCGACATCATCAGGTAATGGAACTTACCTTATGATCATCCCTCATAACTACAACCAAATGCTGTTCAATCAATTGTTTGCCAATGGCAATGATTCTGGAAATACAATTCTCGATAGAATTGAAAAGTATGAGAGAACATTGGATCGATCTTTGCCGATTGTTATCGGTCCTAAAAGTTCAAATACAAAATGTCAAGATGAGACACGAAAGATGAAGCAACAGATCAGAAAGTTGATAGAGAATGGCGATGAATTGTCAGTGTTGCAAGCTCGAAAAGCATTTTCACTTTATTTGGAGCATGTTTTGAAGCGATTATCAGTTGATGGCAAACTTAGTCATGAAGAGCACGTCATGAAGTTCCTTCATCGCATTGCAATTTATATGCGACAACCGTTTTTTATTCGAAATGTGAATCACAATCGTATTTTATCGAAAGAACGTGGCGCAATGGTAGCTAAACTCTTGGGTGATTATCTTCATCTTTATAATAAAGACACGGAAGGATATATTGACAACTTCGATCGAATGGGAATGATTCCGATTAAACTTTTCGATGATTTCCTCGCCCACGCACAAGAACTTGATATTGAATCGATTTTAACACTTCATACGAATGTCACACAACAAATGCCTTTCTTGTACAATGGCTGCAGTCCTAGCATCCCAGCAGCACCACCAATCCCTGTTGGAGCTCATGGTTTCCTCAAGTCACTGCCTTGCATGGCTCCTGGTTCACATATCCGTGAAGTTTGGCGACCTGACTTGAGTAAAGTTGATAAGCAACAAACGAAAGTTCATCACGCGAAGAAAACGGAAAAATCCGGTAAGTCTTCACCAATCAAGAAGAAAGTTTCACTTTACACCGGAAATAATAAGCTGAAGGATCGTGATCGCTCTGGTTGGCTCTACAATTGAGTCACAAGCTTCGCACAATTATAAAGTTTTAAGTTTAATCAAAAATATGATCATAAAGTGCCCGTGTATGTTGTACTTCATTAGAAGAGAAAGATTAATGACAATGATGATGATGATGATGATGATAACGATGATCATCATAAACTGCCTTTTAAAGAAAATGGAAATAATGGCCATATAAATATGTGTTGTTTCTATTTTGTGATAAAGATTGTAATTATAAACGCGCCCAAAATGTTCGAGTCAAAGAAGGGCGTTGTCGGCATGTGATGCGTCAAAATTAGAGAAATACAAAAAGATAAAAGCGACATCGTTGACAATGTTGACATGTGATGACGACGCCCAGAAAAAAGTTAGTAAGGAGATTGAAAAGTTAAACTTAAGCTCGTGTTGCGAATTAACATTTATTTATTTATTTATTTAATCAGACGACATGTTAATTAGAGATGAAATGTTGAAATGATTTCGCTAATTTTATAATTAAAAGAAGTTTTATTCAAATCATTTTTCTTCCTTAATTTCTGATATATTTAATAAATATTTTTTATTTTGAGTTATGAGAGACTTTGACAGGCGTGAAGCATCTTTTGGTTTTATTTATGGAATAATATTTCGAAGCTTGTTGATTGAATTGTGTAACAAAAGATGGTAACAAATACTTGGCGGTTATGTTCACATTTCACGACAAATGTTAGTGTCTCTAATAGCTTGCATCAGCATGAATAAATCAGCTAAGCAAAGTGTGAAAAAGCTAGTCGCGAAAAGCTCCTTAAATTGTTTTCTTTAACCTAGTTTAACCAGTAAGTTGTTGCACACTTTTCTCATTCAATATTCCGTCTCGTAAAATAATCCGCAGTTGCTTTAGTTTAGGGAAAAGTACGAGACTAGATTCGATAAACTTTTACATATTTCGTGCTTGAATCTCATAAACATAAGGAAATATACGAAAATATCACTTCGAAAAGGAAAACGACAATAGAAAAATAGAGCAACAGAATGTTGGCTAGATCAACGATAATTCAATTTTATGTTTGGAAAATCAGGCTTACGAATGTCGCTTATTTTGTTCACGTGACTTGAATGCTTTTTGGTGAATTCTTTTTTGTGGTTTTCACACAAAGGGAAATAAATTTTTATTCATTTGCATTATATCCACGATTTACTCATTCAAACAAATGACATATTTAAAAATAACTTTCAGATTTAATAAATAAAAGATTAAGAATAATATGCCTTTGTCATTTCCTGAATGATTGATTCTTTCTGGTTGATTGATGATTGAAAGTACTTCGAAACGCTACTTACATAAAGATCCTGCCAAAGAAAATTTATAGAAACTTTAATCAATGTAGATTCTTTCTTTTTTTTATTAATTATGTTGTTTTCTATTTTAATCTTTACATAAGGAATAATGTTATGAAGATTTGTAATTAAATTTAAATCTTAAATCGCACAAGCCAATTTGAGTCATTTCTAGCATTTTGAGAATTATTTTTGCAACTTTTAATACAATTTTATGAATTAAATGAAAATAGTTAAAGTTTTATCAAATAATAAAGAAATATCAAAAGCTTTGCTCGAGCACAATGAAAATTAGCAAACATATTTAATCATTAATATTTATTATATACAAAGGAACATAATAAAAGAAATATTTTTATAAAGAAAAGCTTTTTTGAGATTTGAAACTAAAACTTGATATTGAAACGCATTTTGTAACCCAATGAAAAACTTTTTAAGGATTCGATGATGTGCTTTTATGAAAATTTAATATTCCCCTCTTATTTCATGAGCTATTTCAATGTTTGAATACACAAAAGTAAATTATTGTTAATTGAAAATTGTGTCAGTATTAAATACATCATGATCATGATTACAATAATCAATTAAAGTAGCAGGCAATAAAACCATAGGAAAAATTTAATCAACGCCCCCAATTTTCTTGATAAACCTAATTAAACAATATTTCAAAATTCTTAAGTTATATAAAAGGTGAGAAAGAAAGTTGGGAAATGTTTGTTAACTGAGACACATAAAAAAAATTGTTGATACATCCAAAAGCGTGGTAAATTCCCTGAATCTTCTTAACTTCAATGGCAATTTTTCGTATGTAAAAGTTCAATAAAAGCTCATAAATTTTAACAAATCGATTTTAATTTCTTCCTTTTTCAACTTTTTTCAGTAAGAATATTTTATGGCCGATTCAAAAATAATCACATTACAAGAAACAGAATCGGAAGAATGTGTGAAGACGTTATAAACCTTCATAGCAACATTGAAATTTGATTAAAGATTTAGGGAATATTTTCAAAGCAAAAGAGTTTCCTAAATAAATTTTATTTTATTATTCGATGATGTATGAAACTTTTTTTGTAATAAATCATGAAGAATTTAACGAAGAACTACATAAACAAATAAAAAGAATTCTTGAAACATTGATTGATTTATAATTCCTTTCTTATGAAAATTTTCAACTAAGCAAACTTTGAAAATTGAAAACCAAAAATTCGATTCAAAAAAATAATTTCATCTGCAATGAGTGAAATTGTTGAAATATTTCCAAAACATGTTTTTGGTCTACGAACAAATGTTAAAGGAAATGTTCAATTCACATCTGACCAAATCATAATTTATCCCGCAGCTGGTGTATTAGTTGTTGAAGATTTTGTTGCAAATACTCAGAGATATTTGAGGTAAGAAGATGAATGTTAAGAAATTGAAGAATTTTCTGTGAGAAAACCTTTCAGATTTAATGAAAATGTTGAACCAGAAGTCATCGCTGTCAGCAACAATCGCAAACTTATAGCAATTGCGGAATTTAATTTTTCTAATGGATTGTAAGCGTTGTTCAAGTTTCCAAATGATTTTTCCTTCTTCATGCAATCTTTTCTTATCTTAACAGAACTTTAGTCAACGTTTACGATTCTGAAACATTGAAAAAGTTAAAATCGTTAAAACTTTCATCAGATTTCGTAACTAAAAGTGTTGGCAACTTGTGCTTTACAAATGATTCCAAAGGTATCGCTGTGCTATCAAAAGAACCAGATGCCTTTCTGACAATTTATAATTTCGATAAAAATGATAGCGTTGTAACTGAGAGAGTTTCGACTATTAAATATCCTGGTCGTGCAACTTTAATCCACTGTAATCCAAGTGACATCTCAGTCGTTGCAGTTGGTGGAGCAAACATGTTGAAAGTTATGAGTAAAACTGGGAAGAGTCTCGTTCAAGTAGCAGCGATTAAAGGAGACGACATCATCATGACATCACTTGCCTGGTTAAATGGCGAGATAATTGTTGCTGGTTCCAATGATATGAAACTTTACTTTGCTGAAAGTGGAGAATTAAGAGGAAAATATGACATAAGTGACCTCGAATTCATTGATTTGGAAGATCCACAAGATTCTGATGAATCAGACTCAGATTCGTGTGTTGATGTCTCGTCAACTAAGAAAATCTTTCCCATTAAATGCGTAACGAATTTCCCTACGGGCTTTTCCTTCACCACCAACAATTGTTGTCATGTTTTCAGACGTTTATCGCCTTACAAATTTCGTAAAGTGACATTGCTGGTCATTCCTGTGACCACCTACGATGAAGAACTTTATGTCATTAAAAACATTTCAATTAATGACCAACAAGATAAAATTATCGCTGCAACTGAACATAGTCAAATATATTTTGGGAAATTATTCGACGGCGACTCTCTTGGACTGACGAGAATTAATTTCGAAATCTTCAGTGAGCCACTCCACATCGATTCAATTATTGATTTATCTGTTTGTTGTTGGAAGTCGATCGTAATGACAGCTTCGAAAGATCGCACTGTAAGAATTTGGAATTACAACACAATGAAAGTTGAATTGCTTAAGAAATTTTTGATTGAAATTTTCGTCATTTCACTTCATCCATCGGGAATGTTTGCAGCAATTGGATTTACAAACGCTCTTCATTTAGTTCAGATTCAGTTGAAAGATTTGAAAACGACAAAATCTTTCAAGTTTCAAATGTGCTCCGTTCTGAAATTCTCCAATCAAGGCCATTTGTTAGCAGTTGGTTGTGAGAAAGTTGTCGCAATTATTTCTGTGTTTACTTTTGAAACTTTGATGATATTGAAAGGTCATATTGGCATTTTGAGTCTTGAATGGTCGAAGGATGATCGATTTTTAGTGTCATCAGGTGAAATGATTTATCATTAAATAATTCATTATTGACAATTTTACTTTTTAATCAGGTAAAGAAGGTTCTGTGTATGAATGGGACATCAGCAATGGTGGTCAGAGAGTCAATGAACTAATTCAGAAAGGAACACTTTTCAATTCAATTGCTGTTTCTTCCTCGGATCAAAATCATATCTTAGCAGTCACACAATCATCTCAACTCTGTGAAATCACTCAATCACAGATGGTTCACGAATTCAAAGCTCCTAAAGACAATTCACCATTAACATCGCTGGTAGTTTCACAATCAAGACAAGTTTTGTTCACAGCGAATGATGATGGAAACTTGTACAACGTTTCTTTGCCATTATCTGAATCTAGAGTTGAATTATTTATTAATAATCGATTTCATCGTAAATCAATCACTCGACTTTCCATGTCTTATGATGAAAATATGTTGATAAGTGCTGAAGATGATGGAACATTAGTTTTTTGGATAATCAGAGATAACAAAAGAACAAGCACAGACATTTCTCTTGACTCAGATATTGGAAATTGTGAAGATGTCTTGATATCACGTCGTGAGTTATATGAGAAAAACAATCTCATTACTTTGCTTGAAACTTTGATTAACAATCAAAAGCCACCCGATGACATTTTTCAAAGTGAGAAAATGCAAGAAATTCATCAAAATTATTGCAACGCAATTGAAGGTTTGAAAGAACAAAATGAAATTCTTAAAGCAGTTCATAACGAGCAACTCAATGAGTTAAGTAAAACAAAAGAGAAAACTGATCAGGAACATGAAAAAATGGTGGAAGACTTGGAATTTCAATTTAATGAAAGAATCATTCAAGAGCATGAAGTTCGGGAGAATTTGACGCAACAAATGGAAGACTTGAAGATGGAAACTGAAGAAAAGTTAAGAAAGTCAAGCAATTGTCTGCATGAAACGATAGGTTTTTAACTTAAATTCTGTTCAATTCAATATAAATGTTAAATGTAATTAATTTTCATGACAGCATCATTGGAAGAGAACTTTAAGAAGCAATTAGACGAGAGACAAACATACATTAACCGACTTTTGAATGAACTTGACGATAAGGAAAAAGAATTTCAAGAATATCGTCAACAAACTGAAAGCGATTGTATGTTAAAAATATAAAAACAAAAATTGCTTCTAATATGTTGTCGATTTAATTTTTCCAGACGAGCGAAATATTGTAAATATCAAATCAGATTACGAGAAACGTCTTAAGGAATGTGATGAAAATTACAATGAGTGGCGTGGAAATGCAGGCATCTTGAAGCAAGAGAACATCATTCTTTCTCGAGATTCTAATGAACTGAAGAAAGAAAATGAACTTCTTAAAGAACAAAAAACGCATCTTAAAGAAGTCGTCAAATCGACTCAAAGAAAATTTGATGATATGAAACGCGACCTTGATGAACGTGATGAAGAAATTCGAGTAAAAGAAGAAGAAATGATGGAAATGAATAAAAGAATTATTGAATTAGAGAAATATAAAGAATTTCTCACATACAAAACGGAAGATTTAAGAAAAGTCATTGAAACACGAGAAGCTGAAATTCAACTTCGCAAAGAAACCATCATTGAGTTGCAACGTGATTTGGATGTTTACCAACGTGAAAAAGTAGAAAATGAATTGAAAATGTCTGAATTAAATGATAAACTATTAGGAAAAACTAAAGACTTCAATTCAGAGCAAGTCAAATCGAATGCAACTTATGATCGTTTGAAGAAAGTTTACTTAGATATTCATAATCTTACGACTGCCATTCACTGCTCCCCTCAGAAAATGAAAGAAAGCGTCAAATCATTCCTTCAACGTTATGGTGGTGAATATGACTTGAATAAAATGGTTGCAAATGACATTGATGTTCAAAATGAATTTGCAAGACAACGAAATTATTACGAAAATTTATTAAAAAGAAAATCAGCAGAATTAAAAGCTAAAAAATGTGACGAGACCAAATATGAAAAGCTTCTTAAAGACAATGTTTCAATGATGTCAGAACTTAATCGTCTCAAAAAGGAATTAGACGTTAATAAGAAAGAAAACATTCAATGGAAATCAATTATTGGACTATCGAAAGTTCATCCAAGTGTTGCTCGTGAGAAGTTCAAAGAAGCAACGAGAGAGAAAGAAGAAATTCACGCTGACTATCAAGAAATCATTAAAAAGTTTAAAGATAAAATTAAAAGTTTAAATCTTGAAAATGAAAGTTTAAAACTTAAAATCTCGGAATAAAATTATTTCATGAAGTTGTGATGATTCATCAGCTTTTGCTTCTTTTTCTTGAAATATTGTTCAACATTTTAAGATGAAAAACATTCAATAAAAATCATTTAGATTCATTTGTTTTGTGTACGCCGAGTTTAATGGAAGAAGCGTCAGAAGTAAACGTCTGGTAATTCCTGCAAAAACATTCGACTACTTAAGTGGATTGTTCTTAGAATTTCAACAATTCTTAGATTGTTTAAGTGATTCTACAAATATTTGTTATCATTTCCAACCATTTATTAAGCAGCGCAAAACAATATTAAAGCTTAGTTTTAAATTGGATCTTGTGTAAGACAGAAGTAAAGAATCTTAAAGTATCATGAAAACATTGGCAATCATCGCAATATTGGGATTTGTTGCAGTTTGTTGTAAGTTTAAAGCAAAAAAATTCAATCCAACATTCAATAATAACAAAATAATTTAAATTAGCTGCTATTCCATCACCACAAAGAGCTCGACAATGGCGTGATTCTATAATCCAATCCATTGGTCATCGTAAACGTCAGACATTTGGGTGTCCAAATGGAGAAATTTATTATGAAGATTGTAACACTTGCACTTGTATTGACAACGTTCGATATCAATGCACAACTTTAGAATGTCATCATGGACCAAGATTCCAAGACACTCCAACAGGTCCAATTGATATTGTAGCTCATGAAGCTCCTGAGTTTGTTGAAGATGAATAACAAAAATTTTATTATAATCTTTTAAAAGTTTTGAGAAAGAAATAAAAGTTTTTTTGTGAAGTCGAATAAATTTACATTCTTAGTAAATCCCCTTAAAAAGCTATTGAAAATGAGACCGTAACACTCGAGAACAACATAAAGTAAACATAAATTATTTAAGTAAACAAGCGATGCGGTAGATTCGAAAGATTTAACTTCATTACCATAGTAAAACATCTGTTGGCCTTGAAACTTATTTTATCAGCTGATGATGGTTCGGGAAGCTTTCATTGGAAAGCTGAGCTTTGAATTGTGTCTCGGCTAAAAGCTCAAAAAAAATTGAAGCTTTGGTGATTTTGCGCATTTTCGTCGAAACCGCATGATAAATTTCCAGCGACCAAACGATTTCAATGAAGTTATTCCCCAATATAAAAATTTACGAGCCGTCATTGAGAGAGAATACACTTTCCTGCCTGACTAAGTTTTTCCTTGGGAAATTCACCATGTAGTTCGATTTTTCAAGTTCAGTTTTCCATTCAATTTTCATCGTTGCTGTTCTCATTTTATTTGTTCTTTTTGTTGTTGAGTCTGCACCAGGAAAATAAAAAAGAAATTGTTGTGTAAGAAGAAAAGAGTTGAAAAATAAAGCAGAAACAAGATATTTTTGCTTGAGTTGTTTAGTTTTCATTTGCCTTTAACCGTAATGTGTTTGTTTCGTGGAAAACTTTCACAAGAATTAAGTTTTAATCTAATTAATGGTGGTGATAATTTTAATTTGAATGATTGAAGTGAAACAAAGCAAATAAAATGTTCTAAGTGCTTTTAAAAGCTGGTAAAGCAAACAATTAAAAGTTGAAAGTACGCAGATGACAACTGAAACAAGCACGACAATTAGTAGCATTAGTGGAGCGAATATTCATACAATTAGTGGATCCTCTAAGCAACAAAATGTCCAAAAACGTACAGTTCATCAATTCGAAACAGACAAAATTGAAGTCCAGCTAAACGAACAAGGAACGACAACTTCTTCAGCTATCAGCAAGGTTAGTGATTTTAAGCTTTATTTTCAAGAACAAAAGAGACAATCTGACGCCAAGTTATGACACGCTCATATTTAGAATTGAGTTTTATTGCTGTTACGAAACTCCCGGGCTTACGAATTTCGCGTTAAAGAAGAATCGAAAAAGAAAGAAAACAAACGACTTTTATAATGCGAGAATGGGAAAATTTATAGATTTTTCCTTCACATTTGTTCATCCTTGAAGATGATTTTCCCATCTTGATGACCCATTTTCTCACACTCCTTCCATTAAAGGATGATGCTTTGTAGTTTGAGTTGAAGTCTAGAATAAAACCCACACGCAATGGAAAAATAGAAATGGAAAGGAAAACTCGTTGAACGAAGGAAAGAGAGAAGGAGAGAGAAACAGGAAGGGCGTTAGGTGATTCTCAGAATGAGTCAAATAATAAATCTTCTTTAATTCTCTAACGTGACAAACTCGTCTTGATTACTTTTAATCCTTTCCTTTACTTTGTTGTCTTTTGACATGATCTTCAACTTCCTTATAAAACGTTGTCAAGACAAAATAAATTCAATCTGTTTATGAAGAAAATAAAGTCTGTGCAAACAAATCGTTCCAGTGAAGAATTTTCCTCTGATATTTTTTCGTTTTTGCGAGGTTGAATCGTTGAAGTTTCTCACAGGCAATGTAATGATTTTGTTCACATGGCGCGATAGTCGAAGAGACTGAAAAAGAAAACTTCCAATAAATCTCTCATCCATCATCATGAGTTTTCTCATCGCTATGTTATTTCTTGCTGTGAAAGGCCATTTGCGGAATGGCTAATGGGCAAATAAATTAAGCATCAAAAGGGGAACGGTTGGACAGGCGGGTAAAAAACGTTTTTCTTTCATTAATAAATAAAGCTTAATGTAATTCATCCCGCGTGTGCCACCCATTATTGAACAGAATCTGTAATTAAGAGATGTTTTCATCTCTTGTATTGATAATGGGATTAGTGAAAATCGTTTTCTTAACGAATCACGATGAAACTCAGTCATGTCTCACTTACTCATACTCCATTAAGAAAGTGCTGAAAGCGAAATTTTCCTCCGGGTGTTGAATACTGAAATGGATTAACTTTTCCTTGAATACAGTCACATTCGGAGGACGACTTGTAATGAAATTAAATACCTAAAGAAAGAAAAAGAAACACAGAAAATGAACTTGAATTAAAAATCACGTGTTTACATTGAAATCGATACACGTTTCAAGATGATGCAAATGGAAAACATCAAAAGAGTAATAAATCGATCGTAAAAAAAAAGAAATTTCATTTGGACATTTATGTATACAAGACAGATACAAAAAGCGTTTGATCAATTTACATTTAATGGCTTCAGAAATTTTTGTTGATCATCAGCTCACTGTGTTGAATGTAAGTGAGTTTTATGGCATTTAGATTGAATTGCAAACATGCGGAAGAACAAACAACTTTCATTTGTTTTGTCACGCGATTCTCTTTTCAATTCTATTTGCTTAGATCTTTTATTAAGAATGAACAATAAGGAAATTTGCTTGTGACTTTAATATTTAAGCTTTTAAAAGTGTTTGGATTAGCAAAGCTTGAATGCATCAAAAGCTTTTATAAATTTTACAACTTCTGCTTTGAACTTTTCAGCAAGTTTATTTTTGCATATTATAATTAAAATTGCAACTACAATCCTGCAGAATTTATTTTTAAAATATTGAAAGAATTTGATTTGTGTAAACATTTCAATCATTGGAGAAAGCTCTGACATTGCCATTTAAATCATGTTCAATGTTAAAATGTAATTGAATCTCGACAACAAAAAAACGTTGCAGAATTTTTTCCCTCGTTTTGAAAAGTGAATGGAAATAAAAACTTTTTTCAATCTTCTTTCTGCTTTACCACAATTTTATTTATAAATAACATGAAAAAGTTTTTTTCTTTCTTTCTTTATTTCATTCTCAGCTCTTAATTGAATTTTGTTTAATTAAAATCCATCAAGCTGAGCAAACAATGCAATTCTTGAATATGAAAAACTGCTGGTAAAACATCATAATTTAACATCGCAACAAAAGAGTTGTCGACAACCTTTGTCTCTGTTAAGGATACACATAAATCCGATTTACACTGGGAACAAACGCAGGACTTTTATCTGCCAATGGAAAACGTGAAATTCTAAGCTCTTGATCCTCTTTTTGTTCTCTTTCACAAATAAATATTTGCACAATGTCCGGAGCTTGGAAACAGTTTTACAACATTATAACGCTTTTCATTGGCACACTGATTTCAAAATTGTTTCTAAGGGAATAAAATCCATGAATTTATTATGGTCGACAATTTCCGATCCTAAAGGATTTAACATAATAAAAAACTTTCTTCTCTCAACTTCAGTTCTGTTCCTAAAATAGCTTAGAAAAAAGTATTTTACGATGCTTTAAATAAAGCAATGCTGGGTGTGGGTGAAAGGAGAAGCAATGATGCATTTCATTACTCGTAATCCGGTCGTTAAATATTTATAGTCACTTTACTTCAACATGCTGTATGATGGCGAATGTTTAAACGATGGAAACGAAGCGAAAAAAATTCTTAATTCTATTTAAGTTCTCAGCTTTTATGAATCTGAATAAAAATTCACGTGGATTTCGTCAACCACATCAAAATGCAGTGACAATGATTATTGCTTTAGAAATGAATTTTAATTTATTTTTTCTTTCTTTTTTCAGCTCAGCACACGTTTGATAAATTTACTATTTTGTGGTCCATGCATTCAATTCTTGAAAACATCAACAACGTTTCATAAAATGACATTAACTGGAGTGACACTTTTAGTTACATCACTACTTGTCGCCTCGCCAATTTTATTTCTGATCTCAGCGGCACCATCGATTCCACAACGAGATGGCTGTGTTGCGCAAGATGATTGCATTGCGAACCTTCCACCACCTGAATGTCAAGAGACGATCTGTAAAAATGTTGCTGCAAGCATTCAAGCGAAAATCAACTGGAAAATTGATGTCTGTAAAGACTTCAAATCATTCAGTTGCTCGAAGCATCCTAACAGTTTGCGCATTATGAAAAGTCCGCAAGAAATTGCTGATCATCAAATGTTACGTAAGCAAACCTTCATAAGCTTCTTTTCTATTCCATCCTATTCCATTCTCATTTTCCCATTCATTAGATCCAATTTGTCTTTATCAAGTCTCATGGTTGTTGGCATGAAAATTGCTTCAATATCCGCCCACTCATTGGTGAAGTCGATGTGACTGCTTTGAGCGCACCTAAGTCGCCACTTGAATTCGCAGTCGTTCTCAATTCTTACCCGCACCCACTTCTTTGCCACCTCCTTAAAGCATATTGTTTGCTTGACATGAGAACATTAATTTCGCTCTCCATTGTTTGGAATTTCCTTTCTTTTTTCTTCTTCTGCACTTGAATAAGCCGAACTGGAAATCTTACTCTGTTTTATCCGTGGCTGTAATGCCGCTTGAAAAATCCTATTCTCCTTCAATTGATTTATTGTTTCTGTTTTTACTTCTTGTTTATGTTGAGCCAGGGTGCTTTCATTTATATTCACTTGTAGAGGAAAATTTATAAGAAAAGCTTTTCTCGTTCCGAATGTCTTAACATTCTTCGAAATTCCAATGAATCTTCATACTTCAACTTGAGTTCTTTTCTCACTCTTTAAATGTGGTTTAAGATTCCTGTGATATCTCAGAGCTTAAAAAGATTTTCGTTAAGTATAAACAGAAGGAAAGTTTGTAAGCAACAAGACAACTTTAATTCAAATACAATTTTAAATAACCCCCGAACATTATTGGAAGTTTGTCTGACTTTTTGATTTAGTTTTGAGTGAGTTTAATGTTCGTTTAAATGCTTTGGCAGAACATCAGTAAATGACAGAAGATTAGAACGTGACTCATGAACTCGACGAGATCAAATAGCAGACAAGCTATTAAAGGACATTGTTACACATTTTTCCTTTTCATCTCTCCTTGCTTATCTCAATTTCATTCATTCAATATTTGATGTGCTATGATTATCATTTGCTACTTTCTTTCTCATCATCTTCCTTCGTCTTGTCGAAAGGTGGTGTCTCATGCTAATTTCCAACTCAAATATTTAAGCAACGAAATGAGAATTTAAAAAGTAAAAAAAGAATCTCTGCTGAAACTTCGCTTAACGAGATATTTAAGTGAGAGAAGCACAAAAAGTTTGAGAAGAAAAAACAGAAAAAAGTTTGTGAGTGTAAATTTGAAATGAGCTACGAAGGGAAGAAGTGGAGCAATGTTAAGTGCGTGAATGCTTTCAGCAACAGAATTATAGCTTTCAGGTATTTAATCACCAAGAACACGCCAAAATTGAATAACAAAACAATGCGACATGCTCAAGAAATTTCCTTCTTCTTAATCTTCAATTAAATGTTAATATAAATCATGTTCTACCCTTGAAATATTTCTCTCTTCCTTCCTTTTTATGGTGCGCAATTTCCACACTTCAGGCGTGTTCAAGCTTAAAGAATATCCTGAAGAAAATTTTAATTATTGTGACAAAATGATGATGTTAATTTAATGTAGACATTTACCGAAGTTAAAATCTCACTTTTCTACGTTCTTTTAGTGCATGAATTATTAATTTCCTCCGTTCTCCCTCGCGAATATCACGTTCAGTGTCTGGTAGGGCATCCCGTATTTCAAGGAGGTGGCTGGCAATATTTCCGAGAGTAATCTCATTACGCTTTGCACGCAGGCACAAGTTTAGCTTTTTTTTTCTTTTTTTTTACTCTGCTTGTTTTATTTATTTATTAAGCTTTTCCTTTCATTTCTTTCGCCTTTGCCTTGCTGCTCGCCTAAATGACTTTCAAATTTCACGTTTTCCACTGAGAGAAGCGATAAAATGTTTTGATTTTATTATCCAAACTTTCATGAGAAACGATGAAATTTATTACCACAATTTAAATGCTTTCATTCATCCCTAGGTTTTGTGTTTAAGAGTGAAGACATTTAAGATTGTATTGTGGGTGGGGATGGTTGGTTTGATGATCTGCGTTTTATTAATTCACAATAAAAGTCAACATTATGATGATTCGCTACATTTTTTGTATCCACCGTTTTACATAAGCGAAGGTCATCATCAAAATTCTTGCAATGAAAGCATAAATAAAATCCAGCAAGGGTCGACCAACACGCGTATGATAAATTTGATTTTCCTTTCATGAAAATTTATATTTCGGAATTTGATTTGGTGCGGAAATTTATGGGGAAAATTGAAGTGGCTTGAATAAATAATTCCCGGATGCCTATCAACAGTTTGCCATCGCATTCATTTTTTATTTATTGACTTTCCAAAATAATTTCCAATTTAATTTCGACTCCAATCATCGAAAATATCATTTCAGAATTATTGTCGCTCAACACCACGACTGGGTCGTTCCGGAAGTTGGGTCGCTTATACGAAAGTTGCTTACGTCAACAGTTAAATTCAACGTCAATTCGTATGGCAATTGAAACTTTGGGCGGTTATTTGCCATCAAATGCTTTGGGACCGTCAACAATGACTCCGCTTTTAGTTGAGATTATGAAAATTGGAGCGCCGCTTCCACTTCTTGACATCTACTACGATTTAAGTTATGGAAGAAAACCGCAAATTCTCTTAATCATCGACGTCCCGACGAATGTCCATCACATCCTTCAAGTAAGTTCCTTCCTTTGGCCTTTCTATTAATCTCGAAACTCTTCTCATTTTTTATTACTTATTCAGAACACCGTTCGATGGCTGACACCAAAACCTCCACCATTTAAGATTGATGACAGTATTCCGACCCTCTTAGACCCGCTTCTTAAATATTTTCTTCCAATGGGCTTGTCTGTTGAACAGTTTGAGTCTGAACGACACTCAATTCATCGTTTCGTTCGTGAACTTAACGAAATACGTAAAAATCATATCGATAGAGATTTTGCAAGCAGTTATGTTGTTAACAACATTTCAGCACTTGCTGAGTCATTTCCATTCGTGAGTATATTTCACTCAACTGCATGAACGCTTCCACTATCGACTAACTATTTCATCCTCATATAAACTTGCACAATCTGCCATTCTTCTTATCATCATCAATACTCCCACGCTCTTATTTAAAGGAGTGTCTGAAATTTCAGCTTAATTGGTTTGAACTTTTACCCCTCAATTGGAGTGGACCGATTGTCGTTCGCAGTCCAAATTACATGAGATCGCTGCGGGATTTATTGTTGTCGCATTCAAACCGAGTCATTCACAACTCTTTGCTTCTGCTGTTTGCTTCAAACGTTCTCCCTCCTGCCCATCCAACTCCGTTAATTTGCACAAAAGCTACGGTAAGCATCAATGAGACTGCAAATAGACAAATTAGTTTTAATTAATGCTTTGTGTTCCATTCTTGTCGTTAACATCAGATGGCTGTCATGCCCGAGGCATCTTCAGCTCTCTTTATGAGTCAATTTACTGATGACGTTGTACGTAATGCAATAGCAAGGGTGAGTACAGTTCACAGTTTGTTTAATTCTATTCACGTTGAACTTTAACATAAAGCAAGGCAAAATCATTCAAAGTATTAAAGCTGTTTGCCAATCTCACAGACGATATGTTTATTCAACTGATGTTGTATGCTTAGGATGAAGAAATGAAATCTCTTCTTGAATATCAATCATCAATTCTTTCGTCTTTTCCTAAGTTCAATTCGAAATTTCACCCTTTGCATTCAAAATATTTTTGGAAGTCTTTAATTTCATATCAAATTCTCTTTCTTTATGAGATGACAATATGCTTATAAAGTATCAACAGTTGCTAGCAAATGCTCGATAACTCCCATCGAATTGCGTTAAGCGTCATCATAAAATGAAAGCGAATTAAAGCGTAAAATAAATTGTTGATGGAACGAGAATCGTTTTCAAGTTCAATACACAACAACGCTAGAAGCCTTAGGGACCATAAAAATTTATTAATTTTATTGAAAACGTTGCTATTTTTTTCTTCTTTCTCCTTTTTCCTGCTTGCTTGGCCTTATCCCACTCACAAGTTCGTTTATTCTGTTTTTATGACAATTTTCCCCAAGCGAAGCGCACAGGAAACTTGTGAGATGCTTTTTATTGCTACTGACGGGCTCGAACATTTGTTATGGATCATAAAGTTGAATGGAGCACGTTTCATCTTCGAAAATTATGCTTCTTCATAGCTTTTATTACATTCTTGCACTAGAAGAAATCTTCTTAGAGATTATACAACAATAAAAGATTTTTACTCAACGGGACAACAGTCTTTGTAACCTTGGTAAAGGTTCCATAACCCGAGCAATATATCGAATAATCTTCTGTTTTTGTAATAAATGACATTAAGTACAATGAGAACATTAATGATAGCAAACAGCTTTCATATCATTTCACTTTATATTCTTTCGTTTCAAGTTGTTGAAGATTAAATGTTGAGGAAAAAAATATTTGAGAATTGATTAATCAGTGGAAACTTTCATCTCAGAAGTTTTCATGTAGCAACAAATTTGAAAGTCTTAATCTGAAATGATCAAAGGCTTTGCCATGTTAGTAATTTCACATGTTTCGAATGGTAAAACTTTCAACCATAATTTTTAACAGACGACATGTTCACAATGTTCTTCAGGGAACGATAAAATACAAAGCAACAACACAACATTAAATCAAACTGTGTAACATGAAAAAAAGTTGTTCAGTGCTTTTTAAAAGCTTCCGGTTAAGAGCTCTTAGTTATAATGAAATTTAAAGGTACTTTGAATCTCAAGATGTTTTCCAGCACTAACAGGAAGTTGAATAGCTACTTCCTTTTGAATTCAAAACCCTTTCGTATACATATTTAAGGACATATCATGCGGCAATCATAGGATTCTTTTTTTAAATGTTCTTTGTTGCCATTCCTTTGTGTCTTTTTAGTAAAATATTCAAAGCAAAGAAACATGGTGAGAATATTTACGTGTACTGAAAAAATTATCGTTTACGATAGAGTTAAATGTAGCGTGTTGGAAAATATTTTTGCGTTTAATCATATTCTTAATGTTATGCTACGTGAGAAACATGTTTACGTTATGGCAAAATTTCCTTCTTTTTCTTTTTTTCTCGTCCATTAATGTGAACTGAACTTTCTTGTTCCATTGTTAGTAAGAGAATAAAGCGAAAGGTACATTAGAGAAAAGCATTAACGACGGTGTATGATGTCGAAAGTTTTTACACACAAAAGTGTTGTATCATCATGTAAGTGATTGTGTTTCATTCCCCAAATCTCAGTCGATAAGCAAGAATTGAAACAAGGCGGCCATGAAGGCCGAAAGAAAACAGAAATGAGAAGAAGGAAAAGTTCAATTCAATTAATGATAGGTTCGAATGATTTGTAATCATATTTGATATATTACCATGATATATTTGATCTCCATTGTTATGAACATCAGATGCCATAAGAGAAAGCAAATAAATTTCGATCACACAAGCGTCTGACAAAAAGCCATTCATCACGTTCATTTATCGCATTAAGAGAGAGACAGAAGGAAGAAGCAACCACCACAATTCCGACACATATTGAGTTGAGTAGATTTGTTATAACTTCTAATAGAAATGGACTTCAAATTAATTTCAATCCATTTGCTTTTCAACGCCTAAAAGGAAAATTCAAGCACTGGATGGGAATGTCATTCTTTAATGAATTTTACATTTGATTTTCGTCTCGGAAACTTTTGCTATAGCATGATATATGACACAAACAATTTCGCATAAATTATTTTCATTATCTCATTATTGCGTGTGTGTGCCGAAAGGCGTTGCATGATGTCTGTTATTAACAAATAAGGACGAAGTACAATTAAAAGTCTTTCTAACTTCTCTCATGTCTTGTCACCATCTATCGTTCGTTTGAACAAACTTGTTTCCTTCAATGACTTCATGGATAAAAGTGAGACAAGAGAATTCTTGAACAATATCATCATGCAAACACTAGCAACAGAAGCGATTCTTGTTCATTTAATTTGTTAAATTATCTGGCAAGAAGTTTACTTCATAAATTATTCATTCGAGACATGAAAGCCAGAAAAACCACAAAGAAAAGGCATTCACAGACTTGCTGCCATTTCCAAACTGTTGTTTCACTAAATCTAGAGCATTTGTCTTTCTTATATCTAATTTCAAAAACAATAGGAAAATTATGAAGTGAAAAGAAAAAAGACAAAAAACTTTTCCCTTTTGCCAGATACAGAAGAAACATCAACGGAGAATTTACATTTTCATTTTATTTCATTCTCGACTCTTCATTAACATGATAATTTATTCAGGAAACGGGATAGAAAGAAATTAAAACAAGTTTTTTTTTCTTCCTTTTCAAAGGAGTTCTTGTTAACTTTTGGGTTTGGCAAGTTTTAGTTGAATTATATATTCCTTGTATCTTTGTCTACTTTTGAATCTTTTGGAAAATCTTTATGTTCATTGATATCACGTTTAATTAAATGGAATAAATATACAGCAACAAGTTAAACAACTTTAACATACACAAAATTGTTCAAGGTTGTCAAAGAGATGATACCAACATTGAGGGGTTAATTGTTGTATGAAATCTTCGCGTAGTACTAGATTTTTACCAGCCATGAAAAGCACAAAATTAAATTGATTTTCTTTTGTGTCTTGAAGGCAATTAATTAAGAGAATTCTCAATGACTTCTTCTTAACAAATCTTCAGATTTCAAATTAGAAAAGAATCTAAATCAACTTTTCATTTAATTTGATTTTCAATTTTATGTATTTTTTGTTGTTAAATTAAAACGAATACTTGCAATTGGAAGCTAGAATTTCAATTAGTAAATTGCTTCAAGATAACATTCCTAATGATTCAGTTGCTCTGAGAGATGACAGAGATGCGTACATGAGGGAGAAAGAAGAGAAATCCCAATATAATTGCTTGATATGTTGTAAGTGAGATGATTAAAGCTTTCTTTATTTTTTGATTATATATTCCAGTCAAGTGTTGTGTTTGATTTACTAAAGGCACATTTGAAACGTGCACCATCGCTTCGAGGAGCAGCACTAGTGCGACTAGCAAGTCTGAAATTTCAAGCTGAGCCATGGCCGCCATTAATTCTCAACAAAACTGAAGCACTTGCAAAGCTCGATGAGGTGAAAATTTTTCTTTTTTATTTTCTCACATTTATGTTGATTAATCCAGAACAATCTTGATGGTGATTTATAGGTGGAAATAACTTCGGATAATTGGTTTGAGAATGTCTTGCGGATTTACGATCAACGCGGCTTATACACCGTAGAGAACATCACGATCGATAGTCAGACAACGTGGGCTTATCCGACCATTTCCAAAGCATTTTATGATCCACTCAGCCATAAAATTGGTATGAAGTGTCTTGTTATTTTTCCCTCTCATCTTCGCTTTTTGATCGGAATGAAACTTCTTTTATTTTCTTCTCTTTCTATTTCTCATTTCAGTCGTGCCATTATCATTAATTCTAGTCCCTTACTTCCATCCACATCTTCCGCCTTACTTACATTATTCAACAGTTGGAACATCCATTGCAAAGGAAATATTACGAAGCGTCACGAAAGCTTTTGAAGATAAAGCGATGCGATGCGTTCCAACTGCTGTTGAGGTCTTCTCACATTTCTCCAACGCAAGTCGAATGGAATTGTTAATAACATCGGGTGGTATGCAAATCGCTTATCATTCTATGTTGACATTGAGTGGCTCCAAAGCTATGGAACGTCTGCCTGGGTTGAATCTGTCATCAACTCAAATCTTCTTTCTCGTGACGGCTCAAGAGTTGTGTTCAAAGTCACAATATGAAGGGATTAAAACAGACTCAGAAGACTTTCATGATATGTAAGGCAAAGAAAGATAAAAACAAACAAAATCCATCAAAATTAGCGAATAAATATTTAAAGAAAAATTGTAATAAAATTCTTTTCGCACCTTTACAGATTGTTCTGGCTAATAGCGCAAGGCGGCACAGCGAGTCAACATTTCCAGTGTCAATATGGTTCAACATTCCGTCTCATTCAAAATTGCGGAATCTGGTAGGGGAGTGAAAGCAGCTTATGTTTGATTGATGACAGATTTGCGGTGGCATAAAGTGAAGCATTTTCCAAATAATGAACACGAGAAAAAAAAGATCTGAAAATAAGAATTTATGGCGCTAAAAAAACTTTGTACTTATAACAACGAAGCGAGGCAGACAGTGGAAAAAAAATTCATAAATTTACAGAATGACAATATACACGAACACAAGTCTAATGTTGATTGATGAATTTATCAATTAAGAAAAGGTTTATGACCCGACAAGGTTTAGTATCTAATAATTTCACGTAAACAACGATGTCGTTTGCTGCATTTAAGATTCGGAAAAAGAAACAATTGAAAGGATTCATTAGATGAGAAATAAAGAAAGAATGAAACTTTGTAAACCCACAGACGGGAATCTACTTGAAGAAAACTCTCTCAGTCAGTTTCTTAATCTTAAGGTTGTCCAAACACTTCCCAATGAAATTAAATAAAAATTCGTCCCTTAAACGTAAAACGACATTAAAAAGTGGTAGAAAATTGTTCTCCATTTAGGGAATTTACTGGCATTATAAACTTTGAGTGTCCTTTAGAGAGTAGAAGCTGATAGGATTAAATCTTGGATTAAATTATCCGTCTTCATTTTATATTTACTCACAAAAGCATTAAAATTGTGTGTGGGTGGAGTTTTACCTAATAAATGAATTGAAAAAGATATTTTTATAGCAGAAAATTTATCTACAATTAATTAAAGCTAATAGCAATACGTGAAAGAGATAAAGAAAAAAATATTTTTATTGCACTATAAAAAAACTTCCTGAAAGCAACAAAAAAAAATCCCCAACAGACACATGAGAAAGATTAAATGAGACCAAAAATGTGTAGTTATTGTAACTTAGATTCAATAGTTTCTTCAAAACATAAATAAAACTCAACAAATCCCTTGAAATATCAAGTTCAACTTCACGGATGAAAAAATAACAAAACTTCGGTTAGTTCCAATATCAATAAAGTATTCTCAATGGCGATAAGCCTCAAAAGACGTCAAACCTTCAAATCGAAGATGTAAAACAGTTCTCTACTGTGCACGAAAGTGTCCCTTAAGATAGCTTATCAGTCTTTCTCATGAAGCTTCATCCTAAAACCTTTTTTTTATATTGTTCCCATCTGACACCATGCAAATATCTACTTCTTCATGCTCTGTTCGTTTGTATGCGATATGCCAGTCACGAATACATATTTAATTGAAGGATGGCATGGCAGACAAGAAGAAAGGTTTCACTGTTTGCTTGTTGGCAGAATTTTTGTACATTTTGTATGTGAAAATAAGCTGTCTGATAACAGAATAACGGAAAGCGAGAGGCGTTAAAGCAAAAAAAAGCCTTTAATAATGGTACAATGAGAGAAAAAGTGTTTGAAAGTCCCAAAAAAATTCTGTTACTCATGTTTGAAAGGAAAATTGAGATTAATGTTTATGTTCGACATTAAATTTCTCTCATTTCATCGTATCAACTGATGCGCCTTTTTTTAAGGCCAATTCTCGACACTCTTTCAACCATTAAAAAAAGCTTTGGAAACACATTCGTTTGTTGAAGTTCTTCTTTCTTTCTTTTTTTTTTTGGTTGAAAGCAATTTCAGTTCTTTTACCTTCTCATCCGGTTGTTACATGATTTTCACATAGATGTTTGTAGAGCTTCTTATCTTGGGTTTGGTTGCTGTTGTAAAAAAGCTAAAATATTTCCAACTGAGTGTATGAAAGATTCCTCAACTCACATTGTTTGCATAATTTTTAAACGTTTAAACTACTAGTGAAATGTGATGCTTTAAATAATGGAATGTATGTAACATTAAGCAAGCTTTATACGAATTTCCATGCGCTTTAGACTGTAGCACTTCCTTCATGGTGATAAAATGAAAAGCAATAAAAGAAAATGTTTTTTTCTTTCTAAAGTTGGATAGAGAAGAAAGGAAAATTTTTTAGATTATCTTTGAAATTGAATTTCTAGAAGATTTTTTTCTTCCTAAAAGTTAATCCTGGTATGGAATGTCATTTTAAGGAAAAGATAACGAAAAAGATAGACATAAACGTCCCGAAGTCTTTTCACAAGTTTCGACACATGAAAGATATATTGATAGATATTATTGACAACATGAGAGATGAAATTAAACTTTAAAAACGTCTATTAGATATCTGATTCAAATTTGTTTTTCTCATCATCCTTATCAAAAACAAAAACAAACAAAATTCTTCTTTTGATGAAGATAAGAAAGGTAACAACAACAAGCTAAGATGAAAAACAAAAACAAAGTTTGCCAAGTCCGAAATGTTTGAGAATTTCGTTCAATTTTTCCTCAAGTGAAAGCAAAATAATGTTTAAAGCGAGGAAAAGATGAAAGAGACATCTCAAGGGTCTATACACGTAACCGAGGGAAAAATGAAATTCTCACACTTAAATCTCAATTTTTTTTGTTTGAAAGTTAGTAACAAAAGACCTAGAAAGAACAGTATTAAGTATTTAACAATTTCAGAGTCGTTAAAATTAAATTAGGCAAGTGAAGTTTCTCAGAGTTAGAAAACAAGAAAGAATCCTTTAGTCTTGAAGAGATTTTGAATCTATTTAGTAAATTTGTTGTCGTAGTTGAAAAACCTTTTACGAAGAAAGAGATCTGTTTAAATTAGTTGTCTCTGTGATACGCAAGCATAAATTGAAAGAGATGAAAAATGAAAGATGTCGGTTGTCAGAGGATTTATATTATATATTATGATGTTCAAGCTTGTTGAAAGAAAGTATATTGTACAATTGTTATGAATGAATAAAAATGAAATGGCAAAGCAGAAAATCCTTTAGAAACAGAACTGATGAGAATTCTTTTCATTCACTCGTTGCCGTTAAGTCGAATTATTTTTTTACATCATGTTATTTTCCAGATCTCTTTAATCTCTTCAAACTTCAAAAGGCACACTTAATGTGGTGAATAACTCATCGTGAAGTCATAATAGAAAAGCAGATGTGAGTATTAAAAAAAACAGAAAGAGCAAACAGATTTGTATAATAATTAAATTACCAGCTAGACTAATTACATAACATTGAGGCGAACATTAATTTTAAGAGAATTCTATTTAATGTTCGCCTACAAGTTTTAACTTTGCAATTACACAATTCCAACAAGGAAGAAAAGTAATTCATCAAGCATATGAAATATTCTGTTTGAGTTCATTTCACTTCACCGAGAATATCTCATTTCCAGATTATACCACGACTTTGTCTAACACTTTGAAAAATTGTTATGCTCTCTGGCTTGAAAATTTGCATAATAAAATCATATGGGAACAATGAGATAACAGTTTCATATACTTACTATGATGAAGTTTGAATGTAAATTAACTTGTTGACGACTTTTCACGATGACGAAGACGAAAATGTCTGCTATTTTCATTAAGCATCGTTATCAGTATCTTCGCTTACTCCGCTTACTCTCAATATATAAGACGTCGTTACTAAGCTACTGTATCGATTCTAACTAGCTTAACAGCTATTGATGCTATCATAAAACGAATTTTACACACTTTTCCAAATGGAGTTTTAACTTATAAGTCGAATTTTCCGTAAAAAAACATGACTTAGACGTACTTAAAGGATTTTCAAGTTCCTAACATTCATCTAAACAGAAGCTTTTTAAAGTGAATAACGAGGTGAGAATTTAAGGCAGTAAAATAAAGATTTCATTTTTCTCCCTAGAATGTTTTAAAACAGCAGCTTTATTCAATTTAAGTGAACAATTGTATTAAAAGCTTCAGGGGAGATAAGACGCAGGAAAAGTTCTTCCATTTGAATATCAATTTGCGGGGATTACTGGGAGGGAAAAAAGGGTAATTGGATATTCTGAACCATAGCACTCATATATACGCACATTTGTTTTTCGTCTGTCTTCGACGTGATGTTGACAGGTGTCGGATAGATTTGTGGTTGAAAGAATTCCTCTCTCTTCAGTTATCATGCTACTATAAATATTTGCTTTCTCTTATTGAGTAGCTTTTTCGGATATCTCCTTAAGCTTTCATATCTCTACTTGAAAGCCTTGAAAACAATCCCAGCAAGATTCACTCACAATATCTTCAAAGTGGTGTTTTTGACAACAAAGCAATTTCTAAACACTCTTGAAAGCTTCTTCCATTTCCACCAGCCGCCCCCTCCCTCTCAATATTTTCCACTTCATTTATTTGACGCTAACATCAATTAAACAAAATTATTGCCAAAGTTTTTAACAGCGGTACATTATCTTCCTCTGAGTCATAATTTTCCATTTTACTAATTAAATCATCTCTCAGTTTAGAAATTTGAAATTCTTTGCGAATGTTTATGATGGTTGAAGCATGAAAATTAACGAAGACGTAGAAAACCCTAAATAATATCCAAAGGAGATATTCCTTAATTAATATTTCAGTATCTTAAAGCAGAACTCTTCTAACCATTGTTAACTTCAGCATTCAGTAGAAAAAGCCAATGAGGGAGTGAAACAAGAGATGAGATAAGAGGAAAACATAAATTAACTCAACTTACTGTTGCTTACAGTTTAGGAAAAATAAGACTTGAGGTTAACAAAACGATTTTTTGTCATTTTTTTTGGAAAACTTACCAAAAAACTTTGTCAATAAATTACTTTAATTTATAATCTTGGTGTTAGTCTTGGCAGTAGAAAATATTTATTTATTTTTTCCTTTCTGGAAAATTGAGTTTTTTGTCAGAATAGTTTTCTTTGGCTTTTCTTGTCAATGTCTTGAAGTTTCCTTTTATCCCGAGACAATATTCTCGAAGACATTCATAAATATTTTAATGAAATTTTCTTCCTTCCTCAATCAAGATTGGAATTTTTAAAGAATTTCTTTGTAATTTTTCTTCGAATTTATGAATGTCTATCGATGATTGTAGAAAAAATAGGAAAATCTTTAAACATTCAAGACAGAAGTTTCTTTTACGTCTTTCATAATTATTAATGTGCACTTCATCACTTTGGCATTTATCTTGACTTTCATTTTAACACGTTAATCACATTTTAAAAAATCATCTCTCTATCTCTCTCTTTCTGTTTCCCTTTACTTAATAAAGAGTCTTTAATTTTAATTAAAAACATCAATTACATTCTTTCACTTCCAAGCAAGAAATAAGGAGAAATAAATATCATGAAGAAAGAATATTGTTCCCTAAACAAAACTCGTAGTCGTACGTAAGTAGTCGCAAGAAGAGAAAGGGAAGCGAAGTGAGTGAATGGTAAAAGCATTTTCCATTACAATGAAATCATATTTTGATGTTACATTAAAGCATCCACCAAACGTGCCATCACGCTCAAATTTGTTTTTTGTTTTACACTTTTTTGAAGACTGAAAAATTCTTTCTTTTTCTCGTGTAACAATCTCAACTGTTGATGTAGAAAAGTCGAATAAGAAGTTCGTTACACTCGCGTTTGCGAGTGAATGTAATTGATGTGAAACACTTGCCGTATGCTGTTACAATTCGTTTAATTCACACATCGATAAATAAAACCAAAACGAATCCTTGAAGTTTTCATTTGCAAATATTTCTTCCTTTTTCCGTGGTAATAAATTCATGGGGATTGTTGAAAACCCTTGTGCCATTTGCAAGACGTTTTGTTATGCTTTTTACTTTTTATTTGGAGAAAAACATTTATTCACGTTCCAGAAATTAAAGCTAAACGAAGATATCTTTGTAAAAATATTTAAAATTTTATATTTAGCTTTCATGGAAATTTGAGAAGCTTTTCTGCAAGAGCTTTTTAAAAAGTTTGATTTCATGTCGTTACGTAGGGGAAGCATAAGAAAAAAAAATAGAAAACGGAAATGATGAAAGCAAAAAAAACAAAAACAACTCAGGGAAACACATAAAAGTAAATTAGCTTCTCTTATTTTTCTCGAATGGTATCAGATAACTTCGATGGTATTGTTATGTTCTGCGTAATGTTTTCTGGTTGTTGTGGAAATGAAATTTGATTAAATTCCAAGCTTTCAACCTCTCTCGCTTCTATTGAACAATGGACGTGAACATTGAACATTTTATCGATAAGCATTACGAATGAAAAAGGCCACAAACATGTCCAGATTCTTATTATCCTACTAGTATCGGTTGGCATTGAAACTCTGAAGTTAATTAACTTTCTGATTGTTAATTAAGCCCAACATCTAATTAAACGAGGATAGGAAACATTTATTCAAATTAAATTGACATTTTAAAAGCTATTAAATAAACTTTCTAAACATAGCAAACTTTCAAACAATATTGTGATGAAATTTTATGGCTATAAAGACAAATTGAAACATTTTTCAGTCCTTTTAAATTTTATTATCTTTTATAGAATTTATTTTATGATATGGGAGGAAAGATTTTATGAATAAGCTTCTCTTGTATGATGCTATATTCAGTGGAAATCGTATGTATTTATAAAACAAGGTAGACATGATGACAAGGAAAGAAAATTGTTTATATAAATATGTTAAGATTGCATTACAAATGTACCATTCATCTTGTTGAATAACATTGCATAATGTAAAGAAAACACAAGAGAAAACATATTTGATAATATTATTCACTTGCACCACTTCGTCCGACATGAAACTAAATAAAATTTTCAAAAGAAACAAGATTCGAAATATTTTCATTTATTGACTTGTAAGTAGAGCACAAAATATGAAGAATATTCAGAGCATAAACATAGAAAAGTTTCGCTATGATGTTTATTCATCATATAATAGAGTAATGGAATCCTTTCAAGTTGAAAAAGATGCGGAAGATGAGAATCGAATGAATGAAATGATTATTGAAAGTAATTTAGAGACACCACATGGTGTCATGAACCTTCCATGTTGAAGTCCTTTCAGTCTGCTGTTTCTTATAACAAAAACTCAATTTCAATCATTTGTAGATGATTTTTATGACGAATTTGTGCCGGATAAGGAAGACGATCCTAATTTGATGGTGGAAGAGGAAAGCTTTAAACCGAATCGGAATGCAAAGCAGGAAGTAAACTCAGAACAAACGGAAAAGCGTTTCAAGAGATTTCATCTCATCAATGATGACGATGCAGCTTTAAGAACATCGAACAACTATAATCAAACAGATGGAAACTCTGAAGTTGAAATGAAACAAGAACCAATTAAAGGCAAAAGGTAAGCGAACATTCGTTCAACGAAATGGTAAATGAATTGTTTATTTTTGTTCTTTTCCAGGTTTTCTGTTTATCGCTTGGCTTCACCTTTTATTCATTTCTCACTGAGGGTTGAAGTGTTCCGCAAACATTTCGGAAAATGGCTTCGAATTTGTCCACAAATGATGTTAACAAAAGTTTTTAAATACAAAATTTCATTTTAATTTTTGTGTTTATTTTCAGCTTAACAAGTGAATCGGAAAAAATTTCTGATGGAGATTTTCACGTTGGTTTATCACCACGCAACACTTCCAATTATTTCCCTGATTTCGATGTCAACAAAACGTTCCTATTGTTGTCGGAGGATGGAACATCACTTCAGAGTTTATTAACCCTCGACAATTCATCGTCGTTGAACATCAAAACTGCAATTAGACAATCAATTTGTCGATCAGAGATTGGAGCAGACACAGCAGCTCAAAGTTCACTGCTTATGTTATCTGAAACGGTGTTAAATCATGAACAAGCAATCACGAAATGTTCACTGAACGATGATAAATTCTGTTTGGATCTCAAGGACGATGACGATACAAGTAAATAAAATTGATTTGGTCATTGAATGAATTTCATTTCCTCACTTCCTTTCATATTCAATTAATTTTGATTTGTCGACCAATATGAATGAGAAGGAATTTGTTGGATTCCTTCCCAAAGAAATTATTCAGCATGTATAAACAAGCTTAAACAAATATTGAACATGTGTTTGCAATACAAGACCAGATATTCACGATCCATCCTGATCAAGGGGGAAATCATCGTACTGCTTCTGCCCGCTGCCTCCAAGTGATGCTTCGAAAATCACTAGTGCCTTTCAAGAAAAATGGCCTTTTTCCAAGAATTTGTTTACTTTTTTTTGGAATTTGTCTAGTGCTTCAATGCAGCAATAGTGCTTTTGCCCTCCAATTTTTTCCGATGATTTACCCCTTGATCCTGATCAAGAAGCAGATCATGAAAAAATTCTCTCATTTGCTATAAAAATTCCGTGAGAGAAAAGAGAGTAAAAAATTAAAATTTTGATCAAGGGGCAGATCATCGGAAAAAATTGGAGGGCAAAAGCACTATTGCTGCATTGAAGCACTAGACAAATTCCAAGAAAAAGTAAACAAATTCTTGGAAAAAGGCCATTTTTCTTGAAAAGCACTAGTGATTTTCGAAGCATCACTTGAAGGCAGCGGGCAGAAGCACTACCATGATCTGCCCCTTGATTTTGATCAGTGAGAAGAGAAATCAGTCGCTCATGATCGTTACACCATCGCGCATGCCATCATTGCTTGAATTAAAGTCTGATGCGAATATCTCGTCTTAAATAAATATCTTATTTCATAACCTTTGAATGTTTATGTGTTTTAACAAGTTCAACAAATAAAATGTTAAGAAGCACGAAAATTAATCGCGGATATGACGTTAATGAACTTTATAAACAAAAAACTTTTCTTATAAAATTCATACGTGACGTGATTAAATTCAATAATTTGATCAAAAACAAATATTTAATTGTTGAATCGATATCACGAGCGTTCAAATGAAGTGATTGTGAATAATAAATAAAGTATAAGGAAGAAAAAATTTAATCGACCTCTTATTGTGTTTACAAAAGCAGCGGCAACAGCATTTGGTAGAGAAATGTGAATGTGCTTTCAATATTTGATGACGATTTACCAAACTCTCATCTGATGTCTTGAATTTTATTTCCATAAATCAATTTGTGACTGAAGTGAAGTTCATAGAGCAGAAGAATTTTTTTACTCGCCACTAAGTTAAAGTTGTTTTCGTTGTTGGCCAGAGAAGTGAAAATAAATTGATTTTCATAAAAACTTTGTGAGCTTTAATTTATGGCCAATGCAACGAGATGAAGTGCATTGTGCCAGTGAGAAACGAGAATATGTTGAATGTGGAATGAAATATTTTCTCGACTTGTGATTTAAAATCGAAACTGAACGGAATAAAGTTGAAAATTCCCGACAAATCCCTCAAGGGACGAGTGGGAAATCTACAGTTTATGATAGTTTAATTAAAAAGTTTAAAGGCAGATCGAAGATAAAAATAAAAAAAGAAATCGAAATTGAAAAGCCAACAGTTTTTATTGCTACAAAATATTTCAAATCTGTTGTTGTGGTGCAAATGAGAGCGAAAAGATTTTCACTCAACTTTCATTGAGCTTCATTTGCCAAGTTAAGTTTCTTTTCGCTTTCATCTTTATGATCAACTTTAAAACAAAAGCCGGCGAATTATACTCTGAATCGGATAGTTGGTGTAATTTGAAGCAGTAAATTGGATTAAGAAACAAAATATCTTCTTCAAATGGTGAGTTTTATTCTGTTGATTTCTGTTTTTGCCTCTGCAACTCCCAATGCTCGATGTTTATGTTGTATGAGAAAGAAGAAGCAGAAGCAAAGTAGAAGTCTAATTAAATTAAATTGGGAAACCCGCATCGAGTATTTTGGATAAAGTGCCTGCTTTGGAATTTCTCTCAACGTTTATTTTCTGAGTTTTGTTTAATTATTGAAATTAGAAGCGCGCACGTTAATTTTACAGTTTAAATTGAACTTCAATCGAAATGCATTTCCAAATGAATCTCAGCGGAATTTCAATCTGCACCTCAATCATTACTTAGCACTTCTGTTTCTAATAAACAATCGAGTGAATTCAGGTTGTTACAACTGTCGATAGTTTTGAGTNAGAAAGTCACGAATCACTTTCTAAACTTGTAAGTAAGTAAAACTTTAGTATAATTGAAGAAGGAAAATTAAAATTTGATTTTTAGGAAAACCATCGAAACAAAGAAAAGACTTTTGATGAGATTTTTGACGATACAAAAGAGAAGCCAGAAGAGATGCTTGTTAAACAATTTCTCAATGCTCGTGTTGTTTTTCGTACATTCACTGAACCAAAAGGAAGCGTGAAAGTTGTGGAAAATCAACCTTATTCTATTCGAGGTTACTTTATACCTGCACAGAACACCGGCTATCAGTTCATTACATATAATCCCATCAGACAATTTTATGGAATTTCACAGGTAACACTCAAAAGCTTAAAAACAAAAGCATTTTTAATTATTTTTTAAATCTCTCACTTCAGAACAACACATTAGTTTCCCTTACACCACAAAACTTACTGAATGCCAAAGCTTTTCGACGTTTCTATGCAAACAAAAAAGCAGTGCTGGAGGCAAATGATTTAAGTGTTCATCCAACACTCTCTGCACCATGTGTTAATGTTCTCGTTCAGGATCTCTCAATGTATCGCTGCGAGGTTTCTTGTGATGATAAAAATAAGTTGACTTTGTGATGGATGAACTTTATTTTGTTTTTTATTATAAGTTTGTCAAGAATAATTTTTATAAGCTCTTATTTTTATCGAAACATTTATCTTTGTTAGAGTGTTATGGTGTAGAACTGAGTGATTTATTTCATTAAATATTTTTTTTCTATGTTCAAATGATTGCAAAAAATTCAACTTAAAGTCAAAAAAATGTTTTTTCATAAATTTTCTCTTAAATCATTTCATTATTTTGTGTTTCAATTTTAATCCAGTATTTTAAAGGATAAATTCAAAGAGAAATCTGTTAGTCCAATTAAATTGTTGATAAGCTGCAGGTAGAGATTTTTAAACGTATTTTAATCCAATTAATGTTTCGTTCCAATGAACTTGTTTGCCATTTTTGCCCTACAAACTGCTCCATATGTTTGTCAAATATCTACTATTTGATGGTTTGTAACATTGAGAAAGGGAAAGAACTAAAATTTTATCATTCGAGTGCCACATATATCCGTAAATTATGTTTTACGCTCAAAGTGAACAGCATTTAAAGCGAACAATTTCCCGATTTCCTTTTGTTGTTGTAGCGTTGAAACAGCTTCCAACGAATTTCCGATACGGAGATGTTTTGTTTGCACAACTGAATTCATTGAATTTATTTGCTCGACTTCGGTTGTTGAAGAATGTTAAACAAATGTTTCCGAACGTTAGAACATCTTCATGCTTTTCCATTATAAAATTGTTCAAACAAAATTTTGTATAGACAATTGATGATCTCGAATCAAAAGGTTTCAAGCGATATCAAGTTTCGTTTTTTTAAGAAAAACAAAAGAATATTTAAGGGTCGTTTTGTATCGTAATAATTTATGTTCAAAACATGATTACACACCATCGAAATCTTGAAAAGCATGGTTGGTTTTTGGATATCAATAAGTTTTTTCATTTATTTCGGGTACTAAAATGTTTTACAATTGATTAACATTTAATTTCACAATCTTACGTAATATTTAATTAAATAAGTAAAAATCGTTTTCAATGATCAAGATCAAAGTTGCATAAATCTTTCTTAAACTTCTTCTTGTTCTTTATCTTCTCTCATTTCTTGCTCATTTGCTATAAAGAGAGGAAAGAGAGTAAAAATTTAAAGTCGTGATCAGAGAAAAATAAGTTTCAGTTGTGCGCGATCTTTCAAGTATTACGCATGTGCATCGTGTTTTAGTAAATTGCGCATTCAGTTCATGTTGTCTGTTTTTTGTTTAAATTCAAAGCAATTTAAATGTAATAGTATTGTGCAAAAAGAAGAAAAATAAACAAAATTAGCTCAACTTAATTTGCGGATATGAAAACAACTATTATAAAGTGTAAAATCGGAATTTTAATCGAATGTGAGTAGAATGATTTGTTGGCCAATATTAACTGTAGGTCATAAATATTTTGCTGAAAATTGAGTTCTTCAAAATATTGTAAATTCGAAATAAATGGATATTGGAACAATTTTTTGATTACGAAGCTTAAGTGAATAATTGTGTTGGACAAAAAAAATACAGAAAAAGTTCAATCGACCATCAGTTGATAAAAAAGATTAAAGAAGTGAAAATAAATCAAATGTTTCGATAATATTCGATGACGATTTACCAAACTCTCATCTGATGTCTGGAATTTTATTTCCATAAATCAATTTGTGACTGAAGTGAAGTTCATAGAGCAGAAGAATTTTTTTACTCGCCACTAAGTTAAAGTTGTTTTCGTTGTTGGCCAGAGAAGTGAAAATAAATTGATTTTCATAAAAACTTTGTGAGCTTTAATTTATGGCCAATGCAACGAGATGAAGTGCATTGTGCCAGTGAGAAACGAGAATATGTTGAATGTGGAATGAAATATTTTCTCGACTTGTGATTTAAAATCGAAACTGAACGGAATAAAGTTGAAAATTCCCGACAAATCCCTCAAGGGACGAGTGGGAAATCTACAGTTTATGATAGTTTAATTAAAAAGTTTAAAGGCAGATCGAAGATAAAAATAAAAAAAGAAATCGAAATTGAAAAGCCAACAGTTTTTATTGCTACAAAATATTTCAAATCTGTTGTTGTGGTGCAAATGAGAGCGAAAAGATTTTCACTCAACTTTCATTGAGCTTCATTTGCCAAGTTAAGTTTCTTTTCGCTTTCATCTTTATGATCAACTTTAAAACAAAAGCCGGCGAATTATACTCTGAATCGGATAGTTGGTGTAATTTGAAGCAGTAAATTGGATTAAGAAACAAAATATCTTCTTCAAATGGTGAGTTTTATTCTGTTGATTTCTGTTTTTGCCTCTGCAACTCCCAATGCTCGATGTTTATGTTGTATGAGAAAGAAGAAGCAGAAGCAAAGTAGAAGTCTAATTAAATTAAATTGAGAAACCCGCATCGAGTGTTGTAGGTAAAGTGCTTGCTTTGGAATTTCTCTCAACGTTTATTTTCTGAGTTTTGTTTAATTATTGAAATTAGAAGCGCGCACGTTAATTTTACAGTTTAAATTGAACTTCAATCGAAACGCATTCTCCAACGAATCTCAGCGGAATTTCAATCTGCACCTCAATCATTACTTAGCACTTCTGTTTCTAATAAACAATCGAGTGAATTCAGGTTGTTACAACTGTCGATAGTTTTGAGTATGATATTTGAATTATTTGACTTCACTTTGCAAATGTTTATACAATCAAGAGTCGAATTCATCTGAATGGACAGGAAATCAATTCATTTCCATTTCTGTGGATTGACAATTTCCATCGCTCAATAGATGTAAACCATGTTCTCAATTCATTTTACATAAATATCCCCGATACTCACTGATGAATGTTCACACAGCATACAACATAAACATAAATAATTTTTTTCTCTTTCCTTTCCTTTCAATTATTAAAATATTCAAAATTCTTCAAGGCCCTTGAAGAAAGAACAGAATTCTCTCGTTTTTTATTCGCTTGAGAAGGAATTCCAAATGTGCGTCTTCGATTTCAGATTCGATTCCGATTCTATTAATAACTAGTAAATGTTATAACTCTCTTGTCTTGTGATGAGTTGTTCGAATGAATGAATGAATAAATATGAGACGGGAAGCATTTTTATGTTAATTATTTAATTTAGTTGGAAGCAACGCGTGTTGTGGCTTGTGGGGGAGAATGAAGGAATGTAATTTGTTTCGATAAGAATTCTTTCATTTGTTTGTTTGTTTGTCTTCTGAGTGTGACTACAAAATTGTGATGATTACTCTCTAATTTCGAGCATAGATTTTGTGTTGCTTCCGACACGTTTCCAACGTTTGGCTTTGTTGGATTTATTGCAATCGCTTCTTCACTCCTTAAGTGAATAAATTCGACATTAACAAATTTTATTTTATTGCCCACAACATTTCTAATTTAATTGATGACGAAAACTTGTCGCTTTTGTCGATTGCATTTTGTCTTGAATCGTCTTTGTCAGTGGGAATGAAACAAGAGACGACATCTTAATGCCAGTGAACCTCAATTATAATCATGTGGGATTGATGTCATCGGCACCTGTTTAATGAAGCATAAATCGTACTTTGAAATGAAGAATGAAGTCAAAGATAAAACGCAAGCGACACAAATGATTCATGTTTCCATTGATAAGAAATAAACGAAGAAGTTTTCGTATGACGCATTCACACAACCAAACAAATGCAGTTTTATCAACAACTATTCCGTCTTGTTATCATTTCAGTGCTGATATGCACAACTCATTATATCCAACGACGAACGAGTCGTAGTTGAGCTCTGCCCTCAATTATCTCTACTTCGTTCTCTTCTAAATATTCAAACATTCATGTTGGGCATTTGCACAACTTCAATTATGATGAACTAGAAAATTGTTTTATTTTCTAAAATATTTTTCAATCTTCGTAGATGAAGATGAAGCTGAAGTTGATTGGAGAACGTAACGGGATTTGGTTTCGACTTGTGAGTAATTTATGAAGCGACTCGAAGAAAGCAGCAATTAAAGTATCGCTTGAAATTTTGGTCAAGTCATGAGAGTCATGAGAGTTGTGACCATGAAAATCAGTTCATTAAACTCCGCGAGCGACAAACAAAGTTACAAGCGATCCGTTGTCTCAAGCGAGCGTGCTGTAAAATTGGATTTTTGTTGTTATTGCCATTTGTGTAGGAATCTCGATCAGAAAAAAGCGAATCTAGTTTCTTTCATGTTCACGTTCGTTATTCAGGTTGCTTTTAATCGTAAGCATTTCATTAATTCCGCCATCGACCCGCGAACAGAACAAAAACTAATAAAATCAAAATGAGAAAAGATTTTCAAGTCTGGCGGCACTGATTGCGTCCCATTTTATTAGCAACTTCACTGATGATTCAACAGATACAGAAGCTTCTCTTTGTTCATTGTTCAACGTTGTTACCATAATGTTCAACTCATTTCCGTCCATAGCGCCAATCGTAGAGTGTCAGATGAATCTTTTAACTCCTTTGACTCGCTTGTCTCACTTATGTTACGTCAACTGTCAAACTTAATTGAATTTCTATTTCTTACTGAGTCTTTCAATTTCCAAAAGACTTCTTTGACGTTCAATTTGCTTTTCCCTTCGACTTAAGTCTGATAAATGGAAATCGAATATCAGCTTTCGACTTTAAGTCGCACTTTTCAGTTTTAAACATAAACAAAGTCAACGAGAGAAGTTAGAACGAAAATTATTCAACACTCAGATGATGTTGGTGAGTCATTCCAGTTTCGCTTGTTGAATCTTTTATAACAACATAAAATGAAGGTCAACAAGAAATAATTGTGATGTGAGACAGAACACTTCGCACTACTGAATTGAAATTCATATCAAATCAAGTGTTGTTGCTCACTTATTCATGGCATAAATTGCTTTCTCATTTCTCATAGAACATGTTTTCGAGTCAAGGGAAAACTCAATAACTCGCAGATTGTGAATAATGAAACTTCGCCAAAACTCGTAAAAACGAATTTTCAAGAAGATGATTGCGGCTACTTCAAGGTTTTCTTCATCGGTTTTTTGTTAATTATTCGAGTTAAAAATCACCGAACTAAATTAATGATGTTGATGGTCTCGGAATGAATCATTAAAGCGGAAGAAGATTTTTCGATTCCCTTTGCGACTTCCACTCATTTGAAATTGTCTTCAATCAATTAAATCTTAAAATGTTACCACTCGAAAGTAGGAAACGACATTAAAAATAATAAAATAAAAAACTTTTCAGCTCGTTAATAAATCGACAGAAGGCAATTGACGTTTGCAAATTTTCACTTTAAAAACGATGCAATTATTCATCGTAATGAATGTATGTCGATGACAACTGCCAACAATTAAATTGATTCGAATTGAAATTGAAATTGTTGCGTTTCTGGTCGACAGATGGAAAGTGAAGGAGAGAAGTGAACGTAATTGAATTACAGTTTAATATCATTAGATGGCCGAAAAATTTAAATCGAGCTCTTGATTTTCTGCTCCATTGAAGCTTCTCAATGACAGTTTACAATTTAAAGTAGAAACATTTCGTTCTGTACGAGAAGTTCGACACGACTTGGTTTCTTGAAATCAAATCGTCATCTGATGTCGCAACTTCTTCGTTTTTGATATTCCCAGAAGTCGAGATTTGAAACAAACTTCTGAACACATCACAAAGTTTTGTTTCTTTCTTTTCATCTTCACACATTTTTGAATGTTTGGAAGTTAATTTGAGTCTTTTAACTGAGTCTGAGTTGAGATGTTGGGAAATGTTTAATTGAGAAAAAATGTTTCTTCATGAAATGTTTGATAGATTTTAACATCAACTTGAAATGAGTTCTGAATGCAGAAAGCATCGTGGGATTATTTAATTGAAATTGCCGAGAAGTTGGATCTGGAAAATGAGAGAATGGTTGAAGCAGAATGAATAAAATATGTGTTGGAAATTGTCCCGTGATATTTAAAGCAGTGAAAAGCCTTTTTCTATAAATTTATTTCATTTTGACGAAGCTGAAATCTGAGATTGACGCTGAAATTGATTCCAACCGCACACATGATTCCAACGACTCGAGTGGCTCGAATGCTTCAAGTTGACAGAGTGATATGATCATTTGAACCGTCGTTATCTTGAACATGAAACTTTTATGAAGAGAAAACTTTTCAGAGATTCGATTTGTGGAGTTTTCAATCTTCATTAATGTTTGGAGTTTGTGAATTTTTAATTGGATGTTGGGATCGAATTTAAATTTCTCGCCTGACAATTCTTCTCATATTTATTTCAGGGAAATGAAATCGCTTCTTCATCTTCTTCTCATGCATCGATTAACATCGTCATCCGTTCATGAAACATGTCACAGCTCCAAAAGTCGGCATCATTTCGATCACGAATACCTGTCAGAGCTCGAATCCCTCAGAGACGATGTTCAAGTCCCCAGCCGATCTCATCATCAAAGTCACGACCAAATAAGAAAAGTTCAAAATTCTTTTACGATCGTTATTACTCGTCGTCAAGTTTCTCCAGCAGTGATGAGTCTCACGAGTCCGAAGAACCTTTGCAGGTAAGATCTCTTCCTTAGATGTTTCTAATTTATCACATTGAACTCGCTTCTGTTACTCCAACTTTCTTCTAATCGACGAGACATTCAGTCACGTCTCAGAAATTTCATTGGCGACATACACAAATATGATATGAAGCGAAGAAAAATTGATTTCTATTGTTGGTTCAGTGCTGCAATCAACAAGCAAAAGATAAAATGAAATCATAAATAACTCGTTCGCTGAATGCGACTTGTCGTTGTTGAGAAAGGAGAAGAAGAATCATTTTTATTATTGAATAATAAAGAATTTTCACTTTTATTCATTTCCAGTCTTTATTGAAGAAATCTGCTGCTGCATCGTCATCAATTGTCGTGTCTCAAACAAACGGTTCAACAGATGCGATGAGTCTTAATGGATTGTTAGACAACGTCAGCATAGGCAGCTTTTCGACTCAGCATAGTCCGCAGTCACCAACGAGGAGTCACCGTTTTCAAGGTTTGTGTTTGTATCTAATTGAGTGACTCACAAGATGTGAATTAGAATGAAATTTTAAAATACGAGCCGCTTGTGAACTTTCAATTGAGAGGTTGCGCGATTAATTTGATAAATTTGTCGACTCAAATATTTTAATGGCTTCGCATAATTCAAAACTAAATCCAAGACTTGTCACAATAAATTCTCTTCTTACCTCGTCTGCTTCGTTGGCATAATTGGAAGTTTATGTTTGCGCAACTCCCACGCAATTCCGAAATAATCTTCACAGTCATTTATATTTTTATGTCTTTCTTTATTCGATTCATTCAATTCAGATCCACAATCGACAGAGGATGCAGTTCGTCTTCCTTATCATGCTCCACTTTCTAGTTATGAATCGCTCGATAAATTTAATTGCACATCAGACACACTGAAGATGACTGAAGACTATCACCAACAGAAACAAAACCTCATCAGTACAATGACTAGGATTTCGAGTTGTGAAATCATTAACGTGGATTCTCTTAAACGTAAACCGTTGGTCAATCAACTTGAGTTAATTAACAATAATTACAAAGTATTGAATAATTTAATCGATGACGATTTCAATAAAAACAATTCAATGAGTCGTCGAAGTAATAAAAGTGACGATTACGAAGCTGTTGTGAATGCAGATGATAATAATGAACAAGCTGTAAACAAGCAGAAACAGCTTAGCGACTGGTATTACATTAAAACTAGTCCCAAGCCGAAACCTGCGAGTCCATATGAGAGACGAAAAGTGAAGAACTTTAATCAACAAACTTCACCAACTTCAAAAGCATTTCATCCTTCCATTGATTCATTCAACAGTCGAAAGTCAAGCGATTTAATTGGTTCATGTAACGAGAACGACAATCAATTCATTCCTATCCAAAAATATCGTAGCAATGACTACATCGAGCATCATTCAAGTCAACAAAATCAATTCCACGAGGAAAAATCCCCGCTTCAAACACACAAATGCTTCAGCATGAAGTACTCGAGAAACCCATCGGGCAGAAGCAATGAAACGAAATTTGGTGAAATGACTTCCAGCAGCTTCGAACACGTTAATGTCATGGGAATGTATGAAAATCGTTTTTCTGACAATGATCTGAGAGTCAATGATGACGATTATGTTCAAAGTTTGCGTTTGGCAGCTGCAAGAATGCGACCACTTCCGGCACCGCCATCAATAAATAATCAACAACTTCAGGTACTTACATATGAACGAAAATAGAAATAACAAATCAAAGAAGCACAAAATTTGTTTTTCTTTGAAGTTTAATTTAAAGTAGGTATGTAAACAATTTACAGGATCAAAAAAGAATCAAGGATATTTTGTATTTTCGTTTTTAGCTAGAACCTTTCACATTTTATGTTTTAAATTGATACCGGGGATTTGAGACGATTTAACGCTTTCTTCTGTTCGTTAATAATTTGAAAGCAAGTTGAAACCCTGAATTATAAGATCTAAGGAAAAGCCTTGATATCATCAAATATATTTATGAAAATAATTGACAATTTCTTTGAGCTTTTCCAGTTTGAAATAATTGCATTTTCTTTATTTCATTGAACAAATAACTGCGAATGTGTTGGTGAGCCAACTCTCGCGAAATTTTAAAAGCTCTCTTGAAATTGAGAGTAAAAGCTCAGGACAAGAGAATCAAGGGAGAGGAAAACTTTGGTTTTGAGTTTGAAAATATTTTTGTGTGCTATTTTTGTGTGTAGGAATATATTTTCATGCCTCGTTCGGTTGTTTTTCCTTTCACATTATAAATTGTGCATATGAGAATCAAACATAACTTTTCATGTTATTTAAAAGCACAGTTTAATGTTATAAACAAATATTTAAATCATCAAAAGGCAGAATATTTAAAAATGTTTGTTGAAAGTGTGCACAACACATGAAACGAGTTCCTCTAAATGTTAGTTAAATATTTGAATGCTTCCATGAATCTCACTCATCGACAAAATCAATTTCCTTTATCATAGCTTATAAATTACCCTTCATAATAAAAGAAAAATGCCTCATGGCTCATTCAAAGCTTTTATCAGATACATTTTATGAACGATGATTGAATTTTGAAAGTACCAAATTATGGTCGATTACTTTCTTGATAAGCTTACTGTTAATGTTGAATTTCTTTCTCTTTTTTCCAGACGTCAAAACTTTCTTATAAAAACTTTTAGAGACGAAGATGAACGACTTGTTTCAGATAAGTTTCCAGACAAATTTTTATGTAATAACTCGATACTTTTTTGTGATTTTTCCTTTCTCTTTTATCTTCTCGTTATGGTTTTATATGGAGGCATACATGGCAACCTAACGTGAGTGAGTATACTGCCGCGATGATACTTTCATTCCGAAGTTGTTCTTTTCAAGATAAGTATTCATTGTACGAGAAAAATTTCACATAATTATTTCCTGAAATAAAGTAATGAAAAGTAGAATAAGTTGAAAGAGTTTTAATATTTTTTATTCTTCAGTTGAATAGTTTTTATTACAAGTTCGTTTAATATTTTTAATGGTTTTATAGTACCACGAATGATAGCTTCAAGCCATAAGTATTTAATGACGTGAGAGTGAAGCATCAAGAAACTTTACAGAGTTCCTGGAAGGATGAAGATAATGAATCCAATCCTGCTACACTTTTTCATGCTTGAATTTTATTAAAGTTTTGCATTTTTCATAATAATAGCATGTACTCAATCCTGTATTATCTAAATACATTTGTGCAAAAAAGAACGTAAAAGAACGAAAGACTAAATCAGCACAGTTAAGCATTAACAAAACAAAGTGAAATCAGACTTGAACCATTTTTCATTATTTTCAGGTCACGCAGACCGTATAAAAAGTCCTTTTTTTTTGCAAACACAGGCATCTACAATAATGATTTATAGAAATGTGTTTGCACAGAAACAGAAAAATTTTCTTCAGGGGTCAAACATAAATTATGTTGTGTAGCGATGCACATAAAAGTTCAAGATGATAATGTAAGCTTTACTTCCATCTTTTTCTTGCCAATGCAAAACTAAATTTGTCTGTTTAACGATAGAACGGAATTGAGTCGAGCATAAGGATATTCAATAAAATTTTACGGTCATTTAATCCGCAAAAAAAGCGCACACAAGTCACAAGGACATTGCATGATAAGAAGATGAAATTCTACTAAGGGATACTTATGAGACGGAAGATGGAACGTAATGTAGCATAAAACTCAGAATAAAACTAATTTATCTCCGAGCTCGCTTCTTTTCTATTCGTTACTTCTTTCCCTTATATATTTTTTTCTGTTTAATCTTGCAACATCATCAGCATAAAATTAAATCATAAAAGAACGATGAATGATGGGAAATGATCGATAAATCGGCTATTTAAAAAAGAAAGAAAATTACTTTGTATGAAATGGAGAATCTTTGATGAAACTTTCCTCTGAATATTTTTGTCATAAAGCTTAAAGGAATTGAAGAAAAAAATTCTTAAACATGATGATTATAAAAATAAAACTTTTTAAATAAATTTCCGTTGTCATACAAATTATGGTTTCTTTATAAAAAGTTCGTTGTCTTTGTATTTTCCCAAGGGATCGAAAAAAGTATCAACCAAAAAGCATTTCGTTTGAATCTTTAGGATTCAAAAAGCAGTCACGTATTATTTTACATGAAACTAAGACCAAACATTTTCACATGAAGGAAAGAGAAGCAATCCCTTAAGTCGGATTTTTTTTCTTCGCATAATTCACGGTAAAATCTGAATGATTCTCCTGAAACAATGAATGTGAATGCAAGATTTATGTGCTCATGTAAAATGTAAAGATTTGATGATTTGAGATAACATGATGAAGTTTAAAGTGAAACAAATATTACGACGTAGATAATTGAAAAAACATTGCTCGTTATCTCCATTAATTTTCCCATTTGCAAATTTATTTTACGTCCCATTGCGTTTGATTACTTGCGGAGACAAATTTTGCATAAATTCATGAACCTTTTCTGGTTGTGAAGAGTATAAATGGAACGCGCGCCTTTAGGTCGTTAATGGAAGGCAAAAGCTAACAAATTACTTTATTCGTATTCAATATTTGACTTCATTCTGTGATTTATTTCGGGTCAAAACATGCAAATTGAACCATGAATCTTTAATGGAATTAAGAAGTAATGCTTATGACGACAGATTTCTCATTCTGCTGACTAAAATTTTCGAAAATAATAAAGATCATGAAGGAATGGAATTAAATTTCAAAGTAAAATTATTGCATCCTTGAGAGCATTGTCAACTGACAACTAGGTTTACAAATTCTAGTGCCACTGGAAAACATGTTTTCCATCCCCAACTCGCTTTTGTAATGTTTGATATCTTTACCCCCTAAAATGTATGTAAACGATAATTGGAAATGTCTTTTTGTATCTTGTTTCATGTCAAATTTCAAAATATTTTCTGAAATGTTTTACTTTAAAGAAGGAAAATAAACAAAGTCCCAAAGTGATTCAAACCGTTGTTGAACTTCGATTACATAATTTCATTTCCGCTCACAAAAGTGAAAAAATGTTTATGTTCATTCTAAATTGTTTCAATCAAATGTTTTATTTTTATTTCTGCAGTTTAATTCTCGGAAAAGCTTTAGGGCTTTTACGATATCTTTTCGATTCAAATTAATTGGCAATTGTAGGATAATATTGATTTCAGCTATTGAAAATATTTTAGATACTTAGCTTTGCCCATCCATTTGCAGATAAATATTTCATGGCTAAAAGCGATTCACGTCATTGTCTTGTTTACACTCAATGATAATATCTAAATATCTGACATAATTATGCGAACCAACCTGAGCGAAAAATTCCGGAAGGTTCATGAAATGCACAAAATATTTCTAAAACACAACATGAGCAGATATCGCCCTTTATTCGTTGTATAATTAAATTTTATTCCATCAACAAAATCCACATCGAAATTCCATCATTTCAACTTTTACAATGGCCCATTAAAATGCTGTCTGTAAATTAATTTGAGTGTCGTTGAACTATGAAATTTCATCCAGAATATAAGAACGAAACGTGAAAGCACATAAAGAGAAATAAAATGTCCACAAATGGCATTGAATGTTATCATCACGGAATCAGCAGACTACGAATATTAAATTTCATGACTTTTCCATTATCAAGTGATCCCAAAAAAGGAATTACAATCGCGACCGAAGCAAAATCAAATTTGATTGTCCCTAGATGGAAAGCAATCACAAGAGAATTACATTATCGGCCACATTGAATTCGATTTTTTTTCTTTTGCTAGCTCGATGAATTTTTGATTCGATTCCAAATTTGGAATAAGAATTCAACCAAAGAAATATTGATTTTGATTACAATAACAATAAATAATTATGTGAATAAATTAACGAAAAAAATGAAAAGATATGAGGTGAAGTTTTGCAAATAAATAAGAATTTCAAATTTTATATTTTGTGAACTTTTTTGATTCGAAATGTTTGATAAGTTAAACATTTATTCATTTACTCTATGGTCATTGCATGTCACTCAACAAACTTTATGGAAACACATGCTTCATCGTAATATTTCAACAGTTAGCAAGCAACAAATTTATGGTTTAATCAACAGAAACTTCAGTTTAATTATAATGTGATTAGTTTGCACCATCCAACCTCCAAAATAAATTCACTTATTTAACACAAAGCTTAACTATGAAGTTCAGAAACAATTGAAGTCGTTGTTTTAATCTCTTTAAGTTGAGAAGCGTTGCCAAGGTTATTAATATTAAGTACACGTACCTTACACGGTTGATCCTTAAAGAAATAAAAACTCAATCAGCAAAGATTACTCAAAAGACCTGAAAGCATTCTCACAAATGATTCGAGCAGTTCGTCTTCTTAACTTTTCCGTAATTCTCCTTCAACACATATTGTTTCATACCAGTCACGTAGCTCTTAAAATATTCGCTCCAATCAACATTTCGTAAGTCAAAGTCAAAATAGCCTCGTTGAAATTTGAAATGTTTCGTCATCTTAACAAGTCTTTCAACATTCGTGTTCTCAAAATTCCATTCGCGACTCCCAAAATACGACATTATGAGTAAGATTTTTTCCATTTGCTTGCAAGCTCTACGATGCATTATCTTTTTTCCTAAAATGAAAGCTATGACATCCGTTAAATAAGCTGGGATAGTATGAAACATGAAATGAAGGAATTTAAATGTGGATCTTGAAGAAACTATAATGTAGTTGCAACGCCTGAAATTGAGATTAAAATAAGTTTTGACTGAAGCTCTGAAAGTTTCTCTGAATATCTACCACAAAAGCTTCTGCCAGTTGCTTTGTAAACCTAAAGCTATAAGCTGCATATATCTTCTCCATTGTAAATTGTTGTCATGGAAAATGTAATTGTAAATTTGAATTTTGTCATAAGTGTCGGATCTGTTCTGAAAACTGTAACTTTGTTATTAGAAAAGATGTTAAAAATGAGTGGAAAGTAATGAAATTTACCGTTCATGAATATCCCAAGCCGATGCAATCAATGCATTAATACAGAAATCAACCGGAACAAGATTTGAACGTGAACGAGGATTTCCCAGGATGCAATGACATTTCCCATTCAACGTTAACGCGACAACGCCTGCAGGCCCATTCAAGTTATCTTTATGTGAAATGAATTCGATTATAATTCAATTATTCTCGTTTCAATTTCAAATTTTCCTTTTATTCTACTCGCCTGTATAGCCAGGATAGTCACGATAGTTCGAGATGACAACCGGAGCTCGAAATATTCCACAGGGAATGTAAAATGCTTGATGATAAACCAACTTTTCAGCGAAATGCTTCGTTAAAGTATAAGTATTCGGAAGTTTTCCCAATAGCAAACCTTCAATTGGTTGAATACCTTCAACATTTTTTAGAAATTCTTTCAGCGATGCCAATTGATGATAACTTAAAATGTGTTCGTAAAGTTTCTCATCAACGTCCTTTCTATTGCAGTTGGAAAATAACGTTGAAACATGAATGAATGACTTCAGCCTTTTCAATTTCAGAACTAAGTCAACAACTTTCTTCGTTCCAAGTAAATTTATTTCAATTGCATCTTGAAGCTTTTCATTAAATTTCACAGAAGCAACTACATTGAAGACTATCTAAGATTACATAATGAAATTGATATTTGTTGAGTGCCCAAGTTTGTAAATATGTACAAAATGTTTCTTGTATACCTCGACTTCAGAACTGATGCAAGACATTGTCTCTTCGTTGATACTCAAATTACTTAAATTGTAATTTACTTCGATAAAATTAAGCTTATTTAGCAACTCCGGACTTTGCTTACGAATGAAGTCAAATATCTAAAGGAACAAGAAACAAAGAAGCTTTTCTTGAAATTCACTGAATGGAAACTTACAGCATTGTTAACGAAATTTTGTATCCTTTCTTTGACAGTTTCATTGTTCTTAGCTCTTATCAGCAAATGAATTTTTCTGATATCAAAACATCGCAACAATTTTTCAACGAGAACTTTTCCCTTTAAGGAAGAAATTTTCTTTTATCGAATTTCCTTTCTTTCTTCGTCAATTGATTTTTTTAAGACTTACAAGAAAACCATTTCCACCGGTTATAAGAATCGTTGAGTCTTTATAAAAGTTCTCTAATGGATTCATTGAATTATTTTTATCGAACTGAATAAATTGACTCAAATAATCTCAAAATTTTCAAAAACTTTCTTTTTGATGTTGTCTCTTTAGCGACAAAACCTTTAATGATTTTTTCGTCATATTTTCCGTTCTTCTTTCAATTTTTATCCTACTTTTAAACTATGTGAAAATCGATTTTTAAACATTTATTTGAAACTAAGACACAAATACTATGATTGATCCTTAAATAATTTATTTGGGAAAGCAATGGAAAAGTAACAAGTGCTTTGTGAAATTGAAGACCATGGAATTCGTTGCCCCACTTTACATCAGCCAATATTCAAAGTTGCTACCACATTTTCCGACTCTCTAAAAATAATATTTAATGAAGAAGCACAAAATTTACCCTCCCGAAAACATCAATTGTTTCACGAAGAATACTGATAAATATTTAATTTAATTAATCAACAAGCGTTTATTTAACTCTCCAAATTTCCAAAGTAAAGAAAGGAAAATAAAAAGTTGAAATTTCAAACCCGTATAATGTCACAGACTGTGATGGTTGAAAACCACAAATTTTTAACCGACAAAACATTGCTCATTAGAAAGTCGAGGTAATTGAAAGTTAAATGTTCATCCATCACAATGCCTTAAGATATGCAAACTCTTTATTTATTATCTTTCAGTTAAAGCGAAGCTTGATTGTTTTCACTTGTGAAATTTATTATCAAGTAACATGTAAATTATTATAGAAAATTTATGTTATATAACAGAAATCTTCATCCACCTCCAACTGAGAGTGACAGTAGAAAATATCTGCTTATCCAACCCTCCATTGTAAACACTTTTGTTATGCTTTGAACATAATTTATTAATTCAATATTGTAGAGACTCCAGTCTCCGTTCGTTACCTCTTCTACTATTGTTCCATCCCTGATTCCATTACGAAGTTATTAACACAATGAGAAGTTGCCATTTTCATAGTTTGCACATTTTATTTTGTTATTTTGTTGAAAAGAATTTTATTTGATTATTTATCACATAAATCGTTGAACGAATTCATGAAAATATAAATAAATGATAATTATCTTGTCTTCGTTATAGAATTTTCATCAGAAAAAAATTATATTTGATAGATAATAAACAATTTCCAACGAAGAATTATTGAGCTTGATTTTTATGTAAAAATATTTTCCATCTTTAAAAGCGAAATCAACAATTCATATCTGAATATTATTTGAAGTTGTTTGCTTGCTCACTGAAGCAAGAACGTAAACAATCTCAAAATTTAATAAGCACTTGATGTTAATCATTAAATTTTCCAGGTATCAGAAAATTTTCAAATAAAATATTTTTCTATTCGATAAAACGAGAGTTTTGAATTTCTCTAGATGCACACAAATTATTTATTTAAGAGATAATTGAAAACGTTTTCATGTTGAAATGTTTTTTGAGGGAAAACTTTTAAAATAAGTTTTTTAAGCTGTACAAATATTTTCCTCTTCGGTATCGAATATCAAATAACTTTTGCTTCAATGGATCTTTATTTAGATTCTGTTTGATGTGTACATACATATTTGCATTAACCATTAAGTGTTAACTGACATGATTGAGACTCTAATTAGAGTACCAGTAAAATATGATCATTTTCGTATAGTGCCAAGTCAATGTTATTGAAATAGTTTCGGAAATTAATTTAATATGAGTCGACAAGATTGTGAACGATGTGGGAAGTCAAAATTATTTAATGTTATTGTTTACATCACCAAAATTAGATGCTAAATATAAGAGCAAGTTGATGTTCTGTTTATATCAGTAACTGCTAGTGAGTCATATATTACACAATCATTAAACAATAAATCGGAGTTTGTTTCCATTTTTGTTATTAAATGTTATTTCGTGGCTTGACGGAAGTTAATGTTTACGAGTGGAAATGATTTTCTCATTCAAGAAGGAAACGATCGTGTAGATAATTCTCTTTGATGTTGCAACAATCGTCTACGTCACTTCCACAATTTTTATGATTCAAAAATTCTCTCTCTGCACATTTGTTCCCATCAATCATAATTCTTCATTCATGTTTTCAAAGACTCACACGTTGTAAAGATTCTTCCTTTCCTCTTTCGTTCTTCTTCATCATCAGCGTATCTATTTGATTTGATGATTTATTATCACAAATGAGATTCATCAGATTTGTTTTAAAAGATTCGGCGCTTGACAAGACCTATTAATAAGTCACAATGAATAGTGATGTGGTAATCTGCTCGGCATGAGTTCAGAGACTGATTCTTCATAAATATCTACATAAATATCCATATTGGTTGTCACGTTGTCGTCGCTTCGACTTGTTACAATGCTAAATCATGGATTTAATAAAAGTATGTAATTTTTTTTCGAAAACCATAAAAGCAAACCACAATGACATTGAAAGAAAGAAGGAAAAAAGTCATATACTTAGTAAAGAGTTATAAGAAACTGCACAATTCACGAAAGAATTCCTTGTTTCTTTTCAAACCATCCCATTCATAATTCATTGAAAGATATTTGAAGAATTTCATTACATTCTGTATGTGAAAGAAGCACAGACATTTCAGAAGCATTGAAGTTCTTATTTCTTCTTATTCTTCGGCCCTCTCTTCATATCAATTCACATTTATGTAATAAATTCAGCAGCTACGCTTTATGACTTTCATAAAATGATGAAATGAATATACGTATGTGTGTATACAGATATGCTGACTTTATCAATGCAAAGAGAAACCGACAACAAAATGCTATGAAAATTCAAGTGAGCATAAAATGTTGGAATGAATAAGACGATGGAGAAGAAAAGTGCAGTTTGAGAAGGTTTATTTAATATTTCTTAACGCATGTCGTCGCTAGACCACAAATATAAAAGAATTCAATATCTTAAAGTCATCACCATCATTCCGATCCTTCAAAGCGATCAAACCAGATGGAAAATCATTAAATACTTTTCACTAAGGGAACATACATTGTGGTTGATATGTTGCAAACCAGAAGCATCGCTTACGATTAGTTGACAAACCACACGAGAAGTAATCATCGTTCGCCACAGGATATTTGTCTGAAGCAACTAGAATGGATCTAAGTTGGTGTGGGTTCAATGAGCGACAAAGTTGTTAAGTCCAAAACATAAAATTTTAAGTTTTGTTTGCTTCAAATCTGTCAAAGTTTAAGTGGAATCTCTCTCGATTTCTTATTTGTTATGAAATGACAAGCGACAGTCATAAAATAAAAGTAAAAGTCGGTATAAAAAATGTATCTACTTGAAAGTTTAATAAAACTTTGTTAACATGAAATATTTATTAAGATTTCTTTAGCAACGATTTTTATACTTAAAGTTTACTCAAATAAATTGTTTGGTTTTTTACGAGTTTAAACTTATAAAGTCTTTCGCCTTAACTCAAATCTTGTCCGACTTTCTCAAAGATTTTCATTCAATTAAATTGCTTCATTGATATTTAATTGTCTGTTTGCTTAGTTTTATTGAAGATTCAATGTTATTTGTGTCATAAAAGAAAATCTATTTTTTTAGGTCAACACTGCATCTTGCGTTGTAAACTAAATTCTAAGCTTAACCATTCTTAACTCATCCGGTTGCTCTTGCATGTGAATGAAAGCTGCAAGTTCTAACTTATTTTGTCAACTGCATTAAAACTTATGATTTCTCCTCTGAGATATCTTCATGTTGTCTGCATTTTTATAAAATAAACTGTGCTTGAATGTCTCTGAGGTTTGGAAATATTAAAGTTTAAACAATTTTTTATACAATCTGGAAATATTCTCAAAACACTTTAATTGAATAAAAATTATGTTAATAAGCAAAGCAAGAATGTTTGGTAATGGTTACATAATTGAAGATTAAAGATGAGATAATATGTATTTAGCAATTAATACTTGAATAGAATGAAGGGAAGAACGAAGCGTAATTGACATTAATAAATTGATTATTGGCAATTACTTAGTTTACTTTAAAAGTTAAAGACAGGATTCTTCCGATGGACGCTATTCAATTTAATAACGGAACGATAAACTAAGTAACTTCAATTGATTGTGATTGTAAAATGAGCCTCCAGTTTAAGAATATAATTCCATTACAAAAGCAATCAGTGCGCTATTGAAACTCATGAATTCTAATTGAGATATTCTGTGTTAAATTGAGGAACATCAATTTCATGCTGGATTATGGCATCCAATTGGTGAGTGTCGCTGTCGATTACAATAAAACTCATTAAAAATATTATTGAAAATCTGACGCTTGGCATTTCGTATTCTCTTTCGTTCTCATGCGCATTAAGTTTTGTCTGTCGTGTTTGCATTCTTGTTTTCAAAGCACATTCAGAACATTAATATACAAAGAAATGATTTCATATTGAATAAGTCAACAGATGGACCATTTATGCTGCCTGTTGTTTTATTGCTACTCTGCCATTCTACTGTTTATTTGTTGTTAAAGTATCTCTGAATTTATATGTCATTTTACCGTTTATAAGCTTAGCTTATGAGAATTGTTAAAGACTTTTCTTTTCTTAAATTATTATTTCTCTTTATGTTAGGAGGAAGAAAGAAGAAAATATCCACAAATAAATAAACAGACAACAGTAAACGTGTTATTTACGTGAAATCTTTTTTTTTACCTTTTTCTGTTGTGTTTCCAACACATTTATTAGCGAATAACAAGCATTGAGGATAGACGAATACTATAAATCAACCCGGAATTCTCTTTATTATTGATTTTACGTGATGGAAATTAAAAACTTAGCGATGCACCGAATATTAAACATTGCACTACGCAAATTTTATTACACCATTAAAAATTATAATATTTTTTATCTTTCTAGCTTTTAATACATTGCAGAGATAAACCTTAACCATTGTTCATTGAACTATGAACTCTCGTTGGCTTTTGATATACATACACATGTAGGTCATCGCATATTACACATTTATGCTTTTTTTCTATCTCTCTCTCTCCCTCTCGTTATACCAAAGCTTTACTCCAATACAGTTGCTTATATTTTATATCTAGTCAAGTCAACTTCATGTTTGCTTTTTATGGCTTTTCAACAATTTCTCTTTATACGAGGCTTTATTTAGTTATTTAAGGTTTCACTATTTTCAGATTTTTTCATAAAAGATGATAATAATCTCTACATAAATGCAGACAAGATAGTCACAGATCTGAAACCCTTTACAGCATTTCCTTGCATAAATATTTATTATTGAACGTAAAATAATTTTAAAAATTATGTAAACTCTTAGAGTATCATTTATCATTTGAAACTTCCTACTTCGATTTGATATCAAGCAGTCAACCGCATTAGTAAATTGAAATTATTCGTTTCTATTTAAGAATTTATTTGTGAATTATTCAGATGATCGTGACATAAACCCTGAATTTGAAACTTTACAATCGTTCTGATTTATTTCTTCAAATACTATACAAACTTGCTTAATTTTATGCAACAATACCTACGCAACTAAAAAGTATTTCAGTCGAACAGAGAATTACGAGTTTAAGCCAATAAAAGTTATGACGGTGGTTTCTGGTGACACCTTTGTAAGCTGTCCACGCGTTGATTGTTTTTATTTACAGTCTACCTTGAGAGGGATTAAGTCATCATCGTAATAAAATGTCTCCCACAGTGTCTGATAGCAGATAAAAAGAAGCACCAACAATCATCTTTTAACAAGCAGAAGATTAATTTAACGAGAGTTTCATTCAAATTTTATATTTTGAAACAAAAAGCATAACAAAACGATATCTAAGAAAAGTTTTGCGTGGTTTTGTTTTCTCCTTTTGTTTGTTATTATATTAATAACGAAGGTTGAAAGCATAACGTCGAATGAAATTGCGTAATGGGAGAGAATATTTCGATGTGACATTGACATGGGTACAATAGTAGATTTCATACTTTATTAATGTAACTAAACATTTTTCTTGTATTCTCTACAGCGAATTTTCTGAAATTTATATCCCAACTTTTGATATTTGACATGATAAACGAAATGTTTTTCTCCCTACGAAATAAATCGTTGCGATTCATTCCTTCTCTGTTTTGAAAAACAATTTTCTTTCCCAAACCCAATCGAGAGAATACACTCATAGAATGAGAAATGAAATCACTAATAAATGGCATCGTTTGCGTAACAACACGACACTTTGAAACCTCACCTCAACCTTGTTACTTAACAATTTTCATCTTGTCCCATGATGATTTGCAAAACAAAATCACACAATATCGTCACTTAATATTCTTCAGTCATATGCCTCAAAGATTTAACATGAGAGTGAGAAATTCAAGCGCTTTGATGATTCTTCTTAACGTGATTAAAAACACATCGAACGAGAAATTAAGATGTTGCAACCAAAAATTATAATTTCCAAAGACAAACTTCACAAGGCAAATTACAATATTCTGTAAGCATTTTATGCTTCTAAATATGATATTGGAAAAATATTTTTCTTTTAGGAAATTTCCGCCAAAAAAAAGGAAAAGAAAAAGAAGATTATGTCAATAAATTTGCCGAGGGTGAGATGAGGACTGAGAAGTAAAAAAAAGCATAGACAAACATAAAAATGTCGCGAACGTGACTTAATGGAGAAACAGAAAAGCATTGAAATGGTATCGTATTTTATGGTTTTATGGAGAAGCTTGAAAATAAGCTTATGAAATTGCAAAAGTTTTAATGATATCGTCATATAATGGTGGGTGATAGTTTATAGCATATCTGAAATGGAAAAAAATAAACCAAGAACATAACTCAATATTTTACGTGTTTATTCATTTGTAATTTTATGATCTTTCATTATACATTTATCTAATAAACTTTAAACATCATTTTTATCTTATCATTTTGTCTTAAACACTAAATAGTACATCGTAAATATTTTTTTCATCTCAATTTAAAACAACAATTCTTTTCATCATTTTTCTTCTTTTTTTATTTTATTTTTTTGCATGACGAAACTTTCAATTCAATAATCAATTTTATGTTCATTAGCAATGTAAAAACTTGATTTTATTTATTTTTAGTCTCTAAATGCTTTCAAGCAGAAACATAAATGGGTTTTCAATTTAAATACCATTCTGACTTCATATCATTTAATTTTTCTTCATCAATGAACATCGTGTAGCGTTTACATAACAAATAATTTACTAAATATTGTCGTCTTACTATGTCATATAACAACATACGGTACATGTCTGTTTAAAATTACTCGGTTAAATAAATTAAATGTTGTTCATTTGGTTTTAAAATAAATATCATTACAAGTTGTAGTATACACAGCCATACTATAATATTTATTCATTCAAGAACAAGTTTAGATTCTGAGGACAAAGATAAAGAGATATTGACATTTGGTATAAATTTCGAACTATAAAAACATTTAATTTATGTGGGTAAACTTGTGGGCATTTGTGTAAAGTTGTTGTGGGTAAAAGACAGACTCAAACAGTAAGAAAAACTCTCAGATGCTAAACAGATAGCTTTCCTACTTATCAATAATAAATTTGAATTTTTCACCTTTTCATGGTGTTGTATGTTGTCAGAATTTCAAGTTGCAGACAATCATTTCGGGCTTCATCAATCTCTTGCGTATCTAAAAATCTTCGAATCAATCTTATCAATGTGATGCTTTGAAGATGGAGTAGAAAAGAATTAAGAAACTAAAAGCTTTGATAAGAAACTTATTCTTATAAACTGAAAATCTCTTCATGTTAATAATAAATTAATTCAGTTAGCTGAGTTCAAAAGTAATTTTCCTCAAACAAAATTTAAAGATTTTGCAGTACATTGTACTTAATTATAACTTTTTCTTTTTGATACAAACTCTGCCATTCTCAGCAATTCTTTTCTACTATGAACACTATAGGCTCCATTTGCTTCCTGGCAACTTCAAAGTTCCAAGACAACATGCTCAAGATGAAATGCACAGTCTAACTTTAATAAGTATGGATAGTTCACAGTTGACAACTGCGACGGTAGCAAAAAAGTTTCCTCCATTCGAAAGGATTATGTAGACAATTATAATTATGTTCAAAGATGCGATAAATGTTGTAATTCCATAAATGTAAGAAAAAAATGTTCTTCGACCTCATTAAGAAATTTTTATGCGATGTTTAAACATCACATTTCCATAATGATTAAGAGTTCAGTGAACATCTCAAGTTTAATTAAATCATACAATGACTAAAGAATGTGTAATCACAGAAACAAAAACAAAATAGTTGCTGGAAAAATGGTAGAAAAGTCTCTAAGTTCGTCTTGAGACGTAAGATAAGAACTAACGATGCGAAAAATACTTTTTTTTTCATCTCCTACTCAAAAATTCAACAATTTTCTCTTCTTCTTATTCTTGGCACTTGGAGCCGTATAATATGTAAATGACAATGATTTACCTAAAAGTTTATAACTTTTCATCCAACAAAACTGTTAAGTGAAATTCTCTAAAGCTTAACACTTTTACAATAATGAAAAATTTCATAGATCTGAATGAATCTTATTCTTATCAGTAGAAAAGAAAGGAAAACTCCTAACGAGACAAATGCAATGACAGCAGAAGCTTCTTCTCGTCAATGTTCTCTTAAAAAGTTTATCAGTTTTCTTCTCCAAACAATTCAAGTTTTGTAAGAAAGAAAACAATTTTCTATGTGCATAAATTTATTTTAGTTTTTCTTTTCTCGACATCAAAACGACTGATTTTTCCTTCCATGAAAGGATTTTTGTGAATTTAATCTTTGTGTTTACGTGACAAGCTTTTAACTCCGATTTTCTCAACATGTACCAGGATATTTGAAGATGTGCCAAAAGTAGAAACTCGAATATCGAATTTTCCGTCGAGACTCAATGATTGGGTCATTAAACGAACATTTTCAATGGTGGAGTCGCTGAGTCTGTGTGAAGGAAGAAGAAGGAAAAAGAGACGAGATATAAGAAATTAGATTAAAAGTTAAAAATAAAAAGAAAATGTCAATCAATTTCGGAAAAGCGGATCACTCACCTTATGTCAATCTCGTTGGATTTAATGTCTCCAATAGAATTTCCAATAAAAGACATTTGCTCCTCGCTTACGCCTGAAAGACTCACGCTAATCCATCTCAACATTGGAACGGATGATAGAAGCGTTTGTAAAAATTGCGGCTCCACACGATGTTTCTTATTTCTGTCAAGCACTGATATGCCGTCAATTTTGATGTGGCTTATTGTTGACGATTTCAATGCCTTCGAAATGGATTTAAATGTTTTGGTTGCATCATCGAGATGAATTATCCAATTACAGATTTTTAAAGTGTTAAGATGGCTGTGCGGAGAATGAAAAAATATTCAAATTAAAACAGAAACTTTTGCATTTCTATAACAAAGTTAATGAATGAAAATTATAAAAGTTAAACACGAGAAAAATTTCCAATCTGACAAAGCGAAAATCATGACATGTAAAATAGTTTTAATTAGAGTTACAAGTCATATGCTTGTTTGAAAGTGAGATAATAAGTATCATCAAACTTTCATCCAACTTTCATTTATCATCATAAATATCCATCTTAACTTCTTTTCTGTGCTACAAAACGATAGACGAGAATGAATCTTCAATTTCAATTAAAATAAAGTCGCATATGATAAAAAATTGAATTTTCCTATCTAAATTCGAATTTTAAATTTTTAAATATTTAAATTTATAAATTTCCATGAAATAAATGAACTTGATCATTAATTCATGTTTCGTTATCGTGAAGCATAAAACGGTGAATAATAATTTACTAAATCAACTTAGATAGATAGAAAGAAACCAAACGAAGAATTTTCATTAATTTTCAAAACGATAAACTTTTCTTTTTCATTTAGTTTAATTAAACAACTAATGGAGTTGAAGTTTCCAACTGTTCGAAAAAGATGCGAATGTACGAAACAAAATAAAAAAGTTTCTTCGTATCTTCACTTAATTGCTACTTTCATAATTTACCCAAACTTCTGGTTTATATGTTGGAAGAAAGTTGTAATGCTCTTGTCGTCTAGAATCAACGGTGGAGCGGATGTTGAACTCCCCAGCCCGGAACGAGCTGGAGCTGATAAATCCAATTCTCTCAAGCTTTGAAAACCACCAAGATATGGAAGAAGTTGTGGACCTCGAAGTGGCGTTTGATCTGCGAGAATAATCTGTGAAAAGCATGAAGAAAATTTGAATAAATAAATTTCCCATGAGATTGAACATTTACTTCACTAAATACCTGCGTTCCTGAAAGCTTTAATACTACAATGGATCGACAATCATATGATTCGGGTGTTAATTGAACCACATTGCTGAACATTGGAAGATAAACTCGACAATTTGATAATCCAAGTTCTCGTATTGACGTCAACGCTAAGAAGCCTCGAACTTGTGCTAAAGTCGAAACGTTCTCAAATTTAAAGCTCCATCCATCCAAGCTTAAAAGCCTTAAAGTTATACAGCTACCAAGTGCCCTTGCTGACATTGTTATCGCAGTATCTTCCAGTATCAGTCGTGGCGATCCTAAACTCAACATTTGCAAACTTGGTGACTCGCCAGCACCCAAAACAGTTGGAAGAATTTCACTCATTCGTGAAGCACCTTCGAGTTTGATTGAATGAAGTGTCGACGATACACGAACCGTTTCACCTAAGCACATTGAATCTTCAAGTGAAAGTTGAGCCTTGCTTAAATCGAGACCATGCAGTCGTGAGTAAGGTTCTCGAGCAGCATAAAGTAGATCATGAAGTGTGCCAGAGTTATGTGGTCCACCATCACAAGCTGGTGTCGGATACCAAGTTCTTGAAATCACCGAATCTTGACTTCGTTTGTCTGGTGGCCCTTCAAGCAGTTGTCTTGGTAATGTTTGTGAACGACCAAGCGTTGATGTGGGTGGAACACCTCTTGGAAGCGATGAAAATAAACCAGGAGGATAAGCTCTTGGCGATGGTGCTCCGGTCAATGAACCTTGTTTAATTAATCCCGAGTTTCCACTACTGCTTGCACTTCCTGAACCCATGCTGACGCCACTTGATGAAGGTGGATCATCCCTTGCACCCCAACATGCTGGCAATGCAAGCGACGAGAGAGGTCGATTCTTCAACAAAGATGCTAATGCACTGATAGCACCTCGTTCACATCGTAAATGTGGCAAAGACAGACGATTAATATGTGGACATTTCTCTAAAGCTGCACATATTTGAACGAGCTGCGATGTACATAAACCGAGATCGAGTAGAACGGAAACCAGTTTTGTCTGTCTCGGAATTGATTTACATAATGCTGAAACAACTGATTGCAGTTTCATCGCAGGCGGATCTTCTTCGAGAAGTGTGAGAATCAATTCAAAGTTTTCTAAACGTGGTTTCAATAAAGCTTTCGAAATACACGTCGCAAGATGGTTTATGTCATTTTCTCTTACATCGTTTTCGATAAGTGATGAAATTCTTAATGTTGTGACGCTTTCATTCCGTGAGAGAGCGTCAAGGAAGATATCCATAGCAGTACGTGACTCAAGCTGAATTGTCTTCTCGACTTGATACATTAATTCAAGATTTTTCAGTGCGCACACCGGTGATTTAAGTGCCAATCCCCATCCCTGCAATTCATTTATTGATGATGTGATTGACACCCAAATTGGATTCGTTTCTAGTGGCGAAATTGGTGGAACTTTCGAAATGCCTAACATATCACTAAGTGCATTTAAATTTGCTTCTGTCTCACCGCCAGCCAATGCGAGTGAGAAAACAGTTTGTGGACTCAACCACAATGTTGTCAGTTTCGATAACAATACGTGCGCTCGATTGCCCAACAATGTCATTGAAAATTTCAAAACTTTCAGAATGTCAGCTTCGAGCTCATCAGCGAGTGATAATCCCGTGATTTCAGCTGCAAGCAAGCCCGGTCGATTAGCGAGTGACACTAAATAATTTGCTGCTAAAAACTCAAAGATTCCCTGACATATTGGCGTGTAATGAAACTCGCCTTTCCGCTTTGCTGTCTTTCCAAACAGCGACGACTTCTCAAAACATCCAATGACAGGCGATTCAGGTGACGAACAATACATTCGAATTTCTTGTGTTGAGAAAGTTGATCTCTTGGTCTTCAAACAGAAAAGTGTCAAACGTCCAAGCTCGGCAATGTGTGATTGAGGGACATTTGGTGCAACACAATTGATTATCGCGTCAATCACATCAATTTCTTCTGTCGGAAGTTGTCCGCCATTTGTCTCATATACGGCAGCAAGTGCCAAACATGCCAAAGGCGTTCGAATTGCATTACGTAAGTAAAGTGAATTCTGAACAATATCGAGAAGACGAGTCGGTGCCCCCCACTGTCCTCCTCCTAGAAGTGATGCTGAACGACCCCATGTGAGACCTTCGTATTTTATGTGACGCTGCATGAATGGTAATAAATCCATGCATTGAGACGCCACTCCGATTAAAATTACTCGTGATTCGGGAAAAAGTTTTCCTTCCAATAAGTCAATGACATCGTCTAGTGAATTTTTTGTTGTTTTTCTAGCTTTGGAATGTGCTCTCGTTAGAGAAACATCGTAACCGTCAAGAACGAAAAGTAATTTTCCTTTCAACAATTCTAAAGAATGCCATGCCGAGTTGAATGACCCAAAACCAGATAAAAATGGATTTGCCGGTCCTTTCGATAACAAATCCTTACTAATGTAATTATGCAACGTTCCTTTTAATTCACTTAGTGGTACAAAAAGTGCTAAAGCTACAGGCTGTCCACGATGTGGCCATGGTGGATCGCGTGCCCACGAGTGCAATATTCTTAATGCTAATGAACTTTTCGAGAGCCATGAGGGGCACTCGATAAGTATTCGTCGTGGTGCCTCAAGAAATGTTCCTTCTTTGGTCTGTTCAAAATAAAAAATTAATGTTTTAAACATCAATAATTGCACATTTGAAAGCTCAACCTCATATAAAATTCCAATCACATTTGAAATGCTTTGACATGTAAGACATTTTGTGAAAGTTACTAAACCCTCGTCATTGTCACATTATTGTCGTGACAACGACATATTTTGTGTAATGGCAAAATTCTCTACTAAAACATTTAAAGCCACAAAGTTTCGAAAAAGGTTTTAATCCTTTCCCTGAAAACTTTCAACATTTTATAAATTTTTCAGTTGATAATTTGCTTTCCCCAACATAATATGCTGAGATAATAGTTCGTGCATTAAAATAATTCAAGTTAAATTATAATTTACCGACTTGTATTTAAAAAATTGTGAAATGAAAAATGAAGTGAATAAAAAATTTATTTCCAAATGTGGCTTAAAACAAAACTGTTGTGTTTAAAATTTTAAAACATTTTGTTTCAGAATCGTAAAGTTTTAATATTTATCATAATTTTTCATGTTGAAACTTTATAATCCCATTCTTACTTATTAATAAAAAATTTAAAAAATAATGAAAAACTTACATGAATAGCAGTGAGAATTTGATCAACCGAAATACATTCGCTAAGGCCATGTGATAAGCTACTTAAACGTAGCTCCGGCTCCAGACGAGCTGGACAGAGAGCACCAGGTGCCACGGGTTGTACCCATGTTGGTAGAATTGGTTCTTTAAGCGACAGGTCTATATACAGAGTTTTCAAGTAAATCGCTAGCCTAGCCTATAAAATTGTGAATAACGCAAAAGGAAGAAGAAAATATTTTATCAGCAACTAGTTTGTGGGTGGCGTGAGAAAAAACAGAACTCACTTGTGGATCTCTGGTTTTATCTGAGAGTATTGGTGGGCCAGGTGGCGATGGGCAATCAAGTGATGCATAAGAACCCGAGATTTCGGTACGATATGAAGATGGTGTGGTCGCTTGCGATTGTTTCGGTGGTGTTTTTGTAGGATAATGCTGTGAATCGGAAATTTGATAGAAAATTTTATTTACATTGGGTAAGTAAATGCAATTAGGATTGCGGAAAATGTTGCCCTCTGTACTCAATTCGAGGGTTTTACGTTGTGGAAGATTGAATAACATTTTGATAGGAAGCGAGCGTAAAACGCATGATAAAAGCAATTTTTATGTTCGCTTTTTTTATTCCTTAAATTTCCATATTTTTTTCCTTTCTTCTCTCTTGTTTCATGAGCTAAAGTTTTATGTTCTTTCTGGAATAAAAAGTGTTTGAATCAGCACAAAAGTTTGTACAAACTCAATCTGCCTGCAAGGCTTCCTTCGTCGCAACCTTTAAACTGTTGTGACAAAGGTTTTCTCTTTTATAAAAAGGCTTTGCATCAAACGATTTACTCTGCTGTGAAAATATTTCATTTTCGTACATTGTGGCAGCGGCTTTTTTATGTCGCTATGTGTAGAATGCAAACTCGATTATGAAATGTTAAAGCGACAGACATTTTTTAACGTGAGATGTGAGATAACACGTAGCGGTTTTCCAGGAGAAAAAAAGGAAAGAAATCTTGTGCGAATAATAGCACCTGATGAAATGATAAGCTCTTAAAATATGTTTCAATGTTAGTCGCGTTAATATTTTTCTTCACTTCCTTCCAATAATGAAATAAATTTCGTACTTGTATCTCATGAATCGATACAAGAATGTCGACATTGCTACATGGGAGATTGTGAAAGAAAGAATGATTTATGGAGCATTTAATCTGATTGAATTTTTTATTCTTTTTTCTATTAGCCTTGAACGGTAGCAAAGCTGTCGGCACCGATTGGTTTAAAGAAAAACAAATGTTTGTTATTCCTTTCTTTTTACTCTCGTTTTACGTTGTTAAAATGGAAATCTACGTTCTTAACATAACAAACCCTTGAAGCCTGCGAGAAGCACCATAAATCATTCGAAAATTTGTATTCCATTATTTCCTGTGCGTCTTACTTCATATTTGAAGCATATTTCATGCACAATCAACTTCTTCTGATGCTTTATTGAGTCGCTTTCCTTGAAGTCATAACATTTTCGTTACCATTGTGAATATTCAATCAATAATCTCTTCGCTTCCATTAACAACATCAATGAGTTTCAATGCAGGAAAAGTTTTTTTTTTCCTTTCTCTTTTTTCTTTTTGTGAACATCGACAATGGCTCAAGTAAATATTTCACTTTCCCGAATATTAACTCACTTTGTATTTGAATCGAAAAAAGAAAAGTTTGTCTTATTCTCCTTTTTTCACGCTTCCTCTTGATACAGGCAAGACACAAGAGAAGAAGTTATGTTGTGAAAGATGATATCTTATTAAAAAACTTTCTTTCTTTTTCTTTATATCGTGTTTGTCGAGGAAATGTTCTTGATATTGTTGTAAGAAAAAGTTAAACATACTAAAAAGAGAAAGAAGGCAACAAAAAAACATCGAAGTTTCATGTTAGCATTTTCTCACTTCAATGAGAACACGAATTCCTCAATAACATCAAAAATCATTACGAAAGTTTCCATTAAAATTTATTTAATGACTCTCTGACATGTGTTGATTATATTCGTGCGTAAGACACTAAAGTGAGCTTAAGATAGAGTGTAAGAGTTTCAAATCTTTTCTCAAATTGAATTCCTTCATTCAAAGATGTCTAATGGAGTCATTACGATGATTTCTTCATATTTATTTGAATTAGCTTCGTTGATTACAAGATAATCAAAGTTATAGCATTTGGGAAGATTTCAAATGAACATCATTAACTTACCCATTGCTCGCATTGATCCCAATAACCATCACCAGCCCCATCAACCCATTGCGATTCTAAGGGGAGCTCAGGTTCTGGCAGTTGCCACTTATCTGGTTTTGGTGGTCGTGGAGTTGAAATCGATCCACGAGTACACCACAAGACTGAATGTGGACAACCTATGATGGAATCTCTGCCCGTTCACGTACAATACAATAATCCACAACCACAGATATTTCTGGGTTGAACACTTAAAAGAGTTCGCGATACAATGAAGAAATCTTTTCTTGCACTTGAACCCTTTTGTCTTATCACTTTTATTGCGCCATCAACAACTTTTGTCATTTGAAACTTTTTAATTTATCTTTCGAGTTCAGTTTTTCTTTCAGCTATTATTTCGCTATCACATTTTAAATTTACCAAATAACATTTTACTTCCTTTCTTTCTTTCTCTCTCTTTTTGTTTTGTCGCTATTTTCGGTTATTTTTTGTGATAAACTTTTTTAATTAAAATCGAGTTGAAATTTTTTTTACGATCGCATCGTAGAGAAAAGAAGAAAGACAAAAAATTGTAATCAAGTCACGACAAACATGAAAAACGACGTACTTTCTTATTCATTATCATGTCGACATTGATGCTCGGGTTACAAACATGAATTAATGAAACACTTTGACCTAGGCGATTTGCCATGACGTTTAAAATTAATTGAGATCCGGTAGATCATAGAGACGAGAATATTTATGCAGATAGTGTGAAAAAAAAAGAAAAGAACTTTGAATATTAATGACCGGTAGTCGACAGTTTCCTTCGAATCATTAATTTTGAAATTAAATTTCCATAAGTTTCCGACTCATTGGGGCATGAATATGGAAAATTTGAACAATTAATTATTTATTAATCACATTAGATAGTAGCTTTAACTTTGGGGCCTAAGCTTAATATTTACATCGACTCTTTCAAAAGATAATCAAAGTTTTTCTGGGCAATAAATTTTAATTCAGATGAATGAATATTTACTCGTATCAATGAATAGTGAACACGAAGTTTGGCATTCAAAAACTTTTAGATAATCCTTGCCAACAACCTTTTCATGTCCACCACTTCCTTTTACACTTTTTATGATTTTATTTTTCTTATTTTTACTTTCATTTAAACTTTGATTATTCGGATAGGAATCTAATTAAAATTTTTAGAGACAAAGTAATCTGAACGATTAAGTCAGAAGGTAAATTTGGATTTAAGAAACTTTATTAAAATTATCTAACGAGGTAAAGGAACGTAAACAGCTGGCTACAGAAGGTTGATGCAAAACAAATATCCCAAATCTAATCCCAAGTTATGAAAGATATTCGCAACAAGGAGAAAAAAGAATATCAATAATTTTTCAATTATGGAGAAAATATCTGAAGCTTAATATCTTAAGCCAACCTTGAAGAAAGTAATTTTGGGTTGATTGCAAGATTCTCATTCGACAGAACACGTCCCAACGCTAAATAAAGGAAAAGAAATGTCAACAGAAAAGTTCCATTAAGATAATTAAAGCTAATTATCCTTGAAGATAATCTTCGCCTCTTTCTTTTCGCTTAAAACATTTTTTATTATTCTTGATGTGAATTTTTAATTTTATCAGCGAATTATTCAAATAGTGACGTGGAAAGTTTAAGAAATATTTTCTTCTCAAAGAGTTTAATTTATGCTGAAGAAAATATTCTGAATTAATTTCTCTAACGACCAGAAGTGTTCAAACGGAATGAATATCTTGAGCTACACGATAAAACGATTATTACAGTGCAGTTTACATGAAAAGTTTTAATTTCACCCAAGGGTAGTCGATTTAATGAATCGTCGTTTTGATGGAGCCAAAGTGGTTGACAAAGTTTCCATTTTTCTCCTTAAAAGTTCACGATTACACTTAAGCATCTCATAAAATAATAAAAAAAACACAAGTTTAATGTTTCATTAATTTTTCAAGCATCTCCGATACCGATGTTTAGCTTTAATGCATCGATAATGCTTTCTCGATACATAATTTTCAAAGAGCTAAATTCCAACCAGACACCATCTGGAGTCACGATTATAATTTCATGCAAACATTCTTTTACTTTTTCATGTATCTACGTTTTCTTCTTTTCACTTCGCCAGACGATGTTAAATATTTTTGTATATAAAGCTTCTTGAAAGCTTTAACAGCAAAAACATCGTACGGAAAAAGGAAAAAAAACTAGGAGTGTCACACATTTTTTAATCCATTTTAAAGGATTCCCTTTTCTTCGCACGATACTTTAACTTCAACTTATTTGAACAAGTAAATTTTATGATTTTCAATCTCACACAATTTTTATTTATCCATGACAGTAATCCTTTTCTATTTACAGATTTAATTATCCACCCGAATGTACGAGCTTCTAATATTTTTTTGGTGTTAACAACAGTGAATCCTTCGCGTAACTGAGATCAAAATCATTCGAAAGCATCGTTTATATGTTTACGAGAATCGAGAGTGAAATGAGATGAAAAGCTCTCAAAATTTTCATTTACTGTAAGCACGAGATGTCTGATATCCTTGCACTAACACTTTAACCAAACTTTACAGCTTCCAGAGCGAGAAAATTCAAAATTCCAACTCAGAGTGCGAGAGAGTAAGAGAAGGAAAAACATTGAGAAATCATCTTAGAGGGAAACTTTACATGTAGCAAATTTTCCATTACGAAAATTAAAGTCAAGACGATACAAGAAAGAAAATGGTTTAATAAACCATATAATGTGAATTTATTGAAGTCTTTTGTTCAATAGAGAATTTAGTTTCATAAATAAGAAGGATAAGTGTTTGTTGATATGGCGGAGTTATGTTAGCAACAGTATTTACTTTGAGTTTATTTTTCATCTATTAGACTTGTTGCTTAGTTACAGAGATTTGAGTATTTTAGTTTGGAAACAAGAATTCCTAAGATAGACATACTTAAATGAGAACTTTATCATGTTCAAAGAAGATCTGATGACATAAAGGAAGTTTTCCAACTTCAAAGACGTTTTCCCCAGAAATCATTTCAATTTCGTAAAGAATTTTTAATAACAAAGAAGAAAATTCTAAGAAATATCTTTGAGCTTCAAAGAAAAACAAATTTTGCGCTTCTTTGATTTGTTATTTCTATTTTCGTTCATATGTAAGTACCTGAAGTTGTTGATTATTTATTGATGGCGGTGCCGGAAGTGGTCGCATTCTTGCAGCTGCCAAACGCAAACTTTGAACATAATCGTCATCATTGACTCTCAGATCATTGTCAGAAAAACGATTTTCATACATTCCCATGACATTAACGTGTTCGAAGCTGCTGGAAGTCATTTCACCAAATTTCGTTTCATTGCTTCTGCCCGATGGGTTTCTCGAGTACTTCATGCTGAAGCATTTGTGTGTTTGAAACGGGGATTTTTCCTCGTGGAATNTCAACAGAATAAAACTCACCATTTGAAGAAGATATTTTGTTTCTTAATCCAATTTACTGCTTCAAATTACACCAACTATCCGATTCAGAGTATAATTCGCCGGCTTTTGTTTTAAAGTTGATCATAAAGATGAAAGCGAAAAGAAACTTAACTTGGCAAATGAAGCTCAATGAAAGTTGAGTGAAAATCTTTTCGCTCTCATTTGCACCACAACAACAGATTTGAAATATTTTGTAGCAATAAAAACTGTTGGCTTTTCAATTTCGATTTCTTTTTTTATTTTTATCTTCGATCTGCCTTTAAACTTTTTAATTAAACTATCATAAACTGTAGATTTCCCACTCGTCCCTTGAGGGATTTGTCGGGAATTTTCAACTTTATTCCGTTCAGTTTCGATTTTAAATCACAAGTCGAGAAAATATTTCATTCCACATTCAACATATTCTCGTTTCTCACTGGCACAATGCACTTCATCTCGTTGCATTGGCCATAAATTAAAGCTCACAAAGTTTTTATGAAAATCAATTTATTTTCACTTCTCTGGCCAACAACGAAAACAACTTTAACTTAGTGGCGAGTAAAAAAATTCTTCTGCTCTATGAACTTCACTTCAGTCACAAATTGATTTATGGAAATAAAATTCCAGACATCAGATGAGAGTTTGGTAAATCGTCATCGAATATTATCGAAACATTTGATTTATTTTCACTTCTTTAATCTTTTTTATCAACTGATGGTCGATTGAACTTTTTCTGTATTTTTTTTGTCCAACACAATTATTCACTTAAGCTTCGTAATCAAAAAATTGTTCCAATATCCATTTATTTCGAATTTACAATATTTTGAAGAACTCAATTTTCAACAAAATATTTATGACCTACAGTTAATATTGGCCAACAAATCATTCTACTCACATTCGATTAAAATTCCGATTTTACACTTTATAATAGTTGTTTTCATATCCGCAAATTAAGTTGAACTAATTTTATTTATTTTTCTTCTTTTTGCGCAATACTATTACATTTAAATTGCTTTGAATTTAAACAAAAAACAGACAGAACATTAATACTAAAATGCGAAATTTACTAAAACACGATGCACATGCGTAATACTTGAACGATCGCGCATAACTGAAACTTGTTTTTCTCTGATCACGACTTTAAATTTTTACTCTCTTTCCTCTCTTTATAGCAAATGAGCCAAGAAATGAGAGGAAAAAAACAAGAAAAAAAAGAACCAAGAAGAAATTTAAGAAAGATTAATGCAACTTTGATCTTGATCACTAAAAACGATTTTAAGTTATTCAATTATTACGTAAGATTGTGAAATCAAGTGTAAATCAATTGTCAAAAATTAATAATACCCGAAATAAATGAAAAAACTTATTGATATCCAAAAACCAACCATGCTTTTCAAGATTTCGATGGTGTGTAATCATGTTTTGAACATAAATTATTACGATACAAAACGACCCTTAAATATTCTTTTGTTTTTCTTAAAAAAACGAAACTTGATATCGCTTGAAACCTTTTGATTCGAGATCATCAATTGTCTATACAAAATTTTGTTTGAACAATTTTTTAATGGAAAAGCATGAAGATGTTCTAACGTTCGGAAACATTTGTTTAACATTCTTCAACAACCGAAGTCGAGCAAATAAATTCAATGAATTCAGTTGTGCAAACAAAACATCTCCGTATCGGAAATTCGTTGGAAGCTGTTTCAACGCTTCAACAACAAAAGGAAATCGGGAAATTGTTCGCTTTAAATGCTGTTCACTTTGAGCGTAAAACATAATTTACGGATATATGTGGCACTCGAATGATAAAATTTTAGTTCTTTCCCTTTCTCAATGTTACAAACCATCAAATAGTAGATATTTGACAAACATATGGAGCAGTTTGTAGGGCAAAAATGGCAAACAAGTTCATTGGAACGAAACATTAATTGGATTAAAATACGTTTAAAAATCTCTACCTGCAGCTTATCAACAATTTAATTGGACTAACAGATTTCTCTTTGAATTTATCCTTTAAAATACTGGATTAAAATTGAAACACAAAATAATGAAATGATTTAAGAGAAAATTTATGAAAAAACATTTTTTTGACTTTAAGTTGAATTTTTTGCAATCATTTGAACATAGAAAAAAAAAATATTTAATGAAATAAATCACTCAGTTCTACACCATAACACTCTAACAAAGATAAATGTTTCGATAAAAATAAGAGCTTATAAAAATTATTCTTGACAAACTTATAATAAAAAACAAAATAAAGTTCATCCATCACAAAGTCAACTTATTTTTATCATCACAAGAAACCTCGCAGCGATACATGGAGAGATCCTGAACGAGAACATTAACACATGGTGCAGAGAGTGTTGGATGAACACTTAAATCATTTGCCTCCAGCACTGCTTTTTTGTTTGCATAGAAACGTCGAAAAGCTTTGGCATTCAGTAAGTTTTGTGGTGTAAGGGAAACTAATGTGTTGTTCTGAAGTGAGAGATTTAAAAAATAATTAAAAATGCTTTTGTTTTTAAGCTTTTGAGTGTTACCTGTGAAATTCCATAAAATTGTCTGATGGGATTATATGTAATGAACTGATAGCCGGTGTTCTGTGCAGGTATAAAGTAACCTCGAATAGAATAAGGTTGATTTTCCACAACTTTCACGCTTCCTTTTGGTTCAGTGAATGTACGAAAAACAACACGAGCATTGAGAAATTGTTTAACAAGCATCTCTTCTGGCTTCTCTTTTGTATCGTCAAAAATCTCATCAAAAGTCTTTTCTTTGTTTCGATGGTTTTCCTAAAAATCAAATTTTAATTTTCCTTCTTCAATTATACTAAAGTTTTACTTACTTACAAGTTTAGAAAGTGATTCGTGACTTTCTTTTATTGAACTCACAACAAATTCTGTGTCTTTTTCCAATTCGTTTTCATCGCTATAAAAATTCCTAGCATCAAATATCGTATCGGAAGATTTTTTAAAATTTTCATACGTTGAGCTAAAATTTGATGTTGTTGACGAATGTTTTATGAGTTTCATATTTTCTTCATCAGACTCATCATCTGAGTCTATTTCCCTTCGAGTCATTTTGAATCCGTAAACTGAATCTTCAGATTTTTCTTTTTCGTTATGAAAACAGCAAAGAAAGCTACGCAAACACGCGATTGGCAGTAGGAGGAAGAAGAATAGATTAACTGCAAACCTACGACATCTGCGACGAGAAAAACATTGTAGGAAATTTTGGGTAATTTTTAACTAGGTGAACTTTTATGTTTACCTGCTTGACTTTTGATACGATAAAAATGGATACACATAATTGTATTTTAGTTCACCTACGCGTAGAAAGCAACAACCCAAACTTGCCTTGATAAGACCTTGAGAGAAAATTGAATGAAAATTTTCTTATTATTATTGAAACCAACAAGATAAGGAAAACAAAGTACTTGTGCTAAGAAATAAAACTTGAGAAATCGTTCAACATCAATTTTAGATGTTTACACGTCCCTACGAAAGCAAAGTACAAAAGCTTACAAATATTTTCCGCGTCAATGATTCCAAAAACATTGTTGTCTGGAACATTTCGTGAGCTTCATGAATATTTTTACATATCAGCAAGTAAACAAATGAAAAAAAATCATCTCGTTTGTTTCCTTTTCTTTGTTGGTGTTTTTTTTTATCAAAATCCAATTGAATGCTTATATATGTACCTCCCCAGACACAAAGCTAGTGTAGGAATCAGAAGCGGAATAATCTTCATGAAATTCCTTTTGATATTCTCCGATGTCTCGATATCTTCACCAAGTTTTAGAAAAATATCCTCGTCGTAAAATCCCGCATCAATTTCCGCCTTCAGCGACATAGCGTGACATAAATCGTTGATGTTTTTTGAGAGAAATGAATCAAAGCAATAACAATCGCAATGCCACAGACACAAACACCGAGCACCTTTTGGATTAAGAATAAATTGCCTTCGAGCGACAATTTTTTTGGCTTCATCCACAATGTTGGCTGATGATGGAAAAATAAATGGAAAATTGAAAAATGACAAGGAAATAATTTTGTGTCTTATCAAACAAACGAACAAACAAGCTTACTAAGCTCATTTAATTTCTTGTCAGTTAACATTGTTATTAAAATAAAATTTGACCAAATTCTTCCTACCTTCACAAATCTGCTCTTTATAGATGGCATATAAAGGCAATGTCATCGATACGTCGATTATCGCCAATTTATTCGGTGGCAAGAGAAATGATTGAGAAATTTCCACATGACTTAGAATCTCACAGCCGTTCAATGTCAGATTTAATTTCTTCACGATGTAGTCATTACTTATGACTTCAAATCTTGCTTCCAGATTGACTTGATCTATAGTGTCGATGTAAATATTGGAAATCTTGACCTTCGTAGAACGAGAATCGATAATTTCATTGTCTCCAAATGGGAAATCAAGATTGAGTTTCCAAGCTAAATATAAATAGAAAAGAGGAAATAAAAATCATTCAATGACCAAATCAATTTTATTTACTTGTATCGTCATCGTCCTTGAGATCCAAACAGAATTTATCATCGTTCAGTGAACATTTCGTGATTGCTTGTTCATGATTTAACACCGTTTCAGATAACATAAGCAGTGAACTATGAGCTGCTGTGTCTGCTTCAATCTCTGATCGACAAATTGATTGTCTAATTGCAGTTGTGATGCTCAACGACGATGAATTGTCGAGGGTTAATAAACTCTGAATTGATGTTCCATCCTCCGACAACAATATAAACGTTTTGTTGACATCGAAATCAGGGAAATAATTGAAAGTGTTGCGTGGTGATAAACCAACGTGAAAATCTCCATCAGAAAAATTTTCCGATTCGCTTGTTAAGCTGAAAATAAACACAAAAATTAAAATGAAATTTTGTATTTAAAAACTTTTGTTAACATCATTTGTGGACAAATTCGAAGCCATTTTCCGAAATGTTTGCGGAACACTTCAACCCTCAGTGAGAAATGAATAAAAGGTGAAGCCAAGCGATAAACGGAAAACCTGGAAAAGAACAAAAATAAACAATTCATTTACCATTTCGATGAACGAATGTTCGCTTACCTTTTGCCTTTAATTGGTTCTTGTTTCATTTCAACTTCAGAGTTTCCATCTGTTTGATTATAGTTGTTCGATGTTCTTAAAGCTGCACCGTCATCAATGTTGAGAAAAAACCTCTTGAAACGCTTTTCCGTTTGTTCTGAGTTTACTTCCTGCTTTGCATTCCGATTCGGTTTAAAGCTTTCCTCTTCCACCATCAAATTAGGATCGTCTTCCTTATCCGGCACAAATTCGTCATAAAAATCATCTACAAATGATTTAAATTGAGTTTTTGTTATAAGAAACAGCAGACTGAAAGGACTTCAACATGGAAGGTTCATGACACCATGTGGTGTCTCTAAATTACTTTCAATAATCATTTCATTCATTCGACTCTCATCTTCCGCATCTTTTCCAACTTGAAAGGATTCACTATTATCGACGTTCATCGTGTGATGATTCTCATAAACATCTTTCCATTGCTTCATTCTTCCTTTACTGATTGGAAATGAATCAATTGGATTTCTTTTATAGTTGTTAAAAGATGACACTTCGTTTGAGTTTTCTTGAAGTTTTGCATAATGCCTTTGATTATTTTGATTGAATTGTCTTCGTTCGGTAGAAGGAAACTTTGCACTGCTTGTATCTTCACTTTGAATCTTAAAAGCTAAAACAATTGAAATTGAGGAAAATTTCATTACAGTTGAGAAAATTTTAAAACTTAATTTTGTGTAAAACTTTGTTTGAATGAAACATCATAAATATGTTCACCATTAAACATGTTGCTTAAGAAGACAATCAAAGGACGACATGCACGTAGTAAATGAATAAAACGTGTTGTCAACAACTTAAAAAGCTTGAAGGAAAGTTGATTTATTTTTCTCACCCATTTCAAGATTCTTCATCGTGTTGCGTTTCAGGTTTTTATCATTCTCATTCATGTTGTGGTTGTAAATTTCATTTTTCAAACTGTTTTCCTTATTTCTCGAAACTTTTTTATGAATTTTTTTTTCAATTAAGTTTTTTTGAATTAAATTGTCATTCTCAACTCTCCTCCGTGTTTTCGTTAAACCATAATCGAAGTTTTTATTTCTTCCCAAGCCTTTTCTCGTTTGAGATTCATTGATGTAAATGCTGGGAAATCCAATGAAATTCTTAGCCGATTGATGATGAATTTTATGATTTTGGTCATTATGGATGTCGCCACCATTGGGAAATTGTTTCTTGGTTGAATTCCAATCAGAAATTTTCATTTCAAATCCTTTTGGTGAGCTATTAAATTTGAAATTATTTGAGAAGAGTGCAGTTAAATTTTGTGGTGTTTGAAATTGCTGATACTGCTGGTGATGAATCTGATTCAATTCGTTTTCATTTTGCGGTTTGCTTTGGTTATCCATGGGATAGGAATTGAACTCTTTGACCGATGGTTTAAAGCTTTTAATTAAAGTATTGTCCAGAGATTTATTATGCCACCCGAATATTTTAAAGGCGTCATCACTTACAGGAGGTGAATGCTTTCTCAACAAGTTTTCTTCATCAGAATAAAGCAATAAATCATTTTTATCCACATCTGTTACGTCAGATGAGTGTAAGTCTAGGGAATCTCTTTTAATTGCATCACCTTGCTTCATCTTAATAGCATTCCATAAATTTCCGACAGTCTCTTTGTCAACTGAAACATCGGGAGGAAATTTTCAATTAAGTTTAAGTTGTAAAATTAATTGGATGCAATATTCTTCACTTGTACCTTTATTTTTTAACGTGTTTATGCTATCAGAATCTTTTCTTTGCACTGATTCGTTGTTGTCACATAAAACATCGACAGATTGGTGCAGTTGCAAAGGATACTTCAAAGTTCGTTCCCATTGTGCCAGTTGTATCATGTATGGATGTAACAATGGAAAGTTTAAGCGCTTTTTGACGTCGTAAACTTCATCGATCACTAATAATGTGTTTTCTTTGTTCTGCGATGGATTCAACAATGCTTTAATATCAATTCTCGTCTTACACTTGACATCTTTATGAAGAGACTCGCAAGGCAGAAGAATAGCTTTAAGCTTCCGTACTCCTAAATTTTCATTTTCTTTTGAAAGTTTTAAAGTGTTTGCATCGCCCTCGAAAAACTCAACCGCATGAGTATGATTAGCCAATATTATTAATGCTAGTAAAATAAAATTACTTTTCATCTTAGAAAAATGTTTTACAAAAACGTCTGAGCTAACTGAGAATGTCATTTCACTTTGTATTGAATGTGATAAAAATATTATCGAAATTTGAAAACAAACTAAGTCAGCTGACTGCTTCAATAAGCTTGAATAAAACTTCATTTCATTCTCCAAATCAAACTTTGAACTTTTTTTTAAAAAACTTTGAATCTTATCATTAATTACGCTTCTGAAACTTTATTTCATTTTCTTCTTAAGTTAAATGTACAAAAAGAAATGAAGGATATCGAGGATTGCTGCTGATGTTATGACTCGACTTTTAAGCTTGTGGTAATCGACATTCCTGTAAGTCTTGGTTAGTTTCTCTCATCTGAGTTATGTCAATATTAACATTTCTAAGAACTTCTTCATAGCGAGTTCTCGTCGCCTGACTAGCGTTTGGTACTCTTGCAAGCACCCACGAGTTTTCCCTCGATCTTCCACCTGGAAGTTCTAGACATGACCATACAACTGCGTAGTTCGCATAATCACTAGCCATGACCCAATATATGTCTGATCCTATTTAAATGAATAAAATTTGTAAATTGGAAATGTTCAGTTTAATAATTAAAAGTTAGATTTACTTCCGGGAAAGAAAACATTTAACTTTCCAAGCAAAGGAACGTCATTTGGTGAATCAAGTTCACCACGAACATTCACGTCAATGAACATTCCATTTGCAGTGTATCCAGTATTTTGAATATTAACTGAACTATCCGCATTTAAAGAATATCGAGCCATTACGCAATCAAAGTCTGGTTGATCGGTTGCGATTCGTCTTTGTTCATACCAAGTTCCCATGAACTGTAAATTAATTATTTCATTCGAATTAACTCATAGAAATATTAAAAGTTTAACTTACGGGAATAACTTGGAAATCTCGCTTTACTAGAGGCGACATTTCTGCTAATCGACATGGTCTGTCAAAATCAGTTGCAACGACAACTCCAAAAATTGCTACGACAAGAATTATTAAATTTTTCATTTTCTGTGATGGTTTCTTCACTGTTCACTTCGTAATGTGGACTGCTACTTTTTTCACATCTCTCAGCCTCTTTAAAGGTTCTTTTTATTATATGATCGATCCATCATTTGAATCTTAAATCGAAGGGATTGATAAGATAAAATAAATTTTGAGATTACAAATTTATTGGATCTGTCAAATAATTTTTTGCTTTTGTAAGTCTACTTGAAACCAGTAGTTGCAAGTTTGTTGAATAAGAATATCGAAATGAATGCATCGATAATACAATATTTATGAATTTTTTGCAAATGTATGTAATCAATTATTTGCAAGCATTACTTCCAAAATCGAAGAGTAAAAAATTATTTGACAGACCTAATAAATTTAAAATCTCAAAGTTCATTTTACCTTGTGAATCCCCTCGATTTAAGATTCAAATGATGGATCGATCATAAAATGAAATGAACTTTAAAGAGGCTGAGAGATGTGAAAAAATCTCAATTCATAGTGAACATTACGAAGTGAACAGTGAAGAAACCATCACAGATAATGAAATATTTAATAATTCTTGTCGTAGCAATTTTTGGAGTCGTCACTGCAACTGATTTTGACAGACCATGTCGATTAGCAGAAATGTCGCCTCTCGTGAAGCGAGATTTCCAAGTTATTCCTGTAAGTTAAACTTTTAATATTTCTATCAGTTCCTTCAAATAAAATAATTCATTTACAGTACCTGGGACCATGGTATGAACAAAGACGTATCGCAACCGATCAAATAGATTTGGATTGCGTAATGGCTCGATATTCTTTAAACGCAGACGGTTCAGTTAATGTTCAAAATTCTGGATACACTCCAAATGGAATGTTCACTGAAGTGCAAGTTCGTGGTGAACTTGATTCACCAAATGACGTTCCTTTGCTTGGAAAGTTAAATGTTTTCTTTCCCGGAAGTAAATCTAACTTTTAATTATTAAACTGAACATTTCCAATTTACAAATTTTGTTCATTTAAATAGGATCAGACATATATTGGGTCATGGCTAGTGATTATGCGAACTACGCAGTTGTATGGTCATGTCTAGAACTTCCAGGTGGAAGATCGAGGGAAAACTCGTGGGTGCTTGCAAGAGTACCAAACGCTAGTCAGGCGACGAGAACTCGCTATGAAGAAGTTCTTAGAAATGTTAATATTGACATAACTCAGATGAGAGAAACTAACCAAAACTTAGAGGAATGTCGATTACCACAAGCTTAAAAGTCGAGTCATAACATCAGCAGCAATCCTCGATATCCTCCAATTCCTGTTGTACATTTATCTTAAGAAGAAAATGAAATAAAGTTTCAGAAGCGTAATTAATGATAAGATTCAAAGTTTTTTAAAAAAAAGTTCAAAGTTTGATTTGGAGAATGAAATGAAGTTTTATTCAAGCTTATTGAAGCTGTCAGCTAAGTATGTTTTTTTTTCTCTTCATTGCCTCTTTATTGTCCGTTTATATAATAAATTCAATACAGCTGAGTCGAAAGTCAATTAAATAAAAAGTTCAAAAAGTGAAAATCATCACTATGACTTTGACCATTACCTAGCATCACATATTTCTACGTTTCAAGTAGCTTCTTAAGTATCGCCGTCATTTTTCATTACTCTTATCTTATCACATTCAATTGAAGTTTTATGAGATATAAACGGCTATCAAAATAAAAATGCCAATTGTTGTTATTATCGGAAACTAATTAACAAAGATAAACTTAAATGAAAACTTCAAAGTCATCCTTAAATAAAATTGTTTTCATGAATTTCATACTAAACAACAATTCATAACCTTGGCCATCACAATATGCGGCCTAGACATTGAATAAATTTAAATATTTATAAGAACAAGATTCCATAAATAGACAACAAATCCATCTACGTTATGGAAAATCAAAGAAGCAATTTTTGCTCATAAATATTTGTCTCGTTAGTCGCTCTTTAGTTGATATTTTGATTTTTACTTGGACAGTCGCGTCTCAATATAAATTATGAAATATTCTTTGTGAGATAAGATTCGTTTGCGAAACCTTCATTTCTTTTTATTTTTTCTCTTTTCAAGGTTCTTGATATCATCGTTAGTATGGATGACAAGTAATGTTGAATGTGCAAAAACTGATTCAACTTTTGATCGATCGAAATGTGAACTTAAGTATCTGAAAGATGGAAACTTTCTGCCTGCTGATATTCCTTTTGTCGCTCCAACAACGTCATGTGATCTTTTGACTTCGGTTATCGACACAACAATGTCAAAAGTTCGCAGTGATTATGAAAAATTGACTTTTGACGGAAAGTGTGTTGAAAAGGCATTGAGAGATATCAAAGTACCAAAGTTTTGGTTCCTTAACAATGCTTATGCTGCGGCAAGTAATATCAATAAAGCTGACAAAGCGAAGCACATTGAAAGAGTGAGACAACAAGCAATTGAAGAATCAACAAATGCTGTCTCGTCCTGCGTTGACACTCAAGCTTTTGAACATTTGTTTAACCTTATTTATCCCGAAAATATTGCAGATGAAGAAGACGCCAGACAAGATTACTGTGTGAGAAAATATGTTTTGGACAATAATTTAGTCGATAAAAGTTACAAGTTGAAACTTAACCCCAGAAGTCTTGATACATCGAAAATTTCTTGCGATCCCATAATCAATGAAAGCCGAATTCAGGCAGAAGAATCTTTCTACAAAAAAAGAAGTTTCTCACAAGACAAGATAATTTGTATTCGAGCAGCATTCAAGAAAGGAAAATATTATGACAACATTGCATTGGTTATGGTGTTGGAGGGATCAAGCATAACGAACACACAAAAGGAAGCTGAACGTGCGAAATTCATTGCAGCGATGGTTCAATACACAAAAGACAAGGTCGCATGTGTCGATGAATGATATTTCTGAATTATCGAGATCTATCAATTTATTATTATTTACATTTCTTATGTTGAAAAGCTTTTATGATGGAAATGAGAAAAATCTAATAATAAAATCAGCTACTCAAATTGAAGCTGTGTAGCATTAAATGTCGTAAGATCTTTTTAGGAAAACATTCAACGCTTGGTTTTTGATTACATCTGAATTATTTAAATTTAAAAGAATTCAAAAGAAACTCTTTTGGAAATGCTCATGTAATGGAACTAAATGTTAAGTGCACTTTAAATCTGCTTCGTGATTGTCGCATGTTCCTTGTCAGATTCTGATAGTTCAAAATAAATCTAATGGAATTTGGATAATCTGACTTTGATATCTTGTGAAATTTATGGAGACGATCAATGGTGATACTGATACTGATGCTCCAACCAAGAACAGCAAAATAAATGAATGAAATTATGGAGTCAGTTTCAATTTGTTAATTACAATCGAAATTATAATTTGCCAAGTAACTTGTAATTTGCGTTACTCTGTCGTTGATCATGATATAGCAAATGTCGATTTGTTAGATAATTTTTTACAAACACTTTAAAATGCAAACTGCACGCTTGCAATAATAGAAGAGAAAGTTTGGAGAATGTTTTAGCCATTTGTTCATTTTAAATCTTAGTTTCAATCTGAAAGTTCTTCAAGTGAGAAAATGAAAATTCAAATGAGAATTACCGAATACTTAAGAAGTTCTAATCTTCATGGATTTGTATATCTTGCAAATGAAAGAAACACGTTCGTTGCAAACCTTGACAGTTTCTTCATAAAAAAGTTTCTCTGTTCATTTTTAAGCAGAGTTGGGATTTGACTGACTGACTGACAGACATTGACATGTCAGTCAGTCAGTCAATCGAGTTGAACGGAACATTTGCCCATCTCTGTTTTTAAGATTTTCAGAATTTTCTGGTTTTCTGTGCTGATTATTTCTTTGATATGCAATGGTTTAATCATAAAAAACTTTTGGAAGCAAATAAACTACACCGACAGTGATTTCCTAGTCAAACGTATCAACATTTGTCAACAACATCAAGAATCGCTCCCAAATTGAAGTATAATCAAAGATTTTCGAAAACAGACAGTAAGAAATAAATTTTTCGTAAATGCGTACCATTTGACGTTGTAAGAGATCAACGAGAGTTACGAAAGAATACTAAATACGAAAACGATTATAAGAAAATATGCAACTGCTTAAAAACATGCAATTTAATTGATTACGATATTAAAATCGTCGAGAAAATATTTAAACAAGATAAAGCATTGCATGTTTGAAAGAATGTTTGAAATGCAACAAATTTGTTTTTTCTAGAACGAATCATTTCTGTCGTTCAGACTGTCGGAAAGTTAAAACGTTCCATTTCATAGCTTTCGGCAGTTTCAACTCATCGATATCCTCATCAAAATAGGAGTTTCTTTGGATTCTTCACTGGTTTCTCTGTTCTGTCATTTAATGAATTGTTTTACTTCCTAGCCAAACTTTTGTTCATTTTTATACTATCAAAAAGAAATCGGTTCAGTCATCGTTTTATAGAACTGCAACCAATAAGAAATGACAACGAGTCATCTTTTTATTTTTTCTTGTTAATGGAATTGAAAGCATGATTAATAGACAATTAAAGTACCTTTTCAGCAGTTGTGGAACTGTCATGCAGATATTTCACGGCTTCTTACTGCATCATTTCAATGAAAACAAAAAGGATTTTATTGTTATATAAACTTCACTCATGTAGGATACTTAGAGGTCAATTCATTGATAAAAATGCAAGATTCATTTTAAAACTACGTAACAACAATTTGAAGCATCGCATGGATTCTCAAATTCATGCAACACTTCTGTTGTTTTGCGGTTTTATCTCGTATAACATGAGATCGTCAACACAATCGTCAAGAGTTCTAGAGAACTTGAATCACTCTTATGTTTACAAAGAAATTTGATTCTTTGTAGTCGACATAATAAGAATAAGCATTGCGCTTATTTTGTTTTTATTAAAGGAGTTTTGCACAGTTTTGTATCAAATTCAATTAATTTAATTATGTAAGTAGTGTTAATTTAAACAATAAATATAACTAATATTAAATCTTCATTAATTGAATCTAATAATAAGTTACATCATTTATGGTCGCTCACAATTTCTTTTGCCTTTTGTCATTTTTCATAATACTCATCAGTTTGAAAGTTGTCGTCTTTATAAAAAGTCATTTGAAAAAAATCTGCAAAAAAATTAACAAAACTTTCTGATAATTGAAATTCCTGAATAATAATAAACATGTTTAAGTAATAGAAAAAGAATTCTTAAAGATTTTAAATGTAATTCTTGCTTGTAATTTTCATCTTCAGGAAATTCATTTTTATCATCTTGCTTGTCACATGTTCGCCATCAGCATTATGTGGATCTTTGATTGAAGATGGAGCCTATTCAGTCTTAGAGAGTGTTTTAGTGGAATCTGGGAAATCAAATTTTGAAGCTTCCTGCATTGTTAATGTAATGAAGTTCATGGGGACTACAAACGATGTTACAGCTATTCATAACATTGTTCAACCGGATAAAATGTTGGAAATTTTAAGAACAAAAGGAAATGCAGCCGAAACATTCTGTGCTATCTTTCCAGCCATTTTTTTTTTACTGCTTCTGATTCTTTTCTGTGCTTGTTGTTGCACTTGTTGTTGCCGCTGCTGTCGATCCCCTCCAGCTGTGTCAAGAGTTATCTTGGGAACCTATCCAATAGAAATGAGAGAAGGAAGAAAAAATTCTTCTGATGGAGTTCGTCTCAACCCGTAAAACAATAATATTAAACTAAATATTATACAATAGACAACCTAAATAGTTAATACCTTATCTCTTTATGTATAATTTTTGAGCCATATTAATTTAGCTACCTAATTTCTTTTTTCCTTTACGATTTTGTATTCATATTTTTTGAGAAGATTTGAAGATACATATTTGCTTCAAAAATTTTTTCTCGAGACATGTTGGCTATCAATAAAAACGATTAAAATCAAAAAGATAAATTATGTTTAATAAGATAATGAAACGCAAGAATTCACACGTTAGATATAACTTTTAAGTTAAATAATTTAACGAATTATTTGAAAACTTTTTTGCGATTCGCTTTCATTACATTACGGTTTTAAAATTTCAATTCACTTGCCGCATTTTTTTATTTGTTTGTAAACAAAAAAAAATGCGGCAAGTAGGTAAATTAAAAACTTCCACATCGTACGGGTATAAAATAATAACTTGCAAATTAAATTGCTACAAGAATTGAACCATTTTTAAATGTATTAATTAAATGCGTATTTTTGCACTTTCATCATCAGATAGAACTTAAACATGTTCAAGTTTGTTGAATATTTTAACAACGAAAGCATTCAAAGTTTACAAACAAAAAATGAATTAACAAGTAGTCGATAAATACTTTGTAAAGATCGAGACATTTGGTGATGTCTGATATTCATGGAGCATCATTTATTATTTAATGAATTTAGAAATATAAAACATAAAAATTGTTGAACAAATTGAAATACGACTAAACCTGCTTATAAAGATCGTCAGTGCTGAATGATATTTAAGTAACGAAATGAAATGATGTTTTTGATTAATCATTCGTGTCTTTACAACTGTCTAGGCTACACAAAAGCGAAGATTCTTTTTAACTCAAGGCCACATCCGAACATTGACCGATACCTCTTAATTATATAATTTTAAAATGATTCTATAGTCACGGCATAATGATTCAATCACAAATTGTGCGCTAAAATGTTTCGAAATATTTTGGGTTCAAAAGTCATCTCAAACGCGACTACATTGTAATTAAAGTTAAATTAAAATAATTGACATCATATCATGTCCAAACTCATACATGGTAATATTTTTTAATAACTAAGTCCATTGAAATAAGTTGTATTATTGTTATATGAAAAGTTTGAATATAAAACAATGATTAAACATTTTGGTTTGTTTTATATCAGCGATGTAACTAACCAATTTTTATTTCATTTTTAGGTATAAAATTTTGGTAAAAAAATTAAGTCTTAGCTGTGTCAATTTATTGTTTTTTTTATTTATAAAGATAGATGACACCTTTTATGAAAAACTTTGATTAATTTATTTTAAGACTTCGATTTATTGAGCTTTATATTTATATCATTCCTACCATGGTTTTACAAAAGCTTACAAAAAGTACTAATCACAATGAATATTAATGCGAAACTTAGAACATTTTCAAGAATTTTCTATTATGAAATAACAAATAACAAATTTGCTATTTTTAATTCAAATCTTTTATTTTTTTATGGTTCCTTAGGGTCACCATCAATCACTTAGTCCCGATCTTTAGATATCTCATTGATAAATTATTAAACAGAGGTGATTTTTCAAAGTCGTAGAGGAAGATTCAAAGAATAATGGAATAAAAATATTTTTGTGTTTTTTACTAAATCTTTTTTACTATTGTTGATTCTTCTAAATGGCCACAATCGATGTAGAGTTTGCATAAATCATTATTACGAGTTCCTGGAACTTCCATAAGATAAGTTCAAATAGAATTCATAACAGACTCAAACTAGCAAAAAAAACAAACTCAAGTTATAAATAAATTTGCATCTTCTTGACTTTCAAGTACCGAAGAATTTAAGTAAGCAAATAATATCAAATATTTGAAAAGAACCAAAAAAAATCTATTTTCGTCACTTTTTTAATCTATATTTGATAAATATAAACGTTAAGATTCTTGTGAATATTGCATAAAGTGTTAGCACAAAAAGCACACGCCAAATGCTTATATAAATAGAGAATTCTTGTAAGACTTTTTTTGGATAACTGTAGTGACAATAAATGTCGTCGACACATTCAATTTTAGATCTGTCTAAACCATAAATTGCGTTCAAGGTTCCTTTAATAGCATTGTCCAGGAAATTAGCATGAAATAACCAATGGAAATAATTTGCGGCATCTTTCATTTGAATAACAGCTGATGAGAACATAAAAAATGGAGCAAGAAACATTCCACCGAAGATCACAGAACTCTAATAAATAAATTTTAAAAATGATATATGATAAAAAAAAACATTGAAAACGTAAACTTAATAATAGTCTAGTGTATCACCTTAGCATTAAATAAAGCGCTGCACATAAATCCAAGGCCTTGCGATGCATAACTTAAAGTTAAAGATATACTTAAAAATGCTAGAAATCTTAACAGTTCTCTAGGTTGATCTGTCATTAGATAAGTGATCGAAACATATGTCATCGAACAGAGAAATGTTATCGGCAAGTCATGAATAATAAAAGCAAAATAATATGCACTAGCTGAGTACCATCGATTAAACCTTTCGCGTTTTAGAATAGGAAAATTTAATGGAACTGAAATAGAATGAATTAAATTTTATTTTTATGTTCAAAATTGTGTACGTCAAGCGGACTTAAATATTTTAGTTAAATAATTAACTTACTGGCTGTTTGCAGTGAGAAGTATGACGTGTATAGTTGAAAAACAATTGTTGTAACAATATAACGATAATTATCAAGGAACTTTGAAGCTTCGCTGCCAGAATTTTTGTAGAGAATTCCAAAAATAATTCCGGTAATTAAATGAATGAAGAGTCGCATCGTAATTAGACTTTTATCACGAACTGAGATCAGTGAATTCCGGTAAAGTAAATTTTTAGTTTGTTGGAACAGCGAAAGTAGATAAATTGAGTTTGAAGGTGATGTAAGGTTAATCTGATTGTTATTTAGAATTTGGTGACATGTTGTTGATGTTTCGCGATACATTGAACTCATTCCGTTCTTAATTTTATTCGTTAGCCGATGATTTTCATTTCCATAATCATTAGTCGCAATTTCAAGCAGAAAATCTGAAGGTGTGTAGTTGTCAGGGCAAATGAGATTCAACTCTTTCAGAAATGGCAATAGATTCTTACTGGAACCTTGATAAATGCAATACCCGTCAGCCAACGTGTAAACATGATCAAACATTTCAAAAATCAGTGGAGACGGTGAATGAATTGTGCAAATGATCATTTTACCTTCATTTGCAAGTCGTTTCAAAATTCTAATGCATTGTGTCGATGATGATGAATCTAAACCGGTTGTGGGTTCATCTAGAAACATAATTAGCGGATCATCAACAAGTTCGAAAGCAATCGACAATCTTTTCTTTTCACCGCCACTCAATTTTTTTACAAATGTTTCCATTTTTTCTTCCATGTTTAAAGATTTTAAAATGCGATCAACTTTTCTTTGTTTATTTTCAGCGTTTTTCAGTTTAAAACAAGCAGCGAACATCATTGACTCATACACAGTCAGATGATCGTGCAATTTATTCTCTTGCATAATGTAAGAGGAAAATCTTCTAATTTGTCTTGTTGAAATATTCTCAGCGTTTAATGATATCGCACCCGTTACATTATTAACTTTGTAACCAGAAAGTGCATTCAACAAAGAACTTTTTCCACTTCCACTTGGCCCACATATCGCTGTCAATTCTCTACTTCTAAACTCTCCATTGACCTTTTTTAAAATGTTTGTGCGTTCTTCAGATTTAATAAAATGACCAGCATCAACATGATAACACAAATCTTTAAATTGTAAACTTAACGATGCGTCGACCATCGCTAGCGAAATCTTTAAAACGACTAAAACTCATTTAAAAACAGAACAACACAAATATTTTTTCCCTTTTTTCATTATCAAGCTATTTGAGTGAAACTGAGAAAAGACTGAGAGTGAGAATACGAAGCAAACATTGTGTGTAAAAATAATTCAATTTTATTTTAGTGTCTGAGACGAAGCCACATGATGTAAAATGCTATGACGCGAAAAACAAGAGCGAAAGCTGTGAGTTTGATTATAATATTTGTAAAGTTGTCGGTGACTTCGAGAGACTCCAAAAATTTATGAGGCCATCGGTAGTGACAATAAGTATCGTTACAATCCATTTTATCGCGATTGAAGCCGAATATTGCTTGAAGTGAACCATCTAAAGCATGTTTAATAAATGAAAGTTGAAATATCCAATGCCACATCTCATGTGTGTCTTTCATTTGAACGAAAAAATTAGAAAATAACACAAATGGACAGAGAAAAAAGCTGCCGAGAATAAGCGTGAATTTCACGTTTAAAATCGAGCCGGCGATTAATCCAAGTCCCTGGGCCGCGAAACTTAAAAGTAAAATTATCAAGTAATAAGCACAAATTCGAGTTAACTCCATCGGTTGGTTTGTCATGAAATATGTTATCACAATGTATATAATATTTGTCGATATAATGATAGGAATGTCAATGATTGAGAGTGCCAAGTAATAAGCGGTTGTTGAATACCATCCATTGAAATGTTCTCGTCTCGTGATTGCCAATTCAAGAGGAACTATAATTATAAAGAAAAAGAAATTTTGATAAGCGTGCGCTACTTAAACTGATAAGAAACTCAAAACTTACATGAAGTTTGAAGAGAACTAAAAGCGGTAAACATAAGAAGAAAAATATTGAAGAATAGAAATTTGTAAATATTGAAAATATTCGATGCGTCATCACCAATTCCATTGTACATGATGCCAATAAAAATCGCAATTGTTAGATGAATTATCAGTCTCATTAATGTCAAAGTTTTATCACGTGTTGCAATCAAAAAATTTCTTATCAAAAGTTGTCCAAGTTGATTTGTAAAATTTGACATTAAACGAGTTGAAATTGGATTTGGATCAGGATTAAGAGAGTCAAGATAAATGTTGAAAACTTCGTATTTCTTCGATGTATGCAGATCCCTTGATCGATAATTAGAATTCATTCCATTCTCAATTTTATCAGTTAAGCGTTGGTTTTGTTCTCCATAATCGTTATTTGAAATTTCTAAGAGAAAATCAATCGGATTGTACGAAGGTGGACAAATCAAGTCAAGTTCTTTCAAAAACGGCACAAGATTTTTGCTTGACCCTTGATAAATACAATTTCCATCAGCTAAAGCGTAAATGTAATCAAACATTTCAAAAAGAAGTGCTGATGGTGTGTGAATTGTGCAAATGATTGTCTTTCCTTTATAAGCCAGTTTTCTTAGCAATTGAACACATTGCAGAGATGATAAAGAATCCAGACCTGTCGTTGGTTCATCAAGATACAATATTGAAGGATCGTCAATCAATTCTAAAGCAATTGAGAGACGCTTTTGTTCGCCACCACTCAGGTTTGATGTGTAGTGATCGTGTTTGTCTGCGAGACTTAATTCTTTTAAAATTGAAGTGATCTGAGAAACGTCAATGGAATACAAATTATTAAAAAAGAAAAGAAATATTAATCAAATAACAACCTTCAGATTTTTAAAATCTTCACTTTCATTGCATCGTGTTAAGTTTGCTGCAAACTTCATGGATTCTTCAACAGTGATGAAACGATGCAATGAGAAATCTTGCATGATGTACTTTGAAATTTCTCTAAACTTTCCATTTTTACTATCTTTTCCATTGATTTTTATCGAACCAGACACGCTTCCTTTCGTAAATCCTGATAAGATATTTAACAATGAAGTCTTTCCACTACCACTTTGACCAACAATTCCAGATAATTCACATGCACGAAATTCTCCACTAATTTCATTTAAAATTATCTTTTTGTCTGAAAAATATTTTTATAAATCACAATTGAGGATATTTTCTTATTAAATATTTGACTGACTTACATTTTCGATCACCAATCACACATCCTCCTACACAATAGCTTAACTTTTCGAAACTTATATCAAATTGTGAATTGTTCATATTTATTAAAACAAAAAATATTTTATGATTTAAATAAAATTCAATTTGAATAAAAAATCATTGACAATATAACTTCTCATGCTATTTAAGAGATCGAGAACTAAATTTAAGTGACTTTGACCTTTACTGTGTGTAAACTTATCGTAAACTTCGACTCAATTGATAACGAGCCGAAATCGGAATTCTCCTTCACTCATGCTTGATAATTTGAAGACTGACTAAATTCTACAAACTGGACTTATCGCTTGCTGTACGAAACGAGAGGTTCCGATTGCGCGCCTAGATTAATAATGAGCGATTAGTGCGTTCGAGTTGGAAATAAAGTTTCACTCGCTACGCTCACCAGTTGGCAAAGCTCTCTCCTAAGTAAACCATCTACGAAACTGGTTTTTCTTTTCTTTGAACTCTTAGCTAAATATTATTCTTATTATTGAAGCATGCAACAGTAAGAGAATTGTCGTGTACATAGAAATCCAAGAGAAGTAACAAACAAAATAAAAAGTAAAAAGAAAAGAAACAAAGTTTAACTGGCACAGTTTTTTGTGCAAAGTTAGTTAAATACAAAGTCGGTCATTGCTTTGTTTTAATAATAAATAATTTATTTCTTCATGATCACAGAATATAATTCAATTTAATGTTTCAAGCGAAGTTTTATGATTAAAAATGCAACAATGCGGAAGAATAGAAGTGAGAAAATTATCACACTTAAGGCTATTTCAATAGTTGTATCAACTCCGAGTGCTTTTTTGAGGAAGACGTGAGGCCATCGGAAATAACAAAATTCAGCTTCACATTCCATCTTGGCTCTGTTGTACCCAAAGATCGCAAGAAACCCTCCATCGAGTCCATGTTTTAGAAAGGATCCATAAAAAAGCCAATGAAACCAAACACTCGCGTCTTTCATGAGAACGAAAAATCCTGAGAAAAGTGTGAACATGAAGATTCCACCAGCAGCGATAATCAATGTGTGTTTAACATCAGTAATCGATCCAGATAACAGGCCAAGACCTTGTGACGTCAGAGCGACGAGTGTCGACACCAAGAAGAACAAAAAGTATCGGAAAGTTTCCAAAGGTTGATTAGTCATAAAGTAAGTGATTGAGACGAAAACAGCATTGTTCAATATTTGTGCAGGAATGTCAACAATATTCAAAGCTAAAAAATAAGCCCCAATTGAATACCATCGATTGAAGTGTTCTCGTTTCATCATTGGCAATTCTAAAGGCACTGAAAAGAAATTCTCGATGAGTTGAAAATATTTAAAAGATCAGTCACTGAATTATTTATAAAATAAAACTTACATGTAGTCAGTTGTGAATTAAAACCAAGAAACATTGGATGAAAAGTGCTGTAGACGATGAATCTTTGGATATCATAAATGAATGAAGCCTCATTACCAATTCCAAAATACATTATTCCGAAACACAAACCAACACCGATGTTGATGAGAAGACGCATCAAGAATAAAGTTTTATCTCGGCTGTTAGTAAGGAAATTACGATAGAGAAGAATTTTAAATTGTTGATAAAATGATGTTGAATATTCAGTGCTTTCTTGAGTTGAGTTAAGCAATAAATCTTCTTCGACTAAATAGTTTTCCACTTTTCTAAATTCATTATTTAATCCATTTTTGATTTTATCAGTTAATCGATGGTTTTGTGGACCGTAATCATTCGTAGCAATCTCCAGGAGAAAGTCAGATGGAGTGTAGATTTGTGGGCATATCAAATTTAATTCATTTAAAAATGGAATTAATTTTTTAGTGGAACCTTGATAGATGCATGAACTGTCGGCTATCACATAAATATGATCAAGAAGATCGAATAATAAAGCCGAAGGTGAATGAATTGTACAAACAATTGTTTTTCTCTCTTCAGCGAGTTTTTTCAGAAGTTGAATGCATTGAAGAGAAGAAGACGAATCCAAACCCGTTGTGGGTTCATCGAGAAAAATTATCGAAGGGTCATCAACAAGTTCCAATGCTATCGACAATCTCTTCTGTTCTCCACCACTAATATCTTTAACACGATTACCAACAATCTCAAGTAATCCCAACGATTCGAGAATGTGATGAATCTAAAATTTAAATGTATCATTAAACTGTCATTAGATTATAATGATCACTATTCTAAATATCTCAAAATTTACCTTGCCTCTACGTTGTTCAAAGTTCAATCGACTTCCAACCTTCAAGTTCATTGCAAAATTTATCGTTTCGTGCACTGATAAAAAGGTATGTAAACTATTTTCCTGCATAATGTATGACGATTTTTTTCGAATTTTATTCGGATTCGCTTCATTATTGTTAACTTTTATTGTTCCTTTGAAACCATTTGACGTGTAACCCGATAGAATGTTGAGCATTGTACTTTTTCCACTTCCACTTGGACCCATAATTGCTGACAATTCACAACTACGAAACTCGCCATTGATATCTTTTAATATTTCTGTAACATCTATGAATATATGAAATAAAATTTAATTTAATATTTAAATGGAAAAATTAAATTATTCACCTTTTTTGCCTAACAGTTTACGCTTTTCAACCTTATAACTTAAATTTTCAAAGCTTATGTTCATCGTTGCGCAGTTTAGTGCAAACTAACATAATTTTAAAATATCACGAACTTTAGCTCCAAGTCGAACTCATTTTTTAATTGATGGTGTTTTGCATGAGAACAATTAGTAATTAGAAAAATTGAGAACCGAGTACACTCGCACTGATCACGTATCGAAAGCAACTGAGCGTATGTTGATCGTGTTGTAGACGAAAATAAATTCAAAATGCTTCTTTTTTCTCTTTGTCTTCTCCAATTAAGAACAATTTACTAATGATGTCATTTGGAGTTTCTGATGACCAGAAAACAATTTAGATTGTTTCAGAATTGAATGATCTTCACAAGTTCATCGGATTTTAATTTGATTTATGCGACGTCACTTTTTGATTTGAAGTCATGGAAGGGTGAAGAGAAAAACAATAAAACCGGTTTGAAATTTGAATTATTCTGTATGCAAGAGATCTTACTAACGGTGTTCATTGATAATCACACGATTAACTCTCACACATCTATACACAACATTATTTATAGGCTATATACCGGCTTTAGTTTCATAATTAATACTCACGGCCTTGAACTTGAAATGTTTAAACAGTAAGAAAAGAAGAAAATATTATAACGTAGTGTGAAACCCGAAATAGTGTGGTGACAACTTTGTATGATCACAAAGGCATGATATTATATTGACAGACCAAAATTTATTATATTTGTATTTATTTTTATCATTATAAGATCAACTAGGTACCTACTTTGATATATAATATTCAAATATCAACAGATGGTTGCGGTGTTTCATCAAGATTTATCCGCACTTTTTAAAATTTTAAGCAAATATTTGCATACTCGTTGGGAAAGATAGAATAGAAGACAATTTAAACAATTTTTTATTTGCGAGGAAAACAAATTGTGATTTCTTAGCGATAACTTCCAAGTATCATAAATATTAATTTGATGTTTTTAAATTCTTCTCACAATCTATAAAAAGATTTTTGTACAAATTTTTCTTTCTTAGTTAAACATTCATTAAAACAGTAGCTATTTGTATTAGACTAAATTTTTTGTAACTTTCAGTCACATTCTCTTAAAGGTCATCGAATTTTTACTGTTTGATTTTAGAAATATTTCACGCTGTTTTTGGGATGTCTTATCTAATTAATCGATAGTTGAAAAGTCATGTTCTCTTAATTTATGTATTTTATTGCAGTTTTATCTTGTCATCCTTGATTTCATTAGAAGGTACATGCAGTGACAAACTAAGTAAATAACTTTTAAGAGAATCTTTTTTCTTTATTTTTGAGAATCAAGAAAATAAATTAAAAAAATATCAAAATTATTTTACTCGGGCATTTTTTAATTAATGTCATAACAGAAATGTTGCATCAAATCAGCACATTTTTATGTTTTCGTTTTTTCACAGATAATAAAAGCAAAAGTAAACGAACTCAATGAATTAAATATTATAGTTGAGCTTAGTCATTTGAGTATAAATTTTCAACCGCAAAATTTTGCTAAGAGGGGCATGTTACTAGATACGAATAAAATTTTTGAATTATTGCTATTATCGACCTTAAACTCTCGCATATAATAGCAGCTATTCGCTTGAAACGCAAATTATTGCTGTTGGAAACAAAAATCACTAAAATTTTGTACTGCAATAAAAAGTTTTCTTGAATTATAAATAAACAATAATGAGTGTTCGTGAAATAAATGATGAAAACCATTTCCAAGCAGAGTTATCATCAGCTGGTATTAAGCTTGTTGTTGTCGATTTCACCGCTGCATGGTAAAACATTAGAATTATATTTTTTGCATACTCATCATAGCAATGACAATAAAGAAAGCAGAAATTAACGCTGATTAACTTTCTAGGTGCGGTCCATGTAAGATGATTGCACCACTATTTAATCAGCTTCCTACGAAGTACCCTAAAGCAATCTTCCTTAAGGTTGATGTTGTAAGTTATTCAATTGTTAAAATGCAAGGTTGATTCGTCAGAAATTTTATAACTTGCACAAACGAGTTAATGTAATTTTTGTATGAATCACTTGTAAATTTTAATCCTTCAAGTAATATTTATTGCATTACAATAAACTTTTTCAAGGATAAATGTCAAGACACCGCTGCTTCACAAGGCGTGTCTGCAATGCCAACTTTCATATTCTATAGGAATCGTTCGAAAATTGATAGGATCCAGGGTGCTGATATTCAAGGATTAGAAACAAAAATTAAGCAGCATTATGGAGTTGAAGGAGCAAATGATGACGCTGAAGATTACGGACAAGGATTAATGGACTTAAATACGTTCATTATGAAGAATATGTGTGAATGTTTAAATGAAGCAGATGATCACACTTTAGAGCACGCTTTAAACAGCGGTGGAGGGTATCTGGCATCAGACGTTGATGAACAACTCATTATTTTTCTTACGTTCAACCAGGCTGTTAAAATTCATTCTCTGAAGCTTAAGGCACCACCAAAACATGGCCCGAAAAAGATTAAAATCTTCATTAACCAACCAGTAACACTTGACTTTGATGCTGCAAGTAGCACCGCAGCCACTCAAGAATTGGAAATTAGTCCAAAGGATTTAGAAAGTGCAATCTCATAAATCTTCGGTTTGTTAAGTTCCAGAACGTTCAAAACTTGACTTTCTTTATTGTGGATAATCAGTCTGGTGATGAGAAGACAGTCATCGAAAATTTTCAAATCATCGGAGCTCCAATTGCAACAACAAAGATGGATGATTTTAAGCGTATTGCTGGAAAGAAGGGAGAAAGTCATTAGCACAGAAATTTTGTTACTTTAATAAACAATTTAATTTAACGAAACAAAAGAATGGGAAATTAATCAGTTGTTGTAACTTGAAACAATTTCGCAAGAGAATAAAAAATTAATAAAAGAATTTCAAAAAAAAAAAATTCGATGTGTTGCTTATTTTTTTACGTTTCCTATCATGATTAAATATCTAACGCATAACTATCGAAATGGCGATTAATTACTATTATATTGCATAAAATTTCAATGCGCTCATTAATGCATTTCATTCTTTAATACGTTGAAAAGCTATAAATTACAAAAATTATTAAAGTTGATTAGATAAGTTGCAAATTTTCATTGACGAGATTTAATTAAAATTTTGTGAACACAGGTTTGAACCTTGCCTTTTCTCATTCGATCAGATTGATGCAAATATCAACGTTAAGATTTTTTTTCTCTTCAGTTTTAATTATTTTTTTATATTTCAAGTTGTGGAGAAGTGTGGAGCTTCGGCGAGATGCAATTTCAATCGTGTCTCAGTGATACGCAAGCCGAGAATTGCAAACAAGCGTTGAAACATTTTTTCCCTTCCGTTTGATCTCGGAGTGGTGTGGTAGAGTGCATTAGTTTTCTTCTACAACTCACCACGTTAAGACTAACAAAAAGAGTGTGCTGATATTTATCTTCCACCTAAATTTTATTTATTTACAACGATCACCACCGTGAACAATTTTTGCCAACTGGTTTTTGATATTGATTGCTCTTGAAATTAAAAAAACTTTTAAAACTTTACAAAAAATATATATAAAAGCACATATTCAATCTGGTTAGATACAAAAACATATATATAAAAAAAAAAACAAAAAATTGACAAAACAAAAATAGTCGCGAATCAGACTCTCGTGATCGTAGGTGATCGTAGGAATATAAGGTGAAGTGTGTAAATTTGCGAACTTTTTCTATATGTCACAAAAACAAAAATTCAGCGCCAGATCATGATTTCCAGAACAAATATAGAATTTGAGCAGCTTCGATACGGAGTGAAGCAGGAGGTTTTCGGTAAATGTAAGTACACGTGAAAAATAGTTTCAGTTGCTAATTAAAAGATAATAAAAAATTCAACAAACACATCTTCAGCCGAAAAATTAATCTTGAACAACATCAACGGCGAATTTCGAAGCTTCGAACTATCAGCTGTTCTCGGCGCAAGTGGAAGTGGAAAAACTTCGCTTTTAAAGATTTTATCAGGATTTATGAAAAAAAATGTTTCTGGATCAATTAAAATTAATGGCGATGATCGTAGTGATTTTATTAAAAAGAATTCAACATTTATTATGCAAGAAGAACATCTCCATGGCTTATTAACAGTTCACGAAGCAATGAATTTTGCATTTAAATTGAAAACTGGAAACATGCTGTCAAATCAGGAACGCGATGAAAAAATTGTTTCTATTTTAAAAACGCTTGGACTGTCAGAAAACTTGAATAATTATTCAGGTGATCTGAGTGGTGGAGAACAAAAGCGACTATCTATAGCATTGGAACTTGTCGATGACCCCTCGATACTTTTTCTAGATGAACCAACAACCGGATTAGATTCATCGTCTTCCACTCAATGTATTAAGCTTTTAAAAAAACTGGCTCTAGAAGGAAAAATAATCATTTGCACAATTCACACACCATCAGCACTTCTCTTTGAAATGTTTGATCACATTTATGCGCTTGCCGATGGCTGTTGCATCTATCAAGGGTCAAGCAAAAATCTTGTGCCATTTTTAAAGGAACTTGACCTAATCTGCCCCCCAACCTTCAATCCATCTGATTTTCTTTTAGAAATTGCAACAAACTCGTACGGGTATCAGAATCAACGACTTGTGGACAAGATCATGAACGGGTCAGTTGAATCTTATCGCGATATTCTGATCAACAATAATAATAACAATAATGATAAGTATAACAATAATGATGCAGTTAATGAGAAAGGTCATAAATCGTTGAATGACATTCGTCGGTATCATCATTATTCGCCTTCATTCGTCACACAACTGACTCAACTTTTATTGCGAAATGGAATGTTTTTGATGCGTGACAAAATGTTTTTGTGGATACGAGTGATGGTTCATCTTATCGTAGGTCTAATGATAGGTTTCATATATTATAACATTGGACATGAAGCGACTGAGATATTGAACATCTTTCGATTCGTTCCAATCGCTGTTGGGTTTTTATCGTACGCAGGCTTCTATTCGCTTATGGTTCGATGTAAGGAAAAATGACGAAACTTTTGATTAATCATAAATTTTGAATATCAACATTTTCTTTCAAAGTTCCCTTGGACTTGCCGATCACAAAGAGGGAATGCTTTAATCGATGGTATTCTAGTGGTTCTTATTATCTCGCACTCATAATCTCAGATATTCCAATTATCATCACTTGTTGTACTTTCTACACAATCATCATTTTCTACTTCACCGACCAACCAATGGAATCTTTCCGTCTTATTAACGTGATTTTTATAGGAATTCTAACAAGCTTTACAGCGCAATCATATGGATTGCTCATTGGATCGTTGTTCGATGTTAAGGTATGAAATGAATTCGTTTTATTACGAAACGAGAAGTGAAGCAAATTACAATGTTTGAATTCACTTTCGCGACCTATTTTCTTATCACTTCTCTTACAGATAGCGCTTGTAGTTGCAGGCTTTTTGATGGCATTTCATGTTCTTTTTGGTGGATTCTTTATTCTCATGAAAGATGTGTCATCAGGATTTTACTGGTTGTTTGAGACAACTTACATCAAGCATTCACTTGACGGATTCGCTTCACTTATACTTGGATTTAATAGAAAAAAACTTCATTGTAGTGACATTTATTGTCACTTTGAAGATCCGAATAAGTTTATGAAGTTTATTGGACTTGAAGAAAATTTAACGAAGGTGTTTTCGTCAATCATTGTTAATTTAATTATAATGCATTTGCTTACGTTTCTAATTATGCGTTACAGATTAAGAAATTAAACATTAAATGGTAATAAATAATGGTAATTAACTGTACATAAATATCAATTGACTTTCACACAATTAGCTAATTAATTAATTTCTGACATTCTTCACAGAATGTTTCTGGTTGAACTTTTCGAACTTTTGGTATTTAATTAAGTGTTTAGTGTGACAATTGTGGAAAAGAAAGAAAAAACTACGTTCGTGTGATCGCTACGGCAGTCAATCTTGTGATTGTATTTTTTGGAGCTTTTAAATTTTGAGTTTATTTCTCTTTTCTATCGCAGCTTTGATATTTTTAGTATTTTTTGGGTGTTCGACGAAGAAAAACTCGCGCGCGATTTCAGTCGGTTTAGTCATCTTGACGTTGATAGATGTAAAATATTTAAGCCAAGAACTGGTTTAGTTTTAGTTTTTAGATAAATTGTGAAATAAAACCGTGAGTTTGTTAAATTCGATTTTGGTTGAAGTATGAATGAGAAATTAACTATCGAGTTTGAAGAGTTACGTTATAGTGTCAAGACAGTGTTTTACGACATTTTCGGACTAAGTGCGTACTTGCTTAATTATTATTCTTGATTTCATATGCAATGTTGTTCTCTCTATTCTATGCTCTCTCTTTCTCTCATTAGATAAGAAAGAAATTCTAAAAGGAATTAATGGAGAGTTTAGAGGTTGTGAGTTATCAGCAATTATGGGCCCGAGTGGATGTGGCAAGAGTACTTTGCTTAATGTTCTCTCAGGCTACTCAACATCAAATGTGCGCGGGTCAATACGGGTCAACGGAAAGCCTCGTGACTTTAATTTATTTAGAAAGCAATCGTCATACATTATGCAAGAACAAAATCTGCATGCACTTTTGACATTACGTGAAACAATGTTGTTCTCCATTCGACTTAAAACGGGAAACTCATTAAAAAAAGAACAACGTGAAAAGAAAGTGTTGATGATATTAGAGAATCTCGGGCTTGATAACGAAATCGATACATTTGTCAAAGATTTAAGTGGCGGTCAACAAAAGCGACTTGCAATAGCTTTGGAGCTTGTCGATGATCCATCAATTTTGTTTATAGATGAACCAACAACAGGTTTAGATTCATCTTCGTCAACACAATGTGTGAAGCTTCTTCAAAAATTGGCACATGAAGGGAAGACAATCATTTGTACAATTCATACACCTTCTGCATTGCTTCTTCAAATGTTTGACAATCTCTACACGTTAGCTGACGGCGTTTGCATCTACCAAGGTGCTAGCAAAAACATTGTTCCATTTCTACACGAATTAGATATAATCTGCCCGGAGACATTCAATCCAGCTGATTTTCTTCTCGAAATCGCTAATAATGATTATGGAGAACAAAACTATCTTTTGCAAGCTAAAATTAAAAATGGACTAAATAACGAATACAGAAAAAAATCTGAATCAATCATCATCGAAAGTAATTGTGAGCTATCATCATATCAAAGATCTGCTTCTTCATCATCATCTTTTATTGATCAAGTTATTCAACTAACAGCTCGAAATACGCTTTTTAATATACGCGATAAAAGTTACATGCTTATGAGACTTGTCGTTTATCTATTCGTGGGATTTCTTGTTGGCATCATGTACTACAACATTGGAAACGATGCAAAACAAATGATCAACATTTATAAATCGATATTCATATTAGTTGCATTTTTAATGTACACGTCACTGTATTCACTGGCTGTTCGATGTAACTTCACTTTGAATATTTATATAACTGTCAAAGTTGTTAATGAACTACATTTTCAGTTCCATTAGATTTACCGATCATTCAACGTGAACATTTCAATCGATGGTACTCTACAGCTGCACATTACATCGCCTTGAACTTAGCCGATGTTCCAATAGTAATAATTTGTTCGATCATGTTTACTGTAGTCGCTTATACGATGACAAATCATCCGTTGGAAGACTTTAGACTTGGAACAGTTTTAGCAATTGGTCTCGCTTTAAGTTTTACGTCGCAAGCATACGGAATATTTGCGGGATCATTTGTTGAAATCAAGGTTTTATTAATATTTAATTGAAATTGTTTTGTACTCATTTTAGAAAGTTCAATTTTCAGTTGTCGCTGTTATTTGCTGCTTTACTTATGCTCTATCAAATCATTTTCGCTGGTGGACTTGTGTTCATGAAAGATGTAAATCCATATTGGCATTGGATGTTCGAAGTAAAGTTTTATTGGACTAACGTCATTAAAACCTGAATTTTATTAACATTCATTCGTACCTTCCAGATATCTTTTATGAAACACGCATTAGATGGCTATGGCTCGTTAATATTGGGATTCAACAGAACAAAACTCGAATGTGAAGAACTTTATTGTCACTTTATATCAACAAAAAAGTTCATGACAATGATTGATATGAGAGAAGATATTCCAAAAGTATTTCACTCACTTGGCATTATTTGGGCGGTTTTTCACTTTGCAGCATATTGCGTCATGAGGTTTCGGTTGAATCACTAAGTTTATCAATTTTTTACGTTTTGTTTTTCATGTGATATATTAAATATTTATTTTTATACTTCTGGTGATGTACAATGATAAGATTTTATTTTTTATATTTTAAATGTAATAAATAAATGTTAAATTGAAGCATTAAAATGCATAGTGGTCATGTGAATCTGAGATCTTATCAAGTTTTTTCATAAAACTCAGAAAATCTTTTTCAGCTTTTTTCGCGTCATCATTAAACTTTTTGAAACTTTCCGAGAAGACTTTTCCCATTTCAGAAAAACTTTCAAGTTCATCTTTTGTAAAACTTCGTTTGAATCGATTATGATGAGTCGTTACAGGCATTTCAGTAGAAGTTGTTGTTGATTTGTTTTTCTGGTTTTTTGTCTTATGAACTTTTGTGTGAGTTTCTGCTGCTTTTTCATGAACATGAGAATGAGAAGCAAGTTCTGGTCTGAGAGAAGTCGTTGACTCATTCTCATTGAATTCCGTCCGTTTTTCTTTGTAGAGCTTATCGTGTGCATGACGGAAAAGTTCAGGCTTCCCTTTCGTTTCAATGCCGTAAACTATTTCATTCATTTTTATAACTTTTATATTATCTTTATCGTTACTTGATGGTGCTGCTTCTTCTACGATCTCCATATGGGTTTTTTCCATTGATTCTTTCATATCCACAAACGATCGAGGTTCAATTCTTCCAGTAGTTACCATTGGGATGATAAAAATAATATTTAATAAAAATTTAAGGTACATCATTCCAGCGCAAGATTACAACACTTAATAAGATGTAAACAGGAAATGCAATGCTTTATAGAAGGTTCATATTAAGGACTTTACGACAAGCACAAAATAAAAATTCAATTAGATACTTATAGCATTTTAAATATTTATAAGTAATGACTATTATTAGAAACATTAATCAACTGTCATCTAAAATGCAGTCATCTTTGCGCTTAGAAAAATTGCATAAATACCTACATGTGTAAAACCTGTCTCCGAGTGTTTGCAAATGATCAAGTCTAAGGTCAACAAGTTTACTTTGATTCAGATTTGTTACAGTTTAACTATAGTAACTTAAACTGCGGTGAAACGATGCAATACATAATTATAGAGCTAGATTTCTTAAAACAATTATGCATGGTTAAAAATTAGGAAACATATGTCGTAGTCTTGTGAATATTTTTTACATTTTATTGAGTGCCTTTTCGTTTTAATTACCTTGAGAAACAATAAAAAGTAAAAAACTTAAACATACATCTACTAGACAAGTACCACTTAATAGACAGTAGCAATATGAAACAAAAATTACTCAACAGCTTCGTGTGAAATTATTCAACATTATTTGACTGCTGGAAGAACAAAAAAGGCTTTGAACTTTAGCCATGATTTTTTAATAGAAAGTCTGAAGTTTTTTCGTAGTTACGTATTCGTCTCTAAATTTTTAATGTTGGGAATGAAAGTAAGGAAAAACAGTCTTGATTTAATGTTGGAATATATATTTTTTTAATTTATTTAAATTTCTCACAGCATAAACAAGCACTTTTTGAATTCAAATTTTCCCGCTATTTCCAATGTGTTCAGTAAAATATTTGAGCGGTTTGTTTACATTTAGTTATGGCCCCGCTTTGAAAATTTTTTTGAGCAATCGAATAATTTCCATTCCTTAGCTCAGTTTATTATCAGCCAGTTATTAACATGTACGCTTTTAGAAATTCTGGTTTTACGAAAGAACAATTGACAAATTTAGGCGTGACTTCCAAAGATGTCCCAGTTGCTGCTCCTACATCACTTTTTCCACCTTTAGTGTCACGTCCTATTGAGATTGAAAAAAGCGAAGAATTGGAGTATAAAGTTGACTGGAAAGTGCAGTTTCAGAATGATCTTTTTGAAGTGCATAGTAATCTAGATCTTAATCTTACGGATGACAGCTATTCTTCAAAGGTTGCAGTAAGTTGAAATGAAAAATAGTTTAAAACCATTCACAAAGTTATGAAATAAAAATATTTTTTTAGAATGCCATTGAAAGAGAACATAAGAAGAAAGTGCAGCTAAAATTTGCATGGAACCTTATGCCAGCTGAGCTCCGACCAAGTAATAAACGAAGATCTCCAAATAAATCGAACAAAGCGAAGAAACTGAAAGTAGTTCCATCAGAAATTGTTGAAGAAAAATTAAAAATTTTAGAGCAGAAGGAAAAGGAAAATCCCGAAGGTGAAGAGCGTAGTACCAAAGGAGATAATGAAAGTGATGATGATATCAATGATGTAAGTTCACTTTCATTTTCATAAATTTTAGTTTTCACAATAACATTATTAATCATTTCAGGACGGAGAAGAAAAGATGGAAGATCAAGAAATGGACGACGATATTGACTATGGGAATAACTATTTCGATAATGGTGAAGGGTACAATGATGAAGATGATAATTTGGACGAAGGGGATGGTCCGATTTATTAACATTTATTTAAAAGCTTGGAAACAAGAAAATCTCACTAAATGATTAAAAAAATATGTTATGAATTTTTACCGGTTTTTTATTCAAAATAAAACTTTGAACTGAGCAACTGAGCAATTCAATATCATTCACTAACACTTTCATAATCGGTCTTAAAAACAAAAACTTTTCCGGAGTTCATATAAATTGAATTTCTCCTTTATTAAAAGTATTTTTTCACAATGACATCACATTTCCTTGTGAATGTAAGAAGCCGCTTATATGGGAAAAGTGTTAAAAACATAGTTGAATTTCAGAAAAGTAAATTTAACAAATTTTACAAAAAATGTGCTTTTATAAATGTTTTTATTTTGATTAGGAAATTTATCCAATGAGGAAATCACAAGAAAACGTAATCGAATCTTTGATTTTGAACAGAAAAAACAGCGTAGCAATGTTGGACGAGTGGAGAAAATCGAAGTTAGATATTTGGGCACTCCAGAAGACGCAACAATGATGATGAATAAGAAACTTTCTACTCCATATAATTGTGCTCAACGTAAGAAACTAACAACTTCGTAAATGAATGTACATTGACCTCACACTTTTTTGTTTAGATATTAGTGAATCAAAATGTAAAACATCGGCGGTAGCTCTTTTGAATAACAAGATACTTTGGGATATGCACAGACCTTTGGAAGATTCTTGTACACTTCAACTTCTGTCTTTTAAAATGAACGACCCTGGTGCTGTCAATGCAACGTTTTGGAGATCGTGCTCCTTCTTCTTAGGAGCAGTCTTACAAAAGACTTTTAAAGAAAATGCTGGCTTATTCTTGCATAGTTTCACAAAGCCGAATGTCCGGTCTGGAAGCTTTGTTCATGATATCGCACTCAACGAAAGTGATTGGAAGCCTTCAAAAGAAGATTTTTTCACTCTTAAAGTTGAAATGACAAAATTTGCAACACAAAATTTAAAAGTTGAGAGATTAGAAGTTTCGCATGATATTGCTTTGGAAATGTTTAAAGAAAATCCTTTCAAACGCGAACAACTTCCGAGTATCTCAAATAGTAATAATGGAATAGTCACACTATATCGTGCTGGTGATCACATTGATATCAGTAAAGGACCAATGGTTGCTTCAACATCCTTTTTAGGAACTTCTGCCATTGCATCAGTTCATAAAATATCCGCAGAAAATGCTTCTTGCAATCTTTATCGTGTGCAAGGCGTCGCACTTCCAACTGGCATCTCAATGAATTCATTTGCATTTAACAATATTCTCGTGGAAAGAGCTCGAAAGCTGGTAAGAAATTAAAATTAAAAACTTGAAAAAATATTAATTTAAAATAAATGTTCAGAATCCAGTAGGACTACAACAGACTCAAGAAGAGAATGAAGAGCAACACATTGAGCAGTCGCCAATTCTTCAACAAAGTGCTAATTAGAAATCAAAAACATGTTTTTGTACACATTAACTAAAATAAAACTTAATTAAACGTAGTGATTTGAAAACACGAATTTTTAAGAAATTTCTTTAATTGTTTTCTCTCGAATCATATTTTTGTGTTGTCACAATAATCAGCTTAAAACGTCAGAAGTGATAACCCAACTGACTGATTCGCTTTTTGTTGTCTCATTAATTCACTTCTCGTTTTTAATCAAAACAATTTCGATTGAGAGTAAACAGAAACGTTTTGCGTCTCTATAAGACATTAAATTTTGTTTTGTGTTCGATCATTTTTCAGTCTTTAAATTAGTTCAACGAATTTAATGTATTTCTACCTGCAATCTCCATTGTCAATCGAACGTTCTTTGTCCTCACTAAACAGAAGAAACGAGACACTTTCTTACATATTTTTAAAACTCATAAAAATGAACTCCAACAAGTCATCCTAAATTCTTTACAAAAAGTTTTCAAAACAGGTTGAAATTCTATGGTAAAAATGATAAGAAAGAGAAATGTGATGGAATAATTTTTAAATGACGACATTAAACTTTTTCATTGAGAAGAAAATGATTTTGAGAACAATATTGACATAATTTACGAATATTCACACTCTCTTAAGGGATCAGAATCAAACGTTCTCACGAACAATTCAGTCGACAACCAACCATCGAAGGGATCAGAAGTTTTTTTTTGTGAAAGATTCAACATGAAGTTTTTAATTTTGTGTCTTTGTGTTTTAATCGCATTTGTGGCAGCGAAAGATCCTCCAAAATGGGAATCAGTTTACACTGTTAAAGGTGTTTTGTATATTCCTTACGCTGAAATCGAAGAACCTTTCTATGGATGGTACGACAAACCATCAGGCCGATCACGTATTGATTATTACGGCGGAATGGTGAAAACTTATCAGCTTGGTGGAGAATATGAGCACGGAACGAGTCTCAAATTCGCTCCCGTCACAACAGACGAATATCAAAACCGCGACACTTGTCTTCAAGTCAATGGCACGAGTGATTATCGTATTCAAGTCCAATCAATTCTTCCCGATGTCAGAAACTTCTCTCTCATTGGCACAGTTGATTACAATGGAATGAAATGCGATAAGTTCCAACTTGAAGAGTTCATTGGACAGAAGAAAAATGTTTACACATTGTGGGTTCGTTATAAGAAATCTCCAAAGTATCCATCAAGTTTAATGCCTATTCCAGTTCGTTATGAAATGCGAGGTTACAACACATTGTTAGGCTCACACATTGATCATTATTATTTGAGTTACGATTATTACAGTCACGAAGATATTCCAAATGACGTCTTTGAAGTGGAGATGGATTCTTGCATTTCATTTCCTGGACCTGGTCATTATGCGACATTAAATCCTATGAAGGAATTTGTTTATCCGCATGCAGCTGAACACGTTGATCACGAGTTCAGTCGTTTTAAGAATAAACATGGAAAGAAATACGATTCAGATCATGAACATGAAAATCGCAAGAATATTTTCCGTCAGAATTTGAGATTTATTCATTCGAAGAATCGTGCTGGGTTGAGTTTCTCGTTGGGTATTAATCATTTGGCAGATAGAACTGCTGACGAATTGAAAGCATTGAGGGGATTTAAATCATCACAAATCTATAATGGAGGCAAGCCATTCCCTTATGATGTTGAGAAGGAGAAAGATCATCTTCCCGATCAATATGACTGGAGACTTTATGGTGCTGTTACACCTGTCAAAGATCAGTCGGTTTGTGGTTCATGTTGGTCTTTTGGAACAATTGGAGCTATCGAAGGTGCTTTCTTTTTGAACAATGGTGGAAATCTCGTGAGATTATCACAACAAGCATTGATTGACTGTTCTTGGGGTTATGGAAATAACGGATGTGATGGTGGCGAAGACTTCCGTGCTTATCAATGGATGATGAAGGTTGGTGGAGTTCCCACTGAAGAAAGTTATGGCGACTATCTTGGACAAGATGGATATTGTCATGTCAATAACGCAACTATTGTTGCTCCGATCAAAGGCTTCGTTAATGTGACATCGAATAATGAAAATGCTTTCAAAGTTGCATTATTCAAGAACGGCCCAATTTCAGTTGCAATTGATGCATCGAAGCGAACATTCACTTTTTACTCTCATGGAGTGTTTTATGATGAAACATGCGGTAATAAGATGGACCAATTAGATCACGCTGTGCTTGCTGTTGGGTATGGAACAATTAATGGTGAACTTTATTGGCTGGTCAAGAATTCATGGAGGTGAGAAAAAATTCTTAATTAAACTTTAGTTTTTAATTATCTAATTAAAATTAATTGTAAATTACAGCACATATTGGGGAAACGACGGCTACGTTTTGATGTCAGCACGAAACAACAACTGTGGCGTCATGACTGATGCCACTTACGTTCTGATGTAAAATCATTTAAACTTCGGTCATTCTAGAATGTCATTCAATCATTTTCTTTCATTTTAATTATAAAATTTTTTTATCTTCAATTACCCAAGAAATTCAATAAAATTATTTTGCGTTTCCATTGAGAATTTCATTCGCAGTAACTTTTGTTTTATTAATTTCTTTTCTTTAAACTTGAAAATCTTTTCAAACGACTCAAATTTTAAGTTTGCGATTTTAACTTTTTTCTTTATTTGGTTTATAAAAATTGTTTTTGTCAAAATGCGTGAAATTGTTTCAATTCAAATTGGAAATTGTGGCAATAAAGTTGGTGAAAGGGTAAATAAAAATCGAAGATAAGAAAATTCAATTAAGTTTATCAATAAATTGTAATTATTCAGTTTTGGGAAACAATTTCTGATGAACATAACATAAATCAGTGTGGTCATTTCTATGGAACGAGTTTTTTGCCATATCAACGACTTGATGTCTTCTTTGAAAAAGGTGCGAGGGAAATTTTCGTTCCACGAGTGATACTTTGCGATCTTGAACCTTCATGTTTAAATGAAATAAGATGTGGATGCGTTGGACGTCTCTTTAACCCAGATTATTTTGTCGCTGGGCGATGTGGTGCTGGAAATAATTGGGCGAGAGGTCGATACACAGAAGGTGCTGAAATCGTCGACAATGTTTTAGATATCGCCCGTTGTCAAGTGGAGAATTGTGAGTTCTTTCAAGGCTTTCAACTTGTTCATTCAATTGGTGGAGGAAGTGGAAGTGGCATGGGTTCATTACTTTTACAAAAACTCAAGGAAGAATATCCAGATCGAATCATTAGCACTTTCACTGTTACACCAAGTTCTAAATTATCAGAAACTGTCGTTGAACCTTACAATGCAGTTCTTTCTATAAATGAAATGATTACAAATTGTGATGAAGCAGTTTATTTTGACAATGAAGCACTTTACGATATTTGCAACAACACGTTAAAGCTTTGCAAACCTTCAATGCTCGATTTGAATCATCTGATATCAATGACAATGGCAGGTGTCACTGCTGGCATTCGTTATCCCGGTCAATTGAACACAGACTTAAGAAAAATTATGACAAACATGTGTCCATTCCCTCGTCTTCATTTCTTCATTCCTGGCTTTGCACCGTTGACATCGAGATCAGGAGAAGCTTACAAATTAATTACGACAACCGATCTTGTTTGTCAAATATTCGATAGCCGCAATCAAATGTCGATGTTTGATCCAACTGAAGGACATTACTTAACATGTGCAGCTTTCTTTCGTGGAATTATTTCACCTAAAGAAATTGAACACCAATTATTAGCGATACAAGAGAAAAATTGTGATTCATTTTCGAATTGGATTCCAAATAATATTAAGACAGCAATTTGCGATATTCCACCACGAGGAATGAAAATGTCAGCAACATTTGTAAGTAATACAACCGCGATCAAGCTTCTTTTCCAACGTTGCGTAGATAACTTCAACACGATGTTTCATAAGCGAGCGTATGTTCATTGGTACACTGGCGAAGGAATGGATGAGTGTGAGTTTGCTGCTGCGGAAGAAGGAGTTCAATGCTTAATTCAAGAGTATTGCGAATGTGATGTCCAAGACTGTGATACTGATGATGAGTGTAATATTTGTACCGATACGTGTGAAGACGAATGTGATGATGTTTGTTAGTATTGAAGAATAGAAAGAAAAATTTTCATCTTTTTAAGAATTTAAAATTACTTTTATTAAAAATTATAATTGTGAATATTTAATAGAGCGAAGCTTTCATAGAACTTTTACTATCATTTGTGTTGTCATGAGATAAACGTAAATTTACTATTTTCTGACTTTAAAGAAGCATGCAAAAGTAATAATTAAAAATGTATGTTCTAACTTAGAACTTCTAAGCAATATTTTCGTATCTTATGACTGTAGGCTTCAATGATTGTGGTCAAGATTGTGGTAGTGAATGTTTCTATTTTGTTATTGATATTTCATCGCAGATTTATTAAACTGTCCTATCACAATTAAATTAAAAATTCTTAGCCAAACGTGATTTTAGAACGCTTTTTAAATTTCTTCTATTTTATTCATTGTTAAGATATTAATTAAATGACAAATGATGAAGTTGTTGTAAGTATAAAAGCATAAGAATCATAGATAAAATTGTTTCATAATTTAATGATTTAAGCAGATGACGTCAAATATTAAACGAGAACTGAATTATGCTAAAGCATACGAGTGGAAAGATGACGAATATGAGTACTTTGAGAATATAAATTGTAAGTTTAATATGAGTTTAAAAGTCATGATTAAGTGATAATATTTTTATTTTATTTTAGATACAGATACTGACAACAGATCTGATGATTATTCAACGTTTCATTTATTTTTGTTAGTGCTTTTTTTTGTTATGTTAATTTGTAGTTATATTTACTTTTATTGTCAAAAAGTTTGTCAACTAACTGATGAAGGTTCTGTTAGCTCTCGAACACAAAATCTTCCAAATAGAAATACTCGAATTAGAGGACGTTCAAGAGATATTTATGATTATCCAACTTTTCAAACAAGACCATCTCAAAGAGGTCAAATGCATATAGAAAACGAAACAACTNCTACTAATTTTTAAAAAAAATCACGAATCAAGATTAAATCCTTGCACGAAATAAGATTTTTCCACGCGAATCAACATCCAAAAAAATAGCTTGGCATTTTAATAATTTTAGTTAATTTAATTAACTTTTTTCAAAGCGAAAAAAATCAGTAACAAAGTGCATTACATAAGCTTTGTTTTTATATAGGTCACACCGCTCAAAACATAATATGAGCGAAATCATAAGTGACTAAAGTTGTGAAGCGTCAGAAAAAGCTTGATTTTAAGCGAATCATAGTCCGCCACCCTACTCGAATTAGAGGAGGATCAAGAGATATTTATGATTATCCAACTTTTCAAACAAGACCATCTCAAAGAGGTCAAATGCATATAGAAAACGAAACAACTCAAACTCAATCTTTGACTGAACTTCCATCTTATGATCCTCCACCATCGTATGAAGAGTGTGCAACAGCGAAACATGTTAGCTGACAAATATGAAAAATTAAAGTGTGACAAATCTTAAATGATAATTTTAAAGAACAATAAAAGATGAGAAAAAATGAAATAAAAAATTTAGAATGAAAATCTTCGAAAATCATCAACAGATGGCGGACATTTTCTAGCATAAAAATTACATCATTTCAATTCTATGTTTTAAAATCTGATCGTGATTCACGATCTTCTTGCACATATGGCGGAATTGGTGAAGCACACACATTAAAATGGATGGAAAAATCTTCCAGCACAAAACTAAAATCGGCAAACGTGAGATGATGTTAGTAAATTATTTATACATTTTTGGTTTTTGGTAAACACTAACTAACGTTTCGACTGAAACAGACCAGTTTTACTGCTTTTTCATATTCGAAGAGAACTTTTATTTGGAAGAAATTACATTTTCTTTTATATTGTTATTTCAGTCGGAAGTTAAAGCGAAGCAAAATGAGCAGCGAGTCAGTATTAATTGATAATGCTGAGGATATTGTTGATCAATTATTCAACGAAGAACGTAAGATAATTTTTGAATGTTCATTAAATTCAACGCTTGATAAAAATTTTTAATTTTCAGATGCCAAACCTGTTTTCCGATCGGATGTCAGTACAATTCTCTTCATAGCTTTAATCATTTGCTTTATCGTGATGATTATTTACTGGTACTGTGTCGACAAGGAAAAAGGTGCTATTGACTCGGCTTACTCAAAAAATTCAATGAAGCGGAAGCGAATTCCAACTGAAGATCCTGAAGAAGGCAACAACGATCGGGAGTTGTTAGAGATTGCAAGGCCGAAAATTGTTCTCTCAACTCCTTCAAGAAATGAAGTCGAAATTGAGTCAGTTGAACATGATGATCGTAAAAAACGTGAACGAGTGGTTGAAAATCTGTCGTCACATCCGTAACAAGTATTTATCTACTTAAATTTCGTTAACATTTCATTAAAATACATTTCACGTAAACATTAAAAATTCCTCGTCAGTTATAAGAATCTTTTACTCTCTTTGTTGTTGCCCATATACATGGACAGATTTTTACGATTCTTAAACAATATTAACACTTTTATTAATGCTATAGAAAATAAGAAACTTCAGTGTTTAAAAAGCGTATAATTTTATATAACTACGCATTTTGTGTTCATAACAAAACAAAACTCATTTTATTGTGTTAGTGGATTCGTTTTTTTAGATTCTTAAGCAAAAAAAAGTGTTGTAAGATTAAAAATACTTATCAAAGATATTCAATAAATGAAAAAAGCTCAACTATAAAACTTAATCAGCTTGTTTGTCATTATTTATTTTATTAAATTTTTTCTAAATTTAGAGTAAAGTTTGAAATGAAATAATGAATTTTCATCGATAAGATATTTTAATCTGCATATTACATGGTCACAAGCAAAATATTTAATAATAATCTGACATTGACATTTGTGAGAAATGGTCAAGATGACAAAATTTTACTTGTTTTTGAATTTCCTTAAAGTTTTAATACTAATTTAAATTTATATCTTGAAGCATGATCACATTTATCGGCATGTTAGTTTACTATGAAATTTACGCAGTTTACTATGAAATTTACGCAAACTTTGAAACTACTCGCAATGTGTTCACCACTACACTTGACAGCAAACTTGTTGGTTCATTGGTATTCGTACAGAATTTTTCATAGAAATATGTAATGTTTTGGTTCATAAGAAGTGAAGTAATAATTCTAAATTTTAAAAACTCTTGGCGGAAATCTGTAAGTTTTATTTTAAATTATTCAACACTTGAAAAAATAAAGTTAAAGTTTTCAATGTTTTAATTCTAAGCATTTGCAAATATGCCAACGCCAAGAGAGAATTATAAAAAGAAGGATAGGAAATTCGCACGGATCTTATATGTAATCTTATTCGTGACCACGGCTATATTTCTTTATGCTAAAATGATATACGTCAATGGGTCTTCGGAAAACAAGAAAGCATTGATCATTACTTATTATGTATTTACTGTGTTCATAATTCTACTGATATATGTTATATTAAAGAGCTTAATTTACAAAGAATATCAAAAAAATGAAGAGGAATATCAAAATGCGAACAGTGGAATCATAAGAACAGTAGATGTCTCAACAAATCAAAACCATAATGATCAATTAATAACAACATCACGAACTACTGCAACTGTTAATGGAACTGAAAGAGAAATTATTACAATACAAATTGATCGACCATTGGGAATTCCTACTGCACCTCCTGAAGAACACACAATACATTTGAACCCACATTCACAAACTCCTCAAACTCATCACAACTCACAGAAGACTTCTGGGGACGAAGCGCCTCCTTCTTACGACGACGTTGCCTATAATCTATCTAAACAAAAATAAGATGTTAAGAATCTCGTATTAATCTTTACGCTTTCTTATCAACATAAATTGCATTGTTATGCATGACAAGCAACATTATTGACAATTGACTTAAAGAGTTTTATGAATATTTATTGAATTTATCAAAAGCTCACCGAATTGTTCAATTTGATTAAAGATCATACAAAGACATGCTTCAATTTCTTTAAAGTTTTTGAAATGATTTCTTAAAATGATATTCTTTGTTGATGATTGTGATAAGATTATTGACTTGCCATATAAAATTAAAGAATTTTTAAAAAATTAAAACTACAGAAAATTATTTAAATTAAAAGAAATCAATCTTTTACAGCCCTCAGTATATGGGAAAACTTTTTTCATTAATTGCTCAGCGTGAAAATTATGAAAATATTTTTTCACGCTTTCTCGTGCCCAATTTGAACAATCTTAACTTCAAAAGCTAATAAAGCCATGAAGTTGAATAAAAGTTGCATGTTAAATCTTCAAATGTCCAATTTACGCTAAACATTTACCACTACAAAAAATAGTAATCTTGTAGATGTGTTAGTTCAAACAAAGTGTGTCGAAAAAGTGTTGTTTTGATTTTCGGCAGTAAAAAGTAGCTAAGCGGGAAATTCAAGAAACTATTGTCTTAATTACTTCTTTTGCATCGATTTGTGGTGAGTTTCTTTCGTTGAATAGTTTTATTGACAATCTTCAATTTGTAAATTATTAATTAATGCTAGAAAATCCTCAAATGTGACATAATAAATTCAATTTATTTAGGTATATCAAATAATAATCAATAATCATATTTTAATGACGTATTAATATGAAATAAAATAATGTGATGATGAAATGCATCGTTTAGATTAAATTTATTAAAATTTTATGCTGTCCTAAGTGTAAATTATGTAATTTCAATCATTTATTGCAATATTTACATCGTTGCGGTTCTTTAAATTACTCAAAACACTTATTCAAAGATGATTCACCATCATGTTTGTCTTGTGAAGAGTTAGGTTTTTCAATTAAATATTCTTCAATTCCATTATTTACTCAATGACAGATTTGAAATAGTATCAAATGTTGACTGAAGAGTTTGAATCCTTCGAGCTTCTGATGAAAGTTAATATTTTTAATATTTTTCTAGCTTCTTGAAATATGACGTCACCATCAGAAGAAAAGTATGAAAAATTATACAAACTTCGTGCCATGATTTTTATATTTGGATTAGAAATATTTTTCTATTTGAAGATCTAAGAAAGTATAAGAAAATATTAAATTTAAATATGAAATCATGGTTTGCATTTTCATACAAAAAACTAACGCTCATTATTATTAAAAATATATTATTAATGTAAAGGCAAGCTCGTGTTGATGTGCTCCAGGATAATTTTGAAGATGATATTCGAAGTGAATTCCAAAACAATCCGAAGCCATCAAATATACTGAACAAACTTCCAGACAACATTAGGACATCTGCTTTATTCCCAAACACTTCGAATGTTGTTGAAAGTAGAACAGAAACTCCATCTGCGCCTCCTGAAGAATTAATATTGGATAACTCATTCAATTCAAACTCACAATCAACTACTTCAAGACAACATGCACTTCGAACTTATCAAAGTTCACATCATATTTCTGAAAACGATCCTCCTCCATCATACGCAGAAATTGCTCATAAACTAAAGAAATAATTCAAAGGTGTTTAATATATTCTGTTATGTTTAACAAATCCCTTTTTTTACTTTAAAAATATAATAGAAAATATAGAAAGGAAATAATCTTCGGAATCTCATTAGAAACGTGGAGATTGAAAATAATATAATAAGGAACAAGGAAAGTTTTCCTTATTTATTTAAAAAACTTTAACCAAAGAAATAATCGAGGTGTCTTTCAAAGCCTTAAATAAATAATTGAACACNTTTAAAATTTATAATATGAAAAACATAAACAAAATGCTTTAAACACTTGAAGCTTTTTATTATTTACTGTGAAATTTTTCATGCCGAATTTCCCAAATGTTTTAACTACTACATGGAATGATGATCTTATGAATGTATTAGTATGAAAAAATTTATACAAAATGTTGTATTATTTCATTCGGAAGTAAAAGGTTTCTTCAGATAAATTTGAATTTAGCAAGTAAACATTTTGAATCTCCATCGATACTGCAACAACAGAAATTGGTAAGACACTTTTGATGTGAATCTTCTAAAAATCTTCCTAAATGATTGAACTGTATCTGACATTCAATTAGAATTATGAATCGCACTAAATATTGTCAATTAAAACAAGCAAATTTAATTAATTCAAACATTTTTAGAAAGCACAAATATGACAAGTCCATATGATGAGTATAAAAAAAAGGACCAACGTTTTGCGTGGATATTCACCATTGTCCTTATTGTGTTTAGTGGTTTCATGTTTCTTGTTAGAACTATTGCTGTGGAAGGTTTATATGATATGGACACAAAAAATTCTAGGGATTTGTTCATTATTAAATTTTATGGAATCATAGTTGGTATAATGTTCATAATATATTTTATAATCAGATTTGTGATCCATCAAGATTATAAGCAAAAGGAAAGGGATTATGAAGCTAACAGATACAACGCATACGATGATCTTCGACCCACAAGAACTACTACAACACGCACTTCAAATTTCAGTGAAAATTATACATTTAATAATAATCGACCCTCAAATCCTCCCTCTGCACCTCCCCAGGAACCTGAAAATAACAATACCTCAAATTTCAATCCACAACCAACTACTTCAAGGCCACACACTCCTCAACCTCATCAGAGCCCTAAAAAGAATTCTGAAGATGATCTTCCTCCATCGTACAGTGAAGCTGTTCATAAACTAAATAAATAATTTAAAAGATGTTAAAAATATTCTGCCATGTTAAACAAATCCTTTTTTACTTCAAGAAACAGTCTCCCCAGGTCTTTTAAAAGCCTTAAATAATTGAACACAAATTATTACCCACATGATTTTGAAAAATATTTCACATGGTTTTTGCTAAATAGGTACTATTAAAAATGTTCGGTATTAATTCCAATAGCAATGTCACTGGAAATTAATTGTTAATGCAAACTTTAGAATTAAAATCCTTGTAATATTAACGATGGAAATGTACAGATTGCTAGCATGCATATTAAACTTTAGTCGTTACATAATAAATAAATCAAAAAAACATTCTTTATCTATATCTAGATAAATATTTTTATTTTTATAAACATTCTTAACCCACTTTTAAAATTTATAATATGAAAAACATAAACAAAATGCTTTAAACACTTGAAGCTTTTTATTATTTACTGTGAAATTTTTAATGCCGAATTTCCCAAATGTTTTAACTACTACATGGAATGATGATCTTATGAATGTGATCCATGATTTGGATTACAAAGAAAGCAAATGGGAATGCGCTGTTGCAGAATATCTTCACGAATTGCGTCACCATTTATTTTAAATTTGCAGCGGGTACAAGATGCAGTTGCAAAGGATCCGTGACATTCGATGAGTCTTGAGATTCCAGCTACACGCTCTAAAGTGTCAATGTTTTGTGTATAATTTCGAAGCAGAACGCCTCGCTCNTTTAGCAAGTAAACATTTTGAATCTACGATACTGCAACAACAGAAATTGGTAAGACACTTTTGATGTGAATCTTCTAAAAATCTTCCTAAATGATTGAACTGTATCTGACATTCAATTAGAATTATGAATCGCACTAAATATTGTCAATTAAAACAAGCAAATTTAATTAATTCAAACATTTTTAGAAAGCACAAATATGACAACAGACCTGTATGATGAGTATAAAGAAAAGGACCAACGTTTTGCGTGGATATTCACCATTGTCCTTATTGTGTTTAGTGGTTTCATGTTCCTGGTCAGAACTATTGCTGTGGCAGGTTTATATGATATGGACACAAAAAATTCTAGGGATTTGTTCATTGTTAGATTTTATGGAATCGTAGTTGCTATAATGTTCATAATATATTTTATGATCAGATGTACGATTTATTCAGATTATAAGCAAAATGAAAGGGATTATGAAACCAATAGATATGATGCAAACGATGATATCCGACCCACAAGAACTACTACCACACGAACTTCAAATTTCAGTGAAAATTATACATTTAATAATAATCGACCCTCAAATCCTCCCTCTGCACCTCCCCAGGAACCAGAAAATAACAATACCTCAAATTTCAATTCACAACCAACTACTTCAAGGTCACACACTCCTCAACCTCATCGGAGCCCTCAAAAGAATTCTGAAGATGATCTTCCTCCATCGTACAGTGAAGCTGTTCATAAACTTATGTAAAAATAGAAGGAAGGATGTGTTACAAGGTTTCTGAAGATGATTTTCATCTCTATGTTGAGTTTACTCGTCATTTATTTATTGTAACATTCTATGCACCATTGTGAGTGTGTTCAACCACTTGATGCATTTTTCAAGAGCCATTAATTTAAATAAAGAACTCTTTTGAGTCTGAATTCGATTAACAATGCTTGAAATTTATTGCAATATTTTTTTTTAATTTCCTTTTCCTTTATTTTATTTTCAGAAATGTTCTTTAAGATACAAACTCTCTCGATAAAATCTAACTTAAGAGAAATATTTGCTTCAAAAATTTCCTTTTCATTTGTTTTTAATTCGAAACATTTCCACTAAAGGAAAGACAAAATAGTTTAATAATAATTATAAATTTGAACTTAAAATGGAAGGAAAGTTGTTGATTTTTTTATCATCATAAACTTAAAGTCTTGCTAGACAGAAAAATTAATTTAAATTAAGTTTGTCGAATCATGAAGTTATTGAGAATCAGAAGAACAAAAATTAGAGAATATTTTATGGATAGAAAGAAAGAAATATGAGTTTAATTAAAAAACGTGATCACCGTCGATTTCCAATCGCGGTCGTTTGATCGGAGTTGCTTCAAAATTCTCCTCGGTAGCTTCATCGGCTTGCATATTTGTAATATTCTCAATTACTTCACGATCGTTACACTGGAGTTGTGACGATGTTGATGGTGTCGGTGACAAAGAATTCGATGTTGTGGGTGTCGGTGACACTTCAGGGATGGGAATTTCATTGGACAAAACATTATCAATATCAGGTACAATGATCTCGTGTGTATTTGGTGACGTTTCTGCTTCATCTTCATCATCTTCATCGCTGTATTCATCATCAGAATCTTCCGACTCTCCTTCCATATTCTCCAATGTTACTTCAGCACCCGGAAACATGTAACATCGTGGAGATATTTGAGCAAACTTATCTGCAGGAAGTAAATGCACGAGACTTTCACTGTTTGGGGATTGTAATGATGGTTGTGGCTCGTCTGACGTTGCAGGCTCATTTTCAGGTGCAATTGGTGATGATGGAGGAATCGTTTTTTGAGGAATTTCGACTGTTGTCTCTTCTAAAGTCTTTTCCATCCAACAAAGTTCTTCATCCTTGTCGTCATCACTTTCACTAAGTCTGAAATAAATTTTAATTAACAAATAATTCACAATATAATTAACATTGGAGACTTACAAGCTGTAAAGATGATGAATTATGACATCAGAATCTCCATAAAGATTAACATCAAAGTTCATATGTGATAATGGCTCACGATTAATTAAAATTTGTGGGACATTCGGTGGTACGAGATTTGGTATCATTGCAACTGGCTTTACTTTCAATGACGAACCAATAACTATAAGAAGATCGCATTTATTTCGATCTGTATCGATTGAATCGTGAAAATCATCGGGAAGCTCTTCACCGAAGAAAACGATGTCAGGTTTGAAGATTCCCATTTCAACTAAGTTTTTGAGGTGATCTCTGTCTGTTGTTGACGTATCTTCATTGAGTTGTGGTGAAATAGTTTGTGATCCATGATTTGGATTACAAAGAAAGCAAATGGGAATGCGCTGTTGCAGAATATCTTCACGAATTGCGTCACCATTTATTTTAAATTTGCAGCGGGTACAAGATGCAGTTGCAAAGGATCCGTGACATTCGATGAGTCTTGAGATTCCAGCTACACGCTCTAAAGTGTCAATGTTTTGTGTATACTACTACACGGAATGATGATCTTATCAATGTATTAGTATGAAAAAATTTATTCAAAATGTTGTATTATTTCATTCGGAAGTAAAAGGTTTCTTCAGATAAATTTGAATTTAGCAAGTAAACATTTTGAATCTACGATACTGCAACAACAGAAATTGGTAAGACACTTTTGATGTGAATCTTCTAAAAATCTTCCTAAATGATTGAACTGTATCTGACATTCAATTAGAATTATGAATCGCACTAAATATTGTCAATTAAAACAAGCAAATTTAATTAATTCAAACATTTTTAGAAAGCACAAATATGACAAGTCCATATGATGAGTATAAAAAAAAGGACCAACGTTTTGCGTGGATATTCACCATTGTCCTTATTGTGTTTAGTGGTTTCATGTTCCTGGTCAGAACTATTGCTGTGGCAGGTTTATATGATATGGACACAAAAAATTCTAGGGATTTGTTCATTGTTAGATTTTATGGAATCGTAGTTGCTATAATGTTCATAATATATTTTATGANGGTACAAGATGCAGTTGCAAAGGATCCGTGACATTCGATGAGTCTTGAGATTCCAGCTACACGCTCTAAAGTGTCAATGTTTTGTGTATAATTTCGAAGCAGAACGCCTCGCTCTTCCATCTTTTTAATGAATCGGTGTGATGGTGAAGGCTTGAATTGTCCTGGGAAAATCTCACGAGCAAATTTAAAAAACGGCCGAGGATCTTGATAAAAGAATTTTATATCAAACATTGCTTGAGGATCGGGTAAATTTGGATATTCTCTTGAAAGACGACTGTAGACTCCATCACGAGATCTAAAATCGGGAATACCACAAGACACGCTAACACCAGCTCCAGTTAAGATGATGATATGCTTTGCTTGTCTTATTCGATGAACAGCATCACTCAAAGTTTTAACATTACTGAGTCGTTCACGTTGCGGTGTTACGGCAAAGCTTATAATCCGCCATAACATTGTTTCGCTCATATTTTCGGGGATGTGGAAATTATGCAACAATACTTTTATAATATCGCGAGGATTTGCACCTTTTTGCATTTGCTGACGAACCTAAAGTTGAGCAAAAGTCATTGAAAATTGAGAAAGAAAAAATTCACTTTTAATTAATACGCACCCAGCCTAAAACACTTGTCTGACTTGCTTCGGAATCCTCATAATCATCGTCGTCTGAATCATCGTCATCAGACGAACTTTCACTGCTTTTTGACATTGATCCACGTCCTAAGCTATTATCGGAAGATTTTAATTCTACAATGTCGCTTGAGCTTTCTCTCTGCTCCTGATTGTCAGGTTCGGGTGACGATGTCTTGCTCATTTCATGTTGACTTGTATCACTTGATCTGGTCTGGTTAAATTCTGTGAAACCTGAATCACTATTTTCTGTCATGTCGTCATTTTCTATGGAAAAAAACAAAAATTTTCCACAACTTAGTTTCATGTTGAATTGTGAAAAAAATTGCATTCTTATTTCTGCTGCATGTGTCGGATATTTAATGGATGTAATAATATATTTTAGTTCTGCCATTCATATATAAAAGAAATAAAGCAATGTAGTCTATGGATTCTAAGCGTTTGGCATCATATTTCTTGAATTAACTTTTGAGCAGAAAGTGATTTGTTTACAAACAACCAAATGAACTTGAAATGTTCTCTGGTTTTAATTTTTTAAATTATTTTTCACTTTTTACCTCTTGTAATAACTGAATAATTGTCAAAAAACGAGCTACTTTCACCTTCACAAGCGTTTTTGGAATTTATTTTAATTTGCAAAAAGTCCGACATTTTTCATCTTTACTTCCAGGTGATGAGTGAAGTCTGAAATCAGAGAAAAATGGCTCGGTTGATCCCTACCGGAAGAATATTAAACTAAATTTCAAAATCTATTTTGTCGTTATTTTATTTTATATAAACTGCTATTTTTAGTTAATTAGGTATATAAATTTTTAAGTTGTTACAAAATTTTAATATTTCATCAGTTTTGTTTAAACAAGTTTATCGTCGAATGGAAGTTTTGCTATTTCGAATAATGTATGCTTGATAAGATACATCATTTCATCAGTTTCAAAGCTTGGATGATCCTTCATATGTTTTTCCATATAAACGCAACCTTTCCTGAATTCTTTCTTAGCCTTCGCCACTGATAATGATTTATGAAATATAGATGGATTTATTACAAATGTTTCCATTTTAGGATAATCATTTCTGCATGCTTCACAATCACATTTGAATCCGTAATCTCTTATCAAAAGATTTTGGCGTTCCATAAGTGTATAACCAGTAAAGTCAGGACCATATGTAACAAATATTTGTTCGCCAGATTTCACTGGCTTTCTGATAACAAAAACAAGCTTATTATCAACTGTTACTCGAGTAGTATTTGGATCACAACTGTGATTAAAAAGTGATGCAAAAGGGAAAATTCCACTGCCAATTTTATTGTAATCAATCCATGATGTAAAAGCCGAGTCTTGATTAAATTCATAAGTATGTTCCTCCATTCTGATCGAGTTTGTGTTAAAAATGTTAAAAAAGTTTTTAGATTGTTGGCAAAGAAAATCAGTTTGATCATCGATTTTATATGTTTCGTTAAATTTACTCAAATGATCAGCTAAATATTTTTTCAGTACATTTTTAAGAAGATCAAGTTTTTCTTCATTTAATAGACTCGTTTGAACACAATTCATTGAAGCAAGAACACTCAAAAAGTTTTTGCTATGAGATAAATCTTCTTTGCTCCAATCAAAATCAAAAACTGTGCTATTGCTTTTATCTTTGAAAATTCTTTTCAAATTATTTATGCTTCCTGCAATTTGAACTGCTTGTAGCACCAATTTCAAATTAGAGAGGAAAATTTTTTCCGTAGTTTGTACCTTACATTCAAGAGGATGAACTAATTCGTCATTTCTCTGACATTCTGAAGAGCAATACATCGCTGTGGATAAAATTGATAAAAAGATTTATTTTGACAAACATTATAAATAACTTACTTGTTGCACAAATATTACATGGAATCAAATTCAGTTTATTAGTTTTCAAACAGTTGGCACATCGAGTGTAGTAATTTTGTGTACCATATTGAAATTTCTTTAGAAATGGTTCCTCAATTAAAATTATGTCACCAGCCTTTAAATTTGCAGTTGTAATTACATGACGACCATATTTTTCATTGACTTGGTATTTCAAGCATTTCACAGCGAAAGGGATTTTTTCATTAGCAGGAAGTGAAAGTTTGAAGAAATTCTCAGCATCTTCTTTAGCACTTTTCATTTTGAGGTTTACTATTTTTTTGCAGTTCTGCTCACGTTCAATCAATTTATTCATTTTATTTGAAGGATATCCGTTTTCTTTAGCTAAATGAATGTTTTCGATACACATATCGAACATCTTAACTTCTTTGTAGACTGCAGATCGATTTGCGTATCCAAGCGATAATATTTCCATATCTTGTGAGTAACAAAGACTTTTATTATATAAACTGAGAGCTTCAAAGAAATTCTTCTCGCGAAACTTCTTGTTGCCTTCATTACGAAATTTCTCTGCAAGTTCATTGCTCTTGCATTCACGGGTTTGAATGTTTCTCTGAAAATTTTCCATGATTTTATCAAGTTTTAATGAAAATTGCGTGTTTCTATCTGCTTTGTTTTCGTTGAAAACTGAATTTTGAAAAATAATGATGATGATGATGACAGATTTCGGCTTGGAACGGGATGAAAATAAAAATGAAACATAAAACTTTATGAAACCGGTGTAAGATGAAAACTCAACGGCATGATCAATAAAACTATGATAATGAAAAATAACAATTCTACCGTTAATGCACAGTATACTTGTGTGTCTGTCTAGGTACTTCAATTGAATATTTTTTAAGCTAGCTTGTTTCAATCGATTTCAATTTTATGTTTATTTGAAGTAAGCTTTTTGATTTTTGTATTAATAACCACCTTCCTGCCGTTTGAACTGCTGATTTTACATTTGATAAATATTAAAAAATATTTTTTCAAACGCTTTATGATCATTAAAAGCTACGGGAAATATCAGAAAACATTTAGTTTTCGAATCGATTGACAAATGATATCATGTCTCGTACAATTATTTTCATTTTGGTGTTGTCTTCTATAGTTTTATATATTCATGCAGATTTTGAAGTTTATTATTGGAATTATACTTATAATCCAATACCAATAAGCAATTTGACTATTGACATCCATACTCCATATTATGGATCTTTGAACTTTTCTTATGATTTAAAATGTTGGTTTCAGCGTGAAATCAAGAAAGAAACAAGTTAAGTAAAATAAATTAATGTGGACGATTTAATTCTTCTGAAATCTTTTTTTCAACAGTATCATTTGAAATTTTGGTACCAAAAGATAAACGTAAGGACACATTTGATACTTCAGTGGTTAGGACGACAGTAAATCTTTGCAAATTCGGTGATGCGTTGAGTTCCAATACACTTTTGACTAAACTGCAAATGGATAAAATTTTCAAATGCAACCAGTTTGAAATAAAATGTCCTTTTAAAGTCGTGAGTATCTCATTGGTTATGAAAAATTGTCTATAAATAATTATTAATATTAAAGGGACTTTACCGTTCGTTTTGTTATGTTCCCGATATGTGTCAGGGATACTGCTTGAAAGCTCCTGGGTGGTTGCCAATTGGAAAATTTTTAGTAAAAATCAGAATTGCTGGAGCTTATGGAAATTTAAAAAGAAATGCTTTGCTTTACGAAATCCTGATTTTCATGAAATATAAAAAATGAATTAAAGTTTATTTTTTACAAAAACATATTTATTGTTACAAATTAAAATTAGTTTGAATTCGAATAAAATATTTCATCTCCTACACATTTTGGTTAATAACTTTTAATCCAAACACAACAGACCAAAATAAATTAATGTTTACTCTCATAAAATTTCTCTCTCTTGAAAACATGTGTTTCAATATTTTGAATAAATATCATTAAAAAAGGAGAGAGAAAATCAAATTTTCCTTATTTCCCTATTTGCTCGACGCTGCGCATGTGTAAAATTGTGCAGGTGTGGAGCGAAGGAATTTATATGATTTTCTTTATTTTCCTCTCTTTATACATTGATAACCGCGTCTAAGTCCAACCCCACTTGAAATTTCAACCCCAACGTTTGACTCTGCATTAGACTGGAGAATTTTTCGTCAAAGAAAAATTCGAAAAATCTAAAACTTTTAATTTAAATTTAAGGAAATTCGAAACGAAAACATAAATTTTATTTAAAAACTGTTAGTGATTGTAATTTCCTTTTGTGCTGTGAAAAAATAAATTGTTTTTCATTGATTTTTGTTTGGAAAAACTTGGTGGAAAAATCAGAAGAATTTTTTTTTGTTTTCCTGAAAAAAGTTTTAATTTACCATTTCAGTGAATTTATTAAATTAAAATTATGCAATAGAAATTCTGAGTAAGCGTTTGATTAGTCATGGAAAATTCTTCAACAAAATTGATGATGATTTAGTAATTTCCCGATGAAAATATTTTTTCACAAGAAAAATCGATAATTCATCCATAGAAGAAAAGTGAAGAATTTTTTTTCGGATAATTTGATTTGAAGCGACATGCCTTCTTCCGACAACGGTGATATTGATGGCTACCACCATTTGGGATGTTTTCAACAACAAGTTCCAAGTCATCACCATCACACTTCCAGTTCGTCAAATGCTTCATCAACAAGAAGACGTTCGTCCTATGGACAAAGTCATTTTTCACAGCAATTGAGTGCTGCGCCAATCATGTTCAAAGACTCTTGTTCCTTGATTGGATCACAAGATAATCTTGGATGTTCATCACCATCGCGTTATGATTGCTACGTGACAACAACAAGTCGCCCTCAATCAAGATATGAAGAAAACATTACATGTTGCATTCCACCACCATCTCCTGCTCCCAATAATGATCGCTTCGTTATTGGAATGCCTGGGCCACAACATCGCTTAATGGTTCAGCAGCAACAACAACAGCGTTCCATGTCACCGAATTCAAGGTGATTATGAAATAAAAATATTTAAATTTCCAGAAATAAATTGAAAAATTGTTTTTCAGATATCGCAGCAGCATGTCAGATCGATATCGTGACATGTCATCAAGCCCTGGACATTTCCTAGCTAATTCTACACCTTTAGCTTCGAATGATAACTATCCAGCTTATTTGTCATCAACTGTTCACACGCCAGTTAAACGTTACATTCCAACACCTCCATTAACATGCACAAATGATCAATCATCACAATACAGTGATGGACCGACCTTAAGCAATCCTGGTTATCATTTGTCACTTCCTCAACAAAACGCTTTAACACAAGTTGGTTCATCTCAAACATTGAAGCCATCAAAGTCACGAATGAATCAGCAACAAACGCCACAATATCGAATCAACATGAAATGCTGTTCAGATTCTCAAAAGCAACAACAGATAAACACTTCAACACTGCCACTGCCATCATCATCACAAACTGACCATTACGCTACAACTCCAAGAATTCGCCCAAACAGTATCAATACGAAGTCATCTGGTTCAGGTGTTTCCAACTCTTCCACTGCCACATCAATCTGTTGTGCACAATCACAAACTGGAACTCAATGCGATTATGGAACAAGACCAACAAGCGCTGATTATGCTTCAATTTCTAGTTCAAGTCGTGTTGTAACGCCAATCAACTTGATGAATCAAACTGATCAATCGTGCTTGAATTGTAGACGTACAACTGGCGTTCATCAAACTACACAAACTACTGGACCGATAAGGTAATTAAAATTGAAACTGAAATCAGTCTTTTATGATTATTTATTATGTTCTATTTAGCCCCGTTCCCCAACCACTTGTGTTGCCAACAATGTCAGAAGGACATCAATCTCAATCACCCTTGAGTCCACAACCATCGTCAACTCATTCAGTTGCATCAATACAATCTGTTGCATCATTGGCACCAGAACCAACATATTCGTCGACAACAATTCAACAAGAGAAGATTGAAGAAGATTCCAATGAAGGCCAACAACCGCAGATGTTGTTGAACAAGTCAACAATGCCTGAGCCACAGCCGATTGCGCATCCACCAGTTCAACAAGAATCTTCAATAACTGGCAGCAATCGATCATTCATGTATCAATATCAACATAATGATTCATCATCAAATCTTTTGAACTCAAACATGAACCTTCAACAGAGAAATACGTTGCAGCAAAGACAACAAAATCAATCACGCTACTCACGAAAGCAGAAAGTCAAGGAATACGTCAAACGTGAAATAGCGAAATTCTTTGGGGTTGATATCTTGAGTGAAGAGGAAGAACGCATAAAATGGTTCGAACGTCAGAAACGATTGGCGATAAGGTGTTTTGGACAGCTTCGTGATGACATGGACATTTCCAACTCGCCACGTCATCAAGGAAGGAATGAACAACAACTTGGATATCGACCAGATATTCTACCAGCACAAAACACTGAAGAAACTGAACGTACGCATTACAAGATTGAACGTAAAGCGTCAGTTGCGACAATGATGTGGAATGGAATTTCTTATCTGGTTAGTCGTCGTAACCCAAGAAAGCAGAAGCAATGGTCACGATCATTTGCACCAGCACATGTCAAGAACAATGATGACAATGACTTATGCGATGGTTTAAGTCCAATTCAAACTGACGAAGCTTTTTTTGATTCACCAAGTTCCAGTCAAAATAGTCAAGACGGAAGTAACACAAATCGTCAAATGTATTCAGCAGCAAGTGCATCGGTTCGCAACAATGGTTGGCAAATAAAATCGAATCAACATGAACATGAATTACATTCAGGAATGAGAATTGGTTGTCGTATCTCATCTCAATTGCTTGATGGAATTATGGACAATTCGAGACGACCAGTGATGAATGAAATCAAATTGCAACGTCCAAATGATCTCGATGATCGACATGATTATCGACCTTTCTTCACATATTGGATTAACACGGTTCACATTCTCGTTTTGGCAATTACTTTGATCTGCTATGGCATTGTTGCATTTGGCATTGGATTGGAACATAAAAGTGCACAAGTCATGGTGACTAACTTGAACTTGCAACAAGTTTCACATCATGAACAACGAAATGTTTGGATCGGACCGAGAAGCATGGATCTTGTCCATCTAGGAGCGAAGTTTGGTGGCTGCATGCGACGTGATGCTAAGATTCTTGATGTCATTGCTAAAACAAAAAGGAAAGAACGTGAAACTGCTTGTTGCATTCGTAACGATGATTCGGGATGTGTGCAAACGTCTCAAGCTGAATGTTCAGTCGGTGGTTTATGGCCAACACAGAAAACAATCTCAAAATGGAAGAAATGGTCACCAGGCGATTCTGGGCCAGGCGGAAGAATTTCTGGGAGTGTTTGCGGTTTAGATCCAAAGTTTTGCGATGCACCAACTTCAGTTGCACCTTATGAATGGCCTGATGATATAACAAAATGGCCAATTTGTCGGAAAACTAATTCAATCTCTCATCGATCACGTCTTAAAGATCACACAGCTGAACATATGGTTTGTGAGATTGTTGGTCATCCATGTTGTACTGGAGTTTACGGGGAATGTCGGATCACTACAGAAGAATATTGTAACTTCATAAATGGATACTTCCATGAAGAAGCTTCACTTTGTTCTCAGGTTTGAACATTTCCCAACTTTCCACCTTAACTTTAATCAAAATTTTCTCTTCTAAAGGTTTCTTGTATGAGTAACGTGTGTGGGATGTTTCCGTTTTTCTCTAACGATGTTCCAGATCAATTTTATCGGCTTTTTACATCTCTTTGCTTACACGCTGGTATTTTACATTTAGCAATTACAATTGCATTTCAACATATTTTTCTATCCGATCTGGAACGGCTTCTTGGACCTTTACGAACCGCCATCATTTATATTGCGTCGGGAATTGCTGGGAACTTGACAAGTTCAATTTTAGTTCCATATCGACCAGAGGTGAACTTTTTTTCAACTTTTTTGTGACATTTCTAAAGTAATAAATAAAAATTTCAATTCAGGTTGGTCCATTGGCATCTCTTGCTGGTGTCATCTCATCTTTAGCTATTATTCTAACCTTTTGTCATTGGAAACAACTTAAAAAGCCTTATCTGGCTTTAATTAAACTTTTATTAATAGCAGCATGTCTCTTTGGCATGAGTACTTTACCATGGCAGCAGAATTTTGCTGGTCTCATTGGTGGAATAGTCTTTGGAATGGGATTAACGTTTGCATTGGTTCCCTTTGTTAATATAACAAAATATAATCGTAAATCTAAGGTGAGATGAGTTAATTAATTTATTCAAAGATTTATTCAAATTTTTCTTTCGTTTTTCCCTCAGATTAATCTCATTTGGACATGCATTTTAATACACTTACTAATTTATGCAGCAATGTTTGTCATATTTTATGTTTTCCCGACACTCTTCTCGTCTCTTGGCTTTGCTGGTTCTCATCCTAACGATCATTTCACTAATGGTCAACCGGGACATTTCGATAGTGAACACAATATTAACTCAAACAACAATCAGAACGTCTTTAATGGCGTCATAAATAATTATAACACTGGAGGTGGAATTGTTTCGAGTATTCGAAGTCCACCACCACAATTTCACATGAATATTGGTCATAAAAATTACTAATAGATATTCCAAATGTTTTGTTTCTCCGTAAGACTAGTTCGTAATCATATACGAAGTAAAGGTAATTAGTTGGAAAATAATTTAAAGTTGTATTGAAAAAAGGAAAAATCTGATGACATCTTTCAAAGATATCAATCAATAATTAATGAAATTGTTTAGAGTAAGAAGGATGTGTCCGATGAATATCTAGCACCTTATCATTCCTTTGTTGTTTAATGTATTTAAGTCAGTCACGTTTTCCATTTATTGTTCCCTTCTTCTTACTATTCATGACAAGAGAAAAGCTTTGAAAGCAGACAGCGATGAAACTGATGAGAAATTATTTTTGCAAATCAATAAAACTCCAAATATCTATTTAATATCTCAAATGAAAGATGAAATCTTATTTAATTATTTTAATTTTCAAATGAAATGATAACGAAAAGAAAATTCTTTTAACAACACTTAAAAATCTTCATTAATATGCTACACAAATTGAACAACATTATATAATTATTTATCAAAATATTTAAAGAATTAATAAAGATGAAATGTGAAATCTCGTGAACAAAATTTGGTTTTATTTTAATCTCATGGGATTTAAAAAATAAAAACTTTTAATCCATGAAAAGTCTTTTGAAATCTCAGGCAGTCTTAAAACTTAAACAGGTGTGTTGTTGATGATCCAAGTTCTGAAATCTGAAACACGATCGAAGCCATCAGGAAAGCCGCTCCCACATGGAAGAACTCCCCAGCTTAAAATTCCTATTTGAGTATTAGTGCCAGTGACAAGTGGACCACCAGAATCTCCAGGACAAGAACCTTGTCCAACCTTTAAAAAGAAACATTAATGATAAAATCTTATCTGGGGATCATCTTATCAGTCTTACTCTGGTGAACGTGCAAATTTTCGTGTTCACAACGAAACGTTCCTCGCCCCTAACTGCCAATCGATTAATACAATCAGCATTTGTGATTGTTGATAATGTCACGACTTGCAAATGATTCGGTCGAGCTCCTTGTTGATTTGTGTGTCCCCAACTGGAACAAAAGATTTTATTTACGAGATATTTTAATTATTTCATTTTACCCTGTAAATCTTGCATTAACACCACCACCAACAAATGCAGATCCAAGAACAACCGGCTGAACACGAGCATTCCAAACAAATGGAGTTGTCACTTGTAGAACAGCAACGTCATTAGCAAATGTATTTCGATTGTATGAAGGATGAAGACGAATCGATTGAGCTTGATGGAATGCACCACCAGAATCTAATAAATTACTTCCCACCATCACTGTGATTGAACTTGGCGCACGTGCATCCAAACAATGAGCAGCACTTAAAACCCATCTCGCTATATTTGGTACAATGAAATAAAAGAATTTGCATTGTGATAAAAAATAAAAGTTTACCATTGACGATTGAACCACCACACCAATGCAAAGTTAAGATTGTTCGGAAAGTCACTTGGTACGAAATTCCTGAAGCTGGTGCATTGGCCCCTCCGATAACGTACGACTCTATAGAATCCGGCTCAACAATTGCTACAAATTTATATATTTAATTTTTAATTTTCTCCAAAAGAAATTATTTAATTATACGTGTAGCGGCCACCCACGCAACAAACATCGACAATAGCAAGAGGTTTTTCATTGTGAAGGGAGTTTCAAAAAACTTTTAATTCAACTTCCTTTCGATTGTCAAACGTTTGACTGAAGAAACTTTTCGCACTGTTGGCATTTATGTAGTCAAATTTTATCTTATCGCTTACGTTCGTATCACACACACACACACGAATTCGCCAGTTTTTATCTTTCATGGAGATTATCACTTCATCTCACTGATCATTTCATTAGATCACGATCTACAAAGCAATGAACGTTGAATTAAAGATGTTCGTTTTCGTTCTTCATTTGAATTTGTCTTGATTACGCATTTCAACATTAACGGCATAATTACGTTCTTTATTTCAGACACTCATCCTAATTTCTTTTAAATCTTTTTAATCTTATCAAACCTAAGTGGTTAAGATTACTTTGTTATTAAACTTCTACCGAAAACAGCACAAAAACGTCTATCAGCAAAATGTTTGAAGGATGCAGGGGATTTAGTGATAAGAAAGTCGAAGAAGAATAAAAATTCTAGAAACATTTTATAATTTTCTTTTTAAATTTGTCATGGTCGGATGTTTGATAACAAATTATTTGAACTCAATCATGATTGGCTGAAGTTTTATCATGAGAATCGAACCGAATTATCTTAAAATATTCGCAGTTACAGAAAATGCATAAAATAATTTAAATCATTTTTTCAATCATCGCTTTTACTTCCGTCAAGCTTTCGTGCAGCATGAAAGCTTGTTATTGACTACTATCAATGCTTTTAATCGAATATTATTTCCGAACTTTTCATTCCATTTTCGTATCTACATAAATCTGAACATTTAGTCGTTTTCTGACCATCTGACCTATCCAAATAATGCCAGTTAGCTTCTAATTTATTTACAAACAAGGCGGCAAGCAGTTTGTTCTATTTTTAAATTATATTCTGTCATTATAAATCCATTTAAGGAAAAATAATTTAATTTACATTTTTTGTAATTAAAAAAGGCTTCAAAAGGACACTAAAAAGTGTCGAGACGATGTCCAGTAATGGCAAATTAAAAATTTTATATTTTATCAGACGACTTTTTATTTTACTTGCAAATTTATTATTTATGCTTTCAGTCGAAACAATCAACTTAAAGTGAGTCATATAACAAAAAAAGAAATAAAAAATATTGAAGAAGATCGTCACACATTAATAGATACCTGTTAATAAAATTTACACACAATAATTGCTTGTTCAGCTTTTACAAAAGCAAAACTCTGCGAAAAAATTCATTTTGTAGTCAACAAGTGCTTCAGTCGATCTAGAACGTTTTCGGCTAACATCATGATGATGTTCGTTGTGGATATTAATTGAAATATAAGGAAATTTGTTAGAGAGACTAAATCGTTAGTCGGACCATTACCTTGCACAAATAATCGTGATTAATTAGTCAGATGACAAACTGCCCTGCTGGGAGAAGAACAGAAGATTAAATAATCTAGCAAAATGAGAATCACATCGGGAAATCCAGTCATGAGGAAAGAGAGCTTTGCTCATAAGAGTATGGAATGTCAAATTGCATGGCCAAAAGCCAAGAAGTGTCTTCAAAATCTTTGTTAATTTTAGTGCACATACCAATTGAATTTATGGAGGATTATTCGAAAGATGCAACAATTCACGGAGTGAAATATTTCAGTGAGAGAAAACGTCATTGGTCGGAGAAGTAAGTGAAACGTGACAATTTTAATTGCTTATCATGTGAATAAACTCAACAACTAACGATGTTTTAATTTCTTAGAACTTTCTGGATAACAATTTTTGTAATATCAATAGCGCTGTGTGTTAAAAATGTCGTTGAAATATATGAAAAACGTCGAGATCGACCGGTGATGATATCGATTGCAAAAAGTTTGTCTCCAACATTTGAAATTCCATTTCCAGCTGTAACAATTTGTTCAGAAGAGAAAGCGGTTAAGAGTGAAATTGATTTTGCCAAAGTTTTGAGAAATTCCGAAAACTTAACTGAAGAAGAAAGTTCAAAGTTGAAAGCATTGCTTCAAGTTTGTGATTTTAGAGATCGTGAAAATCTTCAAGATGCTTTAGAAGTTAATCAAATGGAAGTTGACATCGTATCAACATTAGAAGAATTGGCAAATCCAATGGACGATTTATTTGAAAGATGCCGATATGGATCTTTCCGCTTTTCAGATTGCAAAAAACTTTTTTCAAAAGTGATAACTGATGAAGGTATTTGCTACACGTTTAATATGCTTGATCGAAAAGATTTATTCAAAGATGTGATGGAAGAAACTTTGAGATATCCCATCAATGGAGAGAAATCTGATTGGTTTCTGGAGAAAGAATATAATTCAATGAAACTTAAGGTTTATCCGCATCGAGTGCATGGAACTGGTTACGAGTCTGGACTTTACATTGAATTAAAGAAGAAGAAATCGAATATGAATCCCGGATGCAAGCGTGGCGTTCGTGGATTTCGTTTAACACTTCATACTCCAATAGAACTTCCACTAATGTCAAAAGATTTCCTTTACATTCCCTTTCAGAAGTTGACTTCAATTGCTGTCAATCCACACATGATTTATTCATCGAAGGATGTCAAAGATTACGATCCCTCTAGTCGGCAATGTTATTTCAGTAATGAAAGAAATTTAACTTTCTTCAAAACTTATACAAAGTCAGGTTGTGCACTTGAATGCTTGTCGAAGCATGTTCTCTCATCTTGCGGCTGTGTGAAATTCTCAATGCCACGTGATAATCTCACACAAATCTGTGACTATTCAATGCTTGAATGTGCTTATGAAGCAGAAAGAAATTTAACAACACGTGATCTTGAAAGGAAACTTTTGCAGAAGCAACTTAAGCGAGCTTTAAAGCATGGAGAAATAACGAAGAAGGATGAGGGCTTTAAGAGACTGAAGAAAATGGAATCTTGTAATTGTCTGACGACATGTACGTCATTGAAGTACGAGCCGGAAATATCACAAACAGACTTCATCATCAGTGATGATCCAGAGTAAGTTTTCAATGTCTCAAGAATCTTTTTAAATCTCAATTAATATCTTTTTTATTTTAGACATGAAGTTACTGTAATTAACATTTATTTTAAACATGCGCATTACACAAGACTCAAACGTTACGAAGTTTATGCCCTCTCCGATTTCTTATCAAGTACTGGCGGCATTTTTGGATTATTTCTTGGCTGCTCCGTTCTGTCCTTTATTGAAATATTTTATCATATCATAACGTATTGCATTAGAAAAGTGAAAAGAAAAACTAATGAAGTCAACATCACTCCAAATATTGGAGACATAACAAGATTTTAATTTTACTGAAATAAGTTTAAATTTGATTAATGTAGGAATTTTAGAAAAAAAAGTATTTATTGATATTAAGATAGATAAACATTTGCCAATAGGAGAAATTTTGTTCAATGTTTAAATTTAATTGGGAGACGTAACTGACTGTAAAGAATCTATTTCAACTACCAAGGTAGCCAACTTACAAATTGATGTCCGGGTGGTAATAATTTTACATCATGAAGCTTTTTAAATCTGAATAGATAACACACAGTAAAAATAGCCAGACAAGTAAAAGTTATCAAACTGTGACCACAAATGATTTTTTTAATCAACATTTTTAATTTTTGTTTATGAAATGGTTTAATTCCGATGACATGTCATAAGTTAAGTAATAGATGGAAGTTTATGATGACATTCATTTGAATACCTATTTGGGAAATTAAAACTTTTCAATGTTTAAGAAAATAAGGAAAAGTTTTTCGTTTTATCCTTATTCAAAATTTTTAATCTACTTGTCAAGTATAAACAATAAGTTGTCACATTCTAAGTTAATTTAGATTTTTAAGTTGATTAGAAAAAAAAGCTTTTGATATTTTACGTCATCATTTAATTATTTAATTCATGAACGACTATTTGAATCGTTAAGTAGCAAATGTTTTGATTACTTGTAACATGGAAGCACTTTGTGTATGAATTCTAAAAGCTTTTTTATTTCAATTAGACATGTGTTTGCTCGGCATGCGATTTATAAACAATGATGAAGCGTGTTTATTATTCTATAAATGTGAATATTATCTAATCAATGTGAAAATTGTTTCTCATCTGTTGTCAGTATGGAAGTTGTGAATCTCGTGAAAACTGATAAATCACTGTTGAAATGCATTAAAATTTCATTCATTATTCTAGTTAAGAAGTGATAATTTAAGAAACTTAAAATCATTTTTGTTTTGTCAGAATTTTTTCAACGATATTATTTATCATAACATCAAAATTATTGAAAGGGGCCAAAATAAATATTGCAATTCATGTTCTTGAAAGAGTTAGTTTCACTTTATCAGTTACCATAAGCAGAGTTGGGATTTGACTGACTGACTGACAGACATTGACTTGTCACTCAGTCAGTCAAACGACTTGAGCGGAACATTTATATGAACGTGTCCCAACAAGCGAATATTTTTGTTCGCGATTTTGACTGACTGACTGACTGACTGAAAGACATTGACATGTCAGTCAGTCAGTCAATCGAGTTGAACGGAACATTTGCCCATCTCTGACCATAAGATATGATAAGAGTTCGTGTTTACTTTTTAATAAATAATGAAAACACAATTCTTCTACTTTGATAAATTTCTTCGTAATTTACGACTAAGCATGTAATCAAATAACTAATAAACATATTCAATGTGAAAATGGAAAACGACATTTATAACATCATCGCTAAACGAGCCTGTAATTAACTACAACCAATCACATTGTGCCCGCTAATTTATTTATCTATTTCCAAACGAACTTTTTTTTCTTATCGACGCCGACGAGCTCAACGCAATTATAAAATTTCAGTTGAAGTTAAGCTCTCGTGTTATTCACACGATTTCATGTTTATCGCTCTGTTTAGAATTTATTTTTGTTGTTCCAAAAAATTTACATTTCAATTGAAATTTGACTTTTGACACTCGTTTATGAGGAAAGGAGACAATAATTAAAAATGTGTCTATGAGAAAAGAAGCCAAAAGCATTTATTAATAGAAGTTGCGCCAAACGAAATTCAAAGAAATTGTGACAATGACTTTGTTAGGGAGAAATACGCTTCTCTTATCATTTTTTATGATAACGTTAACGTTTGTAAAATGTGGAGATATTTGTGACTACAATTGCAGATGTCTTGATATTGACGCAGATAAAACGATTGTAAATTGTAAAGGATACAAAGGTCACACACCTGAGATTGATTTTGACATGATGGAATGGCCAAGAACAACAAATCGATCGATTCTAGGGTTTTTTAATTTTATGTCACTACGTTTACTACCAAAGTGTGTAAAAATATGATAAGGAAAAATAACAAAAAAACTTATCAGAGATTTGCAATGTTTTCTTTGTAGAATTTCTGGTGATTCAAATGTAATTTCACTCAACTTTGATGACAACCTGATAAGAACGCTTGTATCAAATCCATTCGAGTACTTCAATAATTTAGAGACAATATCGTTGGCAAACAATTTCATATCAGAATTGACTAAAGGTTTGATTTTTTAATCATAATTTTATTGAAATTGCGTGGATTCATTCATAAACTTCATTTTGCAGACTTTCTAAAGTCAACAACAAACTTGAAAACGTTAATTCTTTCAAACAATTCCTTATCAACCATTGATCCAATTATTGTTAGCCACTTGAAAAATCTTCGAGAAATAAATTTATCACTTAACGAATTCACAAAATTATCTGCTGATCTCCTTGAAGCTTTAAGTTCGGTAGAAGTTTTGAGAATGGAGAATAATAAACTTTTTACAATTGATAACGCCTACAATAAAATTGACTATCAGTTACGGCAGCTTTTCTTAGGATACAATCAATTCACTGTTATCACTGGATCTATGTTTGAGAATTTCATGAATTTGTAAGAATCTTTTACCGATTCAAATTAAATTTAATCTAAAACAAAATCATTTTCAGAGAGTCCATCGACTTATCGAATAACAAAATCAAAAACATTGATGAAAATGCTTTTGCGTCACTTGACTCGTTGAAGCTTTTGGACTTGTCGAAGAATAATATTCGCCAAGTAAATCTTGAACTGCCAAATTCATTATTATTGATTGCTATGGCAAATAACGAGCTAGCAGCATGGCCATTTTCAAATATACCGGAAAGTTTAGAGCAACTCGAGTTGCATTTTAATTGTCTTGAAGTAATTTTCCCAAAGGATCGTTCGGTGAAAAACTTAAAGTTATTGGATGTATCAAACAATGTTATCGAAAACATGCCAAACACTCAATTCTTCAAACTTGAGAAACTTGATTTAAGTTACAATCACTTCACGTCAGTTCCAGAAAATTTAAATTCGATGGCTCCATTGCTTCATGACTTAATTCTTGATGGAAATCCAATATCAAGCATCTACATCAATGAAAACACAGTTTTGGGATCGATTTCATTAAAGGAGCTTACAGATCTTGAGACTATAGATGAAGGAGCTTTTTCAAATCTTTCGGGGTTTAAAATTACTGCTGATGGAACTGGAACATGTGTTGACGTTTTCATTTCCAACAACAAGAATCTTCGTGAAATTGATAGCCGAGCTTTCGAAGGTGTTGACTTTTGCTATCTCGATCTAAGTTATAATCAACTTATGCAAATTCCTAAGAATTTAACTGACTGGAGTAAAATACAAGAAGGAATTGATCTTCAAGGCAATCCATTAGCATGTAATTGTGAAGATGAATGGATGATTCATGATATCTTAGAAAAACTTTACTCACGACTTGATCATCAATTTCTTTTAATTGATTTAAAGTGTGAAGCACCAAAAGATTTTAAAGGCGTTCGTTTTGTTCAGTTTTTAAATCATGAGGAACCTTTCTGCGATCCAAATTTAAATAGAAAAGGATTCGAGAAAATCATAGAAGGTCCTAATACCGCTGGAATATTTCCCGGAATATTTTCTTCGGGTGACAGCAAGGAAAATATAAATTTTGAGCTAACTCATGGCCCTGGGTTTGTAATCATCGTCACAATGTGCGTATTAATTCTTGTGTTGATGATTTTCTTCGGTGTTCGATGGCAAAGAGAACATGATCGTAAAAGAGCGAGACGAAATCGATTTTACGGATATGACGATTATTAGAATCTAAGACGACAATTTTGAAGTTCTAGTTTTATATTTTATTTTAAATATTTTTAAATGTTTAGATATCACGAAAATGTATGAAATAAAAATTGTAATTAAGCTTAATGAAGTGTAGTATGAGATCTTTGAATTCCTTCAGATGTTGTTTGCGATCCAGATGGATTATTTATCCCGATTATATTTTCTACTCGGTTTGTCGTCTCTCTTAGAATGTCAGGCATTTCTAATGGAATGTGAGCTGAAAATCTTTTGTAAACTGAATCTTTGTTATTTGAATTGTCTTTTTTCCTTCTGGTCTCTTCATATTTCAATTGTTGTTTCAGAAATATTGCATTCTTAAGCAGCTCTTGTATGTTCTTAAGAGGCTCTTCTGCTGCGTCTATTGACTTGACAGCTTCAACGCTGTATTCAAGGTCGTAACAAACACCTTGCAAATCTTCTTTAAGTTTCAATACATCACTTCTTTTCTCGATTATTACAGGAACAACTTTCCGAACATTTTCCTGAATGCGATAGAAGGCAAGTGACGGTTCATTTGCCACAATGTGAATGTTTTCAGAAATTTTCTCGTTTGCTGAAATTTTGATCAAGAAATTAAGAGAGAAACTTAATCTTTATAAAGTTTACTTACTTTTCTTAACTTTAGCATTCAACGCAGAGTCATTAGATTGATTCATTTTGTGTTGTTATATCTTAAACTACTTAAATAAGTGTTTGTTAATCTTTTTCCCAATATATGAAAAACTGAATTCGGTCTGCTTGGCTTAGTAAAAACCGAGCGTGATAATTACACTCTCCAGCTGAAACTAACTTTCTGGGTAGCAGTTACAGGTGGAGAGTGTAATTCGAAGTACAAGCGCCGCTTTCCGTACACAAAAACAAATCTCATCGTACAAACAAAAGTTAAAACAGGATTTATTAATTTACAGCGAATACAGTTAATTGAAAAAAATATAATATGAATGCTCCTCCAACTTTCGAGTCATTTCTTCTCTATGAAGGTGAAAAAAAGTAAGCTGTGTCTATTTGCTGATCATTAGAACAGTAGAATAAAAATATTAAAAAATTTATGTTTGCAGAATCATCAAGGAGTTGGATACTAAAGTTCCAAATGCAGCTATATTCACAGTAAACAAAGAAGATCACACACTTGGAAACATGATCAGAAAGTAAATATTTTTGTGACTTAATGAAAAGAATGCAATAATTTGTTATTTTACCTTTGTCAACAGCCAACTTCTGAAAGATCCTCGTGTTCTCTTTGCCGGCTACAAGCTGCCACATCCATTGGAACACAAATTCGTCATCCGTATTCAAACCACGTCAAATTATACACCAGAAGATGCTTTCATGCATGCTATCACAGATCTTATGTCTGAGCTTTCATTATTTGAGGAGCGTTTTAAAGATGCCATTAAAGAAAAGAAAGAAGGAACAGATTAAAATATGCATATAAGCTTAACACTAAAATAAAACATACAAAGATTTTCGATACTAAATCAAATTTTCAGAGCAGTTTTTAATAAACAAATTTCTTTCAGAGTGGAAAATTATTGAAACAGGAAAAATGAAATCAACACCTGAGTAAATAAAAGACATCTTCGGTATCTGGTTTGTGTGATGAATTGAGAAAAACATTCAAAATGTCCAATTTCTTGCTGATATATAATTTTTATTTCAAAACTTTTTATACTAATAGCATAAAAAATTAACAAGATTGTGGACAGTGAAAATCTTTTCAAATTTATTAGTCAAAGTGGATTGAGTCCTTGTCGTCTTTAGCAACGCAGCAACATTTATCAGTTAGACCAGTATTGGGGTTGATACCATAAGCCATGACATAATTCACAGCACATGTAGACACACTAGGGCATGGATCTGAATATCCTCCAGTTACAAGTCCGCTTTCGTTCGTTATACACATTCCAAGATTTTCAGGTCCAGGTGAATCCGGGTCAGGTCTATCAAGATAATAGGAATTGTCGCCTTCACAACAGCATTTTTCACCTCTCGTAACCAAATCTTGATTTAATCCACAGCAAGGAGCAACGGGACATTCATCAAGTTTTGCTACCTTCAATTCACCATTCCTTTTATATAGACAACTTGAAACAATTGTACAACATTTCTCAGGCTCGTGAGGTCCGTGATCTGAAGCTGTGATTTAGATGATAAAAATTTTTGTTTAAATTTTTATTCATTGGAACGTCGTCAGATATTGAAATTATTTCTTACCAATTTCGCTTGCAAAAGTTGATAAAATGATGAGTAATAAAACCTTCATACTCACAAGGTACTTGTATGAATGTTGCCTTTCAATATCAAGTTTGTGACTGAAACGTTTCATGAAATATTCTCAAATATTTTGATCTTAGTATTGACAGATAGTTGTAGCAGATAAATGATGAAATGTTTAAATTTGCGACAGTTTTTCAACATTATAAGAACCATCTGGTTGGATGCATTTGTATTGTGGGAAATTATTTATTTTCTTAAGCCAAGATAAAATTTATTCTCGTCACATTCGACTATTTCGCCATAAAATGAAAATTTCATTAAAATCATATTTTATTAGTCCATCAAACTAGATAAACGATTTACAAAATTTTTGGTCTGTTTTAGGTTTTTTCATTAAATTGAGTTTAGATATGAATTACAAAATTATTAATTAATATCACATTTCGATATTCTTCTTTCTTTTCATACGATGACTTAATCATGGCACAAGTAAAACATCATCAAAGTCTTTGTAGAAATGTTATGCAAAGATAAAAAAGTGGCAAAGAAAATGATGAATAAATTGCTGATGATAAAGACACCGTTGGTCTTACGTAACTTGCTAATATAAATGAGGATAATCCTAAATTGCTTGTAAAATGATGACTTTTAGTTGAAATAAGATTTGCAATTTTAATCGCTTCTTGTTGACAGACATTAATCTGATCTTTTTGAGGATAGTTGTCGATTGTATAAATAATAACCATGATGTCAGTCTCGATTGTAAGGTAACCGCTGAGATAGCATGACGAGACTTTCACAAGCTGTTGAAGTGACTTTAAAATAGATTTCAATGTTAACGCTTCCAAATCAGCATTCTTCAAAGCATAAATTCCACGATCGATTTGCTTTCTTGAATAGACGATCTTCAAAGCTCCAGCACAAATAGGACAGCATGCACCAGTAGGAATGACACCTAAACAATGTTCAGGAAGACTTCTCGGACATTTGGCTGATGAACATTTCGTTTTTGAATCAATCAAGCCAACAGCCCTGCAAGGTCCAAAATAATCGACCATAGAAAATTCTAAGAAATGAATTAAATTAAATTGAATGTTGATTAAGTTAATTATTTAAACTAACCACTCAATGCTTCACATTCGCTGTTATAAGTGACACCATTGATACCACAAACTGTCCCACTACTTCTACAGACATGTTCGTCAAAAACTCCATAATAAGCAAGCTTTTTATTTGTTCTGATTAAACTACAAAGTGATGAGTGAACTGACATTTCAGTATCAGTGATTGGCTCCAAAGAACAATTCTCTCCATTAGCGGAAACTAAGTTATAAATAATTTAATTAAGAATTTATATTTTTGTATAATTTAATTTCATTTTACCGCAACGATACTGCGGACAAGGTCGACTCATATTTGACAGGCACACATTACGATTGGGAAAACAAAGCGTTCCTTGAGGGCAGTCATGATTGTCGCATGGATTTCTATGTTCACATGATCCAAACTCATAATCAGCGTCATTAAATCCGACACATTTCGCTAGACATGCTGATGGATAAGTTTTTCCATTACGTCCACAAACTGGAACATAATGTGGTGGACAATTACATGGAAGTGTCGTAAAAGTTCGTTCAGATATCCCCGCAATTCTACATTGCTTCTTTGTACATGTAATTTCTTCAGCAAAGCATGTACAAACATTGCATTCAATGCTAACAGACATTCCATGCTCGATTGTTCTGTTGCCCATTTGACATGATTTCGGTGTCACGCAAGGCACTGGTTGGCAGTTTTCAATCTGTCCGAATTCTGTACATTTACAGATCTTGTAACATCCTTTGTTGATTGAAGATGGAATTCTTACGTATTGACCGACAGAAACAAGATAATTCGAAGCTTCACCTAAAGGACATCCTTGAACGCATGATGGCTTGTTAATGTTACGATTAACTTCACAAATCTCTGACGTTGCATTGCATTGTTGTCCACGACATGGTGAAATAATTTTAAAATCATTCTCAAGATGTGGACTGTCGCTTGGTTCCAAGTACGGTTTGATCGAAATGCAAGGTGCCTTTGAATCTGGTGATAGTCTTGTACAAACAGAAGCTGGATCCATGTCAGAATCAGTTATGCGCTTCCAATCCATGCATTTCGCAAGAATATCAAAACAGTCTTCCCAACATATCTGCGTTAAATGTTGCGATGAAGTTGTCGGTTTAATTTGTAGGATGCATGCAATGGTGTGCCACACTTCTGGACGACAATACGAAATATTGTTGATTGGAAATTCAAAGCCAGGAAGGCTAAGAACATTCTGTTCTTTCCACATTGAAAATTCATTTAAAGCTGCGTGATCAGCTCGTGAATTGCAATTGCGAAAAAGTTCCGTCGGTCGATTGTTGAAATGACTGCAAAATGAAAGTCCGTCACATCCAATTTCAGCTGGAAAATCAACTTCATCAATGCATCTTTTCAAGTTCATCTCGTAGTTATTATAAAGACAATGAAGTTCGAAGCTTCCAATTGAAGATGGATGATCGCCTGAAAATGTGTTGTAGCATTGACGACGACATTGTGTGCTTTGTGCTTTCTCGCAACAATGGAGTTTCGCAGAATCGATTCCGATTTGTTTTATTCTCGATACTTCATCGATATTTTGAACATTCTTTGCATTATTCTTTCCATTTAAGAAACATGTCCAGAATTCTGATGATAAGTTGACGACGCCACAGCTTGGAATAAACGAGTCAATGATTTCACCTTCTGTGAAGTTTTGAAGATTCAAATTATTTCGACAAACATCTTTGCATTGCTGTGATTGCCCGTAACGACAACAATGAAGAAAATCTTCATAATTAGTCAACGTTCTCGTGTCAACATTGTCATTTACACAATTAATTACATCGTCATTAATTTCTTTGCAATTCTGATGAAGAATTTCGTTCATTTCTTTGACTGTTCCGTTTCTTTCGAACAACATTTGATGGCAGATCTTCAAATCAAGAAATAAAAATTTAATAATCAAATATTTTTTAAGATATTTCACCTGTCGACAGTCTGGCGTGTTTGCATTTGAACAACATTCAGTATTTCGTTCCATTTGATCGATGCATGAAAACAGCGTGAATTCATCACTTTGTCTGCAAAATCTTCTCAAATCTAATGTTGATGCTGAGATTGCACAACCTTTAATGGAGGAATTAAATTATTAAAACTCTTTATGAGTCGACTGATATTGCAATAAACAACAAACCTTGTTGACATTGTGGTTGCAACGCTTGAGAACAACAGGATCGTCCAATCCAATGCGATCCTTTATCAATCGATTCAAGCGTTCTATTCATACACATCCAGAATTCAGTTTGAATATCGGGACAGAATTTTCTAAGACTCTGCAGTCGACTATCTTTGATTGACGTTGACGTCGCTAACTGTACAAGTGACAACTAGAATGATAAACATCAAGAGTATCTGTTAAGTATGACAAAGAGATGTAAACATGTGTAAAGTCTTTCAGATGTCACTTTAATCCACTGTAGAATGTGATGGATTTTGAAGAATGAGATGAGAAATTACGAAACTCGTTTTCAATGAAAAGGAAAAAAAGATTTTTTGATATCTATTTCGATTTTAAAGATATAAATTTCATTTAAAAAATCCACATTTTTGATCAATCGAAGTTTGAAACGTGCGAACACGTTTCGTGAACAAATTTTTTCGTTCAAAAGTTATTTGCGTAATAATTCTTATTTTTCGACAGAAGAAATTTGTTTAAACACACGACTATTTCAAAAACATATTCATTAATTTATGCCAACAGGAATACGACAGAAGATTAAGTGATGTGAAAGAAGGAAAAGTTTTAATGGAAGACAACATATTAAGCTGATAATCTTTATCTAGACTTTGTTTTAACTTCCCATTTGAGTTTGTCAGTTTTCTTTCTTATTTTACCTCATCAACATAACTCATTATCCACATATTTGTATTTAAATGAATTAATCGGTTGGAAACGAACGAGAACGACCACAAATGCGCGACTTCCGTTCCCGTAACGAAACATTTTTCACTCGAAATCCTCTTGAAACAATCATCGGATTATATTTTGACTGCAACTAATAATCAACATCAAAAGTTATTTCAAAGTAAATAAATTCCAAGCTCGTTGCCGTTTGATCTGAGCTCAAATTTAAAAACAAAAATTCACATTCAAAGCCAAAGAAAATGAAAGAAAAATAGTTTTCTCTCTTCATGTCTCGGTGGAAAATCAAAACAAGGAAAAACAAAGTCACTCAGAAGACAAAGTGAAAATCTTTCATCTTGAAGAACCGCCTGGTGAGTTGCGAGAGTCTTTTCTATCAGATTTCATTACATTGCTAAAGTGAGAAGTCATTTCTAGAGAGAAATTTAATTAATTTTATGTCCACAACTGTCATGAACATCGCTTCTGACAATTCTCACAACGTCTTCAAATAACTTCTCATCATCAGTTAATAAAGTAGAAAACTAAACGACATAAAACATACGTTGGGTACATTGTACTGAATATTGATCGAAATTTTTGATTAAATTTCTGATTTATGTGAAGCTCGTCGAAGACCACCTTAAATAAATAACAATCTTCACTTCTTCTTGCTCAATAAATGCAAATTTTTAAAACCAAAATTTTATGCAAAAATAATTTTTTAAAAATTTAAATAATATAAAAGAAGTTGAAAATTTTTAAATTTTAAGTAGTAGCGATTGAATGAAATTTTAAGATAAATCAGGAATGTAATTAAAACTTTTACAAATTTCACAGAATTCAATAGATAATGTTAAAATATTTCAACTTAGTAAGTAAATGAGTTGATAAAATCAAGCGAAACAGGAATACTTATGAAGGAAAGAAACTGTTTGAGGTAAGTAAGTAAGTAAGGTGGCCAACAATCAGCAGCCTGAATCAGGAAAAAAAGACAAAACTGGTTGTCTTCGTTTGTTTACCTTTTTCAATCTATCAGTTATGCAAATATTAAAACAATTTTAATAATTTAATAATCGGTTTAGCTTGTTAATTATTCTGAAACGCTTATCATGAATCAAATCATGTCATAAAAAAGTTGATTTAAGCATGTCGAGTTTTTGTTTAAGCTACACTGCTTGCTTTCCACTGATCGACGATCACACTTTACGAAGACATCGCATGATGAAAATTTAATTTCTTATTTTCGTGAGATGTGAAGGAAGAATGCAAATATTTGTTATTATGGACCTCATTATTACTCTTGGAAAGTGCATTTAACGGATCATAAAAAATAATTTATGGCGCGTAGATCTTTTTTTTTTGTTGAGTAAGCAAATACGTGCGATGCTTACTTGCTGTAAATAAGCACACATAAAAAATATGATCTCGTCACGCACGCATTGTTATCATCACAATTTGAGTGTGCAAGTGTAGTTAAAAGTGAACTTCCCAGAAATCATCTAAATTGAAGTGTGAAATCTTTAAAATTCCACAACGAGAGCTAATTATTTCAAAGTGCTTGTTCACTTGATGTTTCATCTCCCGAGAAACTCTTTTCAATTGATTAATAAAAATGAATATTAAGAGTCTTGAATATCTAAATGAAACGACCACAAACACAAATTGAAGGCAATAAAAACGTCATCTTGAGTGAATATTCACATAAAAAAGTAAATAAACAGTGAGAGGAGACAAGAAGAGAAACGAGAATTGAGCAAAGAATTTCTCTTATCAATGAACCTCAATCAGACTGAGATCCGTTGTAGAATTGTGTTGTAGAATGACTCCAATGTCTCATGAAAGCAGAAGAAAATAAATAAATGAATACATAAACATAAAAGAAGGAAAAGTGCATAGGACACTGAAGAGACGATTCGAAATCGCAATTATTCAATCGCACAATTCCCTGGGATGTTTGAGAAATGAAGCAAGAAAAATTAATAATACTGTCAGGGCGATCGCAGACTAAAGAAACTGCAAAGAACATTAAAGAAATCGCTGTTAATGTCAGTCAAAGATCATGGATTTGTCAAAGACTTTCGGTACATAATTTATTTTACTTGACCTGAAATGTAATTGTTGAGTTATCTGAGGGAATAAACTTTGAATTGAGATAAAATTAAATTTATTTATTCCCCGATGCACCTCATTTCAAAATAATTCCCATAACAAAATATTCTCAAAGAAAACAAAACGCGAACAAAACAAACATAAACACTACAAAACGTTTCAAGATTATTTGGAAATCCACTCGCTTTCGATTCAATATGTGAGAATCTCCAATGACGGTTTCAAGAGAAGGAGGAACATGAAAAAAATAAAAGAATTGTAAGGTAAGAAATTGAATGATAAAATCTATTCAATTTATTTCAATCAGTTCAGTTGAGAGCTGGCACAACGCAATGTCGACTCAACTCAACTTAACTTCACACAACTCAACTCAAGAGTGAATAGCAATGAAAAAAAGACGAGGTGTAAGAAGGTAAGAAAATATTATGAAGGATGGTCGAACGTTTAATTCAATTATGAAAATGTCTTTCTTCGTTTGTTCGATTGTCTAACTTCTTCTTCTTCCTCTTTTTTTCTTTATACTCGGTGAGACGATCTTCAAGTGTTTTGAGTTCTGCCTTCTTCACGTATCTTCAAGATTTCATCTTTTGAGTAAGAAAAAAAATTTGAGACAACAACGACAATAATTTGTTGTCTTGCGCGTTGTCTAGAATTGTCAATAGAATTAAAAACCCAATGTAACAAGATATTCTCGAGGTTGAATAGTGAAAAGCTTGAAATTTAGAAAAAAAGTTGAATGAATTAATTGTTGTTTAAGCAGAACTCTCTTGCTGTGAGCGTTCATTTGTATTCACGTTTGATTCTTTTATAATTTCATCTTTTCAAGAGAACCTCAACCTTTATTCGTAATTTTATTTATTTACATTAGAAACACGATAATCTTTTGTGGTTGATTCAACGAAGGCGTCAAATTGGACGCTTTCAGTAGCATGAAAATGTTTCTTAAACGTTTCATTGGTGTTTGTTGTTTCGAAAGGAAATCCCTTCAACATGCGTTTGCTTTTCTTCAGCGCTTTTTACTTCTTGATAAGATCAAAGCAACGACAATTGCATGGTAATTGAATAAAGACATTTGTGAACGATAAAAATAATTATTACAAAGGAAAGACAAAAAGCAAACAATCCATGAAGATCGATTACGATTATGATTCTTACATGACGATATTTTATTCTAAGAAATTTGATATTCTACTTCGAATAATAATTTGTACGCGTCGTTTTTGTTTCTTAACTTTTAAGACAGCGACTTAAACAGAACGAAAATAAGCGAAACGAAAAAAATAATATGAATTCTGGTTGGGACTTAACAGGTTTATATGGCAAAACAATGACAAATAATGAACATCTATTTGTGACTTTTATGAAGTCATCTGGTTATTTGTTTAATGGCTTTTGTCTTGTGATTTTAATAATGTTATTAAAGACGAATATTTGTTAACTTTCACTATACTTAACAGATGTGATTGAAAAAGTGAGATAAGTATGGCGAAGATTATTTATGAGAAATTCAATAAAACTTTGACATGTCGTAAGAACGTTTAAAATATTTCATTTCCTTTAAATTGAAGTTAAACTTTTATGAAATTCTTTGAAACAATATTCAATATTCATTTGTCATCGTTTTGAAACTCCACTCTTCTCATTATTATGAACATAAATTAAAGGAGAAACTCAAAAAAGAAAAAAAAGTGCCCGAACCTTTTTGAATTTATGAATTTATTTAATTAAATTGTTTTGAAAGTCTTGTAGTCAACAGTAAGGGAAGAACCAAAGACATGCTCATAAATATGATAAATAAGTTGAATTCAATAACATTGTTGCCACCTACGCCACCACAGGCAGACGGTGAGTCGTTGAATATCTTTAGTTGAAATCTATGAAATTAAATCAACACTTACGCTTTCACAAGAGCTCTTGCACGATCCTGAGAGATCCCTGCAACATGAGAATGTGCCTGTAACGACATGAAAGTGAAAATTAAGTTAATTACCGTAATATCCATCACGTTGTTATTAATTCAAGTGGAAACATCATTTATCATCTTTCTGCCATGCTCGCGAAATGTGAGTGGAAATGCTTCATGTTTTGATCTTGTGAGTTAAGCTATTACAGTAAAATCTCTTTGAGAAATAACAATTTCACATGTTTGATTTCACAAGACACAAGTGTAACGAGTCAAATGGAAATAAATGTCTCCCGTCTTTCTTCGCATCATAAGTATAAAGTTGGATGATTAATGTTATCTTATTATATTTACTACTTGCGTGCACCTCACGCTATCCCTGAGTTCTCCATGAAAATATTTCTCTTTTAAAATCGCAACACTTGACACCACAAAATTAAACAAACAAAAAAAGGAAACATGATGTGTTTGCAAAGGGGACGCGAATTTTCCGCTAGGCTGAGAAATTGACTTGAAAATTCTTGTAATTAAAAGAAATGTTCTTTCGCGTCTTGTTGAACTAAATTTAGATTAAATTTTTTGTAAAGAAAAGAAACAATTTCAGTGGAAATTCACTTCTTTATATTCTTCTTATTTCTTAAGCTGTCAAATGTGCTGTTGTTGTGGTTTTGCCGGTTTGTTCTGCCGAGAGCATGTGACATTCATCTGAGTAAGGGAATAAGTCACTTATCATCAGATCATTTGAATCAATATTAGGAAATTGCTGATTTATCTTAAAGACGTCTAATGAGGTGTCAAAAGAATTGTCAAAAACAAAAGAAACTCGTACACCTTACACAGAGACTTCAATCATTTTGGATTTCAACGCCAAACCTTTGATGTTTTCTTCTCGCAAAATAGAAGCGTTTCAATTGCCTAATTAACTATAAAATTAATGATTGAGAAGAAGCTCAAAAGTTGTTACAACTCACAACACTTCACAGTGCTCGATATTTATAGTCTCTTCTTTTGTGATTTAAACATTTCTTTAATCGCTTCGATGTTTATGTTCAAGTCAGATGATTTACATTTCGCCTTTGATTATTGTTGCGCGAGAAAATCGTTTTGAAAACAATCTCAGAGACATCATAAAAGTTATGAAGCTGAAACGTTTGTTGCATTTTCAGACATTCGAAACATTAGAGCAGCTTTTTGAAAGTCAAAAGCCTTTGCATATCTAATAACATCTAGCAGAAAGAAAATTCATAAAATTTCCCCGAGAGAAAATATTCTAACAATTTGCAATGCTTAATAGTTCATTAACAAAATGACATGGCGAAAAATGTTTTAAGCACAATTTACACTTGACGTTTACTTTTCAAGATATTTTTGTCGTCATTATAATAATAGCAAGAACAACATTACTCAGATCACATTTTTATTTCCTCTTCATACATTGATTTGAGACTTTAGCTAACATTGTCGCAATAATTCGTCACATATTTTAATTCCCATCGACTTTCATTAATAAAGCATGTGGCTCAAAAACATTCTCTCGCATGTTAATCATTTCAACCATCACAGATGGCAGAGATTTCAAATTGTGAAAAAGTCGAAATTTTGCATCTGAAATCGTCCGGAAACGTCTATCGAAGTGAAGAAAATAAATATTTTATCACTTTGTGACCAGCCACGGTCAACTAATTACTTTTAATTGAAGCCAATCCAAACTCATTAAAAACCAAATGTAAATCTATCATGATGTACATTTGATGAGACAACATTTACGACGATATTCATCTTTGTGACTTACGCAGCTTTCAGTACCAACAACGAGTGATGATCGTAAATCATGTGAGAGAGTGAGAGATAGAGAGGGACAGAGAGAAAATGGGGAGCACCAGCGGAAAGATTATTTAACGGATGGTCGAGTGTAAGTCTCTTGATACGATAAAATTTAGTAGCATTTTTGATTCGTTTCAGCAATTTAAATTATCACACATGAAATTGATGTTAATTTACCAATCGATCTGCGGCATAATCAGAAGCGAACTTGATTGCTTAATCCCATTCAAAATTGAATCATTAACAGTCAACAACTTAATTTTACTTTGTTAAGAAGTAAATTTTTAATCCCACTCACCAGTCGTCAGATCATTGAAGATTCCGCCGCTACTACACACAACGGCAATGTCTGATAACATTTGACACAAAATCCAATGAACGAGCAATTTTAATATCAACTTCTCATTCATTTCTTCCTTCGATGTCAATCGTTTTACGAGTTTTGATTCTTTCTCCGTCGGCGGCTTAATCTGCTTGATGCGATGCCGCTTTGCGAATTAAATCAAACGAAAATTATTTTCTTTTCGGCACAACAAAGCTTAAGACTCTTCAAACATTGCTTTCAGAAGTGATGTCATTGAAACACTGTTGCTGATAACGACACTGAATTTCATACAGCAAAAGAATTTGTTTTTTCGCATTCTTCACTTATCAGCGTTTGCTGTTCACTTCACTACTTAATAACTTTCTAATTTGTTTCAATTAAAATTTAATCATCAAATGAAGAACCTACATTCATTCAATATTTATTCATCACGTCATGATTCAACAGTCGCTTCAATTTACTTAAATTAAATTTAATTGTTATTTATCTTAAACCCGCAAGTAAAAGGAAACAAAAATATTCCGCAAAGAAATTTAAATTAATTTAATGAATAAACCCGCAGTTACAAATAATCTGACTTTAATGCGACGTGTTCACTCAACAAGCAACGATCGATGACTGAACACTTCTCCCTCTCACAGTGTTTTTATTTTGAAAATGTTTTGACTTGCAGACGACGTTGAACAAATGTTCTCATAACCACAGAGAAACGATTCACGAGTTTGTGTGAAAAGATCGCGATGAAGAGACGAAGGATGTGAGAGAAGAAAAGTAACAAAACAAAGAGAAGAAAATTTATGAAACGTTTGACAGAGAAACACGTGACAAGAACGTTAATCGATGTATGTGAATGTGAATATTAAGTTTTGTGTTGTATAAAACGAAAGACAAATCGACGAATGCACTTTTAAGCTGACGGACGTCTAACGAGCTGCGAAGGAACATGAAAGGTAGGTCTTCCTTAACGTGTTAAACATAAGGAATTTATCAAATAATATCAAATTTACATGACACTTTAAAATGATGAAAACATAAAAGTGTGAGGTTTAAATTATTACATGTCAGTGAACAATTTTGACGGGAGATTAACGTTATTATTATTTTGACAAATATTTAATTATCTAATTGTTTATTTATAATATTTAAAACTTCTGATTAATAAAATATTTGAATTGCATACCTAATTATGAATTGATCAGATATCTTCAAATGTAAGATATTTGGCGAACATAATCGTTATTCTTAATCTCATTCAAAAATCTACTTTAGCGACATCTTGTTTAAATAAAAGGAAACAAGTTGGATAAACATAAACGACCTTGAGAAATCTATTTAATACAAGTATTCCTTACTAACTTCACTTCAGTAGCAAACCAGACCATGGAATCATATGTTTGAAAATTGAGCTTTACAAACTTTAAAGTGTGATAATGACGCCTTTGGGTTAACTGTGATTGAAAAGAAGATGTTAATTAAGTTGTGATATTTTGTTTTAACCGCTGTTGTTTTCATTTAGATGTCTTATCGCAGAATTAGTATTCGTATCTTCAATTAGCTATTATTATCGATTCATCACTATTTATCATCGCGAATGATAACAATTACAAGTGTTTGTTTCATAACGAATACCTGGTAATGTCAATCGATTTCTTAGAAAAATACGAAAAACTTTCGCTGTCACAAGTGCTTTATCTACGAATTTTAAACTGATAAGTGAAAATATTCTCGTCACACTTGACTGAGTTGTGTATTTAGTTGGCATTCAATTCGCATGAATAACGCTGAGTTTAAAATTATTTAGAGAACAATGAAAGTATTATTAATCGGTCTGTTTTTCTGTGTTTTAATTGCAAGTATTGTAAATGGTGAACAATTAACAGAAAAGGAGAAGAAAAGCGAGAAAAATGTTATCAAATATTTGAGATCTTTTGGTTATCTTCCAGAAAATAATAATAGAACGAAAATAAGTCACAAGCAATTACGACATAGTCTGAGGCAACTGCAAGTATGAAAATAACTTTTCACTATCTATGATTTATCATTCATTTCATAAATCGTAAAATATTGCTTTAGGTTGACGGTCACATTGCAGTTACTGGGAAGATTGACGATGCCACACTAAAACTTATGAAAGTTCCACGATGCGGTTTTCGCGATATTAAACATCGCACCCATAAACGACAAAAAAGATATGATTTGCTATCTTCTAAATGGGATAAGCGCAATATTGGTTGGCAGTGAGTATTTGCTATCTCGAACATTTGCAATGGATAATAAGACTTATTACGATATTTATTTATTTATATAAGATATAACTTTTAAAATAAATGCAAAACTATCTTTGCTTACTTACAGTTTCGACCATAAAAATGGAAAATATGCAAGTGAAGCTTCAAAAATTCGTTTCATCATTTCAGAAGCTTTAAATATTTGGCAAGAAAATTCAGTTCTGATATTTCACGAGGTCACAGAACGAAGCGATGCTGACATTTTGATATCATTTGAGAAGATAGAACATTACGATGTTGACGGATATCCAATGAACGATCCCATTCTAGCACATGCTTTTCGACCAGGTTTAACAATTGGTGGCGATGTTCATTTTCGAGAAGACCTTGAATGGGATTTTGATGTGATTTACGGACAACAAGCGACTGGTAATCGACTGAGCTTCTTCGCTGTTGCTTTACATGAGTTGGGACATACACTTGGTCTTGGACATTCAGATCGACATGAAGCTGTGATGTACGAATTTTATACAGTTACTACTGGAGTGCTTTCTAAAGACGACATCGAAGGTATCCATCATATCTACGGTGTTCCCAAAGATTATCAATATCCAACCACTTCAGCTCCAACAACGGAAATTGCTCAACCTTCACCCACAATTCCCGATAAATGCGATATGTCTTATGACGCAATCGCTAAAATTCGTAATGAACTTTTCATATTTAAAGATATTTATTATTGGCGACCAGATTCAAGTCCTGATGCAATTGAAATACGACAAATGTGGCCAGAACTTCCCGAAAATTTGACACACGTTGATTCGGTGTTTGAGAATGTTGATGGAGATGGAAACATTTTATTTTTCATTGGTCGTGACATTTATGCTTTTAATGCAACGAAATTTGTTTACAAATCTACTTTAATGCACCTTGGGATTGATCGGCACTTTGAGAAGATTGACGCGATTTTCAAATGGTATTATAACAATCGAACTTACATGTTTAGTGGTGATGAATACTTTCGATTAGATGGTAGAATGGTGAGCCGTCGATACCCAAAAGATATTTTAAGATCATGGAGAGAAGTTTACGATATTGATACAGCATTTGGCGACGATAAGAAGCTTTATTTCTTTAAAGGAAAATATTTCTATGAGTTCAAACATGGACCGATGAGAATTGATAGAATGCAACCAATACCATCAGCCCAAAATTTCATGCAGTGTCCGGGCAACAAAAGATTGACGAAGATATTAAGTCGCTTTGGCGACGAGACAGATGTCATAGATGATGGGGAAGTAGTAGAAATCCAAAATGATGAAGACAATGTTGAAAAGGTCATAGAGACAACTTTGACGCCGACGACCACAACTGTTTCGTCTGAGAAAACAACAAGCACTTCGAAACCTGACAAGAAAGACGCTGCTATCGTTCATCATCCCTTCATTGCCATTATGTTGGCATCATTAGCCATCTCCTGGGTGGTTCCATCGATTTCACTTCATTTGTAAACGAGAAGAAAATAAAATTCAATACTAAATTAAATAATTTCGTTGATTGATGACCATTTTACTTTATCTACTTCCACCCACATTTTTTTCTTTTTCTCCAACCTAAATCGATGTCATACGAAACACTATCATGAAGTCATTAGAAAGGGAAAATAATACGTTGTTGTGTGCCGTTCCGATCCATAATCGTTCTCGATATGTTGATTTAGAAATTGAAGCACGAACAAGAAGCCCATCGAGGATTTCACTTCTCTTTTTTTTTTTGTTTAAATATTTCTTTATTCTCGTTTGCTTTGTCTATTTGAACTGTTATATAATCAGTTTGTTCGTCATTGTGGGAGTGTAATTATTATGTCCCAGGCTGGTTTGAAGAAAGAAAATTTCTTTTCAATAGAATGCGAATATAAATTTTCTCAAATGAAATTCAAACTTCAGTGTGAATCATTTGCCTGTTGCCTGGGTTAACTTCTTGGAACAAAAAGCTGCTTTAATTTTTACTGCTTCATTCAAAAAGCACAAAAACTTTCTTGAAGTTTTCAAACTGCAAGGTTTTAATATTTCTTACACCACGTGCTGTCAAACCTCATGTTTGTTGAGCAATTTCCTCGCAATTTTTCTTCAAATTAAATTAGGTAACAAAGATTAAATCATTAAATTTATGTTGAAATATTCTAGCCATGAAGTAGTTTTCAGAATTGAAACAATAAATCAGAAAGTATTTTTACGGCTTAAATCATTTAATTTAATGAAATTTAATAGAAGATGCTTGTGTGTGAGAGAGAAAGAGAGATATAATATACTACTCGATAAACTAAAACCAATAAAATTACATAAATGAGCTAATAATGAGATTCCTTGTTGACATCGACTTTTATGACACCGGATTTTAGTTCATCGTATGCGATCTATGTATAAACAAAAAAAGAAGAAATTCGTTAAACAAAGCAAACAACGACGCTAAGGAGACGATAATGGACGCAAAAGGGCAGAATGGAGGTTTATTAAACTTTTATTACTTCTTCCTAGTCGAAGTCATCAAAAAAATGAGCTTGCAAGTTCGTGTATAGCGCATTTCGTCATCATCACAATTATAACTCATTTCCGAGGGGATGACTTTAATAGTCAGAAGATAAAAACCAACACAACCTTCACCAACCTCGTATTCTGTAATCATAATTTTTCAGTTTGAAGGATGGAAATGAATACAAAATATATATAAAAAAATAAAGAAATATTCTATGCGAATGTGTTCGAATAGGAACGAATGCTCGCAATAGGAAAACATTGAAAGCGTCCGGCGACATGATGTCGAGCATACGAAAAAAAAGAAAAAATTAAACATAAAATTTCCTTCTCTCTCCTTTCGTAGAAATTGGTGAATGTGTACACATTGAGTTCATGGTGAGGGTGACATGGTATGGCAAAAGTGGAGTAAATAAACACAGCAATTTCCACTTCTTCCATATATTCCAAAATGAATCACGTAGTTGAAATCTCTCAAGTCGAGACGAAATTTTAATAGCCGAAGGAATAAGCAACATGTAAGCGATGCACCCTCGTCGTCACTTCTTTTAATAGTTTGTCTTGATGTGCAAAACAAAAGATCGTAAGAAGTTTTAATATTAAATCAGTGATGTTGCGAGTTAATGTTGTGATTCCCAATTTAACATAATTCACTTTTGTGAATATTTCGTCATTTTAAAGATATTTTTAGAATAAAAATTCAATTTAGAATTAGACAAATTTCTATAAAATATTCTATGACTCCATTTGTATTTTCAAACATCTCTGTCTTGGAATGTTAAACGGAAAAATCACGAATTCAATTTTAAAATTCTTCTCTTGCCGGCATCAAAATCACGTAAGAAAAGAAATGGCTAAGAGAGGAAATGGCTAAGTTATGATGACTAAGTCCAGTGTCTGTGTTTACAATTTAGGTCTTCATATAAATCGTAAGTCATAAAAAGCGTTTAACTTTCTAATTGAAAATGTAAACACATTCAAAAGTTGACTTGTCGATTTTGATTAATGATTCATTATTGGCGTTCACCGAAAAAATTAAATTACAAATCATTAAAGTGCTAACAAGTGACATTGATTCACGCTGAGTTAACTATAACTATTTATTCACATTCTAACAGGTGGTTTTCCCAAGGTCTTCTAGGGAATTTCACCCATTATACTACGAAAAATACTCGCCTTCGAATCCAACATCTGTTATCGATTTCGCATTGAAATTTTTACAGTCGCTTGGCAACAAGCAAACACACAAAAAAATCATCACAAATAAATAATAAAAAATCTTAAAGTCTCGTCAGTTGATAATCATTAAAATTCTTTGCAACTGTGCTGATTACATTTAATTAGCCGGAGTGTGACTTTGTAAGCCATCGAAACTATTTGCACGTTGCACGAGTTGACAATGTCGCGTTGATTGTTTGTTGTGATCAGAGTGAACGAAGTCAATGGAAGTCAGCATAAGAAAAACATGCTCAGACCTTTTAAAGTGAACAAAACTCACCGCTTTATTTATCGCGAGAAATCTAAAGCGTTGAATGATTAAGAAATCGTTTATTGCTACTTGTGTCGTGAGTTTTGATCGTTTGGGATTTTCAGTGTCACTTTTGTTTATCAATATTCGCTTGATTTGCTTTTTGTAGGAACAAAAACTGTTTCGGAAAACTTTAAAAGTTTATTTCTGAATAAAAAAAATTTGCATCGTTGCTGTTTACCATATCGTCATGCACGTTCGACAATTTCCTATTTAGAATAAATTTTTTATTAAATTCATTCATTTTCTGGGTAACTTGAACTTATACATTAAACATATGCTCAAACTCAATTCATGAAATTGCAAATGTTAGTCATTAAAGAAGATCGTAAAATAATTTATTACATAATCGATACTTTCGATCATAAAACATTTAACAAGCATGATTAGTAATTCAATTTCGATTTCATTAGATAATCTATAATGATTAGTAATGTGAGTTCAATAATTATTTATTACATAAATCTATATCTAGAGTAAATAAATTTTTACAAACTCATGACGCTTGTAAATCCACCTACAAATTGTTATGAATAGATTTGTCAAAACATCACAATTCTTCATTGTAATGTCGGTTTAATTTTTACTTGTAGTTTGTTTAGGGGATTTAAGTCAAGTCGAGAGTCGTGTGAATAAATACTTGAATTCCTCAACCGTTTTAATTACTTACGATTTGTGACTTAACATTGCTTGGAATCCCACCCAAAAAATTGAATAAAAAAATTGTGTCATTGAAACTACCATAAAAGCGATAAGATATATCATGATTCAATCAACTAGACTTTTCATTTCCATTCATGTCATCAGTTGTGAATTCCACTTAAACTTCATTGCAATGATCGTGTCATCATTCAGTCGAAAAAAGAAAGAAACCAAATTTCGAGATAATCTAAAATGTGTCTAATCGACGTCACTTTGTATGGTTCGTTACCACCAAATGTGAGTGACTCATAATAAAGTTCGCAACATACACCGAGATGACTCTTCAAACTTTTTAAATCTCATTGAATCTCCTCCGTTTTCATCTCAGTTTAAAACCAGTTTCGCTACTAGCGCGTACATTATTTTCAATCGCGACACGCGATTTTTTTCACATAAGTATTTTGCTTCTCAGTTTGTCTTTACGAATTGTAAGTTTTTAGTTGATCACCTGTGCTCGCGGACGACACACACGAAATAAACAAATAATATTCAGAGCGCAAAGAAAGAAGAAAACGAACCTTCGTGAGAAGTGGAAAAGTGGACAAAAATACTTATAAGTTTAAAAAGCCGGAGATAAGTAAAAAGCTTGTAAAGCGCTCATGATTTATTGGAATATCCTTTGAACTCGATATCGTGGCTTGTTGTGTTGCAAGCAGCTTAAGGGCAAAGCTCTTTTAGTCGTGGCAATAGTGAACAGTGGTGATTAAAACTGTTTCGTTGATATTTATCGAAGGAAACTGAAAGCAAATTGGGACATGCGCTCAACCAATGAGCAGTGCTTTTTACAGTTTTATTTGGATTCGCTTTTATTTTTTCGCAAATAGTGAAACGTGATATTCTTCCATGTAGTAGTTTTTATGAATTCTTTAATATATTTTTTGAAGCCTTCAATTTAAAACAAAAAAAAGTACACTAGCTAAAAAAAATTTATTGCGAGTGTGAAATCACGGAAGGAAAAAAGTTCTTCAATTTACTTGTGGTTGAGTGAAAACTCTTTCATTCTTCTTTTGCAAGCATTAACAAAGGATTCGAAATTTTATTACGAGGAGATTCAATTAAGTGCTTCCAGAGTTTTGTGTGTATGTGTGTTAGTTAATCGCCTTGACAACGAGAATCATGATTTTCGCCAAATTTTGGCTTATCGGAAGTTGCTTGGTGTTAAATGCTGTTTGTTCATTACCAATTGATGACAATGCGGTAAGTTTCCATAATACTTCAACTGTGACTCAAGTTGAATGAAATCCATAATGAATCAAATAATTCAAGGGAATTGGAATAAGAATTAAGACGATTGATTCAATTGAACAACAATTTCCGCTTTTCTCTTCTCTCGTCTCCACTTCAACGATGTTCGCAACGTTTGCAACTCATTCATTTTTGATACATTTTTGTTTCGATTTTCTTTTTGCTTTTCATTAAGAATCTCGCAAATCATCATCAAGTGTGAGAGAAAATTTTCTTTTTGCTCCTTCGAAGGTCGGAAAACTAGAAAATTAATTACTTAGAGAGTTTAATGTCGACAAAGATTTTCTTAGGTGTTAAAAAAATTAACTTGATAGATTTAGCGCTTTATCGAAGGTTATATAAAAGATATTGAAAAGGTCGAACACCGGCAAGTGTTAAAATTCTTAAGCAAATAAAAACTGAGTCATAGAAACGTAATGGAATGTTAATAAAAATTGAGTACTCGACATCGAGTCGCTGACTTTTCATCCCTCGTTTTAACAACCACAGCAAGATTCTCAAGTGCATTCTCTCTTGAATACATCTTAGGGATTCTCTTTGTTACACAGAAAAAAGGGAAGAAAAAATATCATGAAAGTTTTATGATGACTCACACGTTAGTCAAGTGCTGAAGCATCAAAGTATAAAAGGAAACTGTTGAAAGGGTGACTAAAAAATGAAAGAAAAATTATAATTAGATATGATTGAATAATGAAATTGTAGGGCAGGATAAAATTGAAAACCTCACGTTGAGTTTCAATAACGGGGATTATGTTGGAAAATGTATGTGAGGGAATAAATGCAGCAAACACTTCTGTTTGACTTCCAATTAGCACAAATTGACATCAATTAATCACTCAGAAACGTTGTCATTGTCTTCTTGTTGCTTGACGATGTCTAATGTGTGATAGTGAGTAAATTAAAGATTCATGACTATTTAGAAGCGCTTTAAGTTGTTATGAAAAAATCACGATGAGTTGAGTAATTAAAAGCGAGAAGATTTCGAAGTCGTTTTCCCTTTTTCTGCAACGACAACTCACGCCCCTGAATCTTATGTTTTAATTATTCAGAACTGAACCATTAGAAGATATTTTCAATGTGATAAAAGACGAAGAAAGAAACAACTTCGACGAAAAATTATTTTTGATACAAAATTTTCTTAGAAAAAATAAATTGAGTGAAATTTCTCGATTTCCTGACCTACATTAAAAAGAGTTTTGACGTCCACGGCTATTTTCAGATTTTTTTCAACGTTTATGTTGTTGATTTATAAGATCACGGTTAAGAGCAGTAATTTTGAAGTGTTTGTCTATGTATTATCTATCTACAGAAGAAAGAAGAAAGAAAAATTAATCTTCATAAACATTTGAGTCGAAGAATATTTTGAAACATTCAGACTATGATCAATATTTAATTGAAAAAGATTTCCACAGATTAAAAACTCTTCAAAATCATTTCCACCCACCAATTCCACTGTCGGCATTTTATTATCGTTTTGAATTAAGTTACCAGACACTCTAAGTTATCATGTTTTATAAATAAAACAGAAGATTAACAAATACGAACGACGCTACCTATAACTTCACACATTTATAAAAATAAAGCTAAGCTGGAGAGGAAAAATATTTTCATGGAATCGGTCTGCGAGATAGAATCGGGAAATATTATGAGAAATTATACTACATTAAGAGAATTCTTTTTGAAGGGGTGGCAATATGATGATAATGAGAAACTTTGAGCAATAACATCTTGATTATAACAATAAATATTTAGCTTTTGGAGAAAGAAAAATCCATAAAATTATATTATGTAAATGAAGATTGCATGCAATACATTAATTCGTCATTAAGAGTGATCATTTACTCTATCAAGAGTCTCAAGGTTTTACACGCTTTTAGCAATGTTTCCTTTTTTATTGAAGAAAAAAATAAAAGAAAATTTAACAATATTGTTGTGTTGATTAAGCGAGGGGTGAAGGAAAGTGTGAGAAAGAATTCAATGAAAAGTTATGACGATGTGGGAGTACTGGGTCGTCAAGACGATACATCATCATCATTATCCTTCGAATACTGTCATCGTTGGATTTATTGATTTTCATTTGCTTTCTTTCCATACGATGACAGCTTGCATTTCTCTATCCGACTGGAAAATCCCTTCAAGATTTATCACTGTGAACTCGGAATAACCTACATCTCCACGCTACTTTCATTTTATTTTCCACCACATCGATCGTGCAAGAAACATAAACTCAACAACGAAAAGCAACAGAGATGCAAAACTTTTTCAATTAAAATTGTTATTCCTATTTTGACCTCACCCTCACGCTTAGTCCCACGAAAGTACGTGCTAGAAATTTTCAAAAAGTTTTTCGTGTTTTCATATCTGATAACGAGATAAAACTACTTGCAAAGAAAGAATGATATGATTTAAAGGGAAATAACATTCAATTACGTCCCAACCTGAGTGAATGTTTTGTTTATAAATTTCTTCTTTAGGTAATTTTTTTTTCTCATTTTGAAGAAATGTCTTTGTATCACATTTTCCTTAGGACTTAGATAGTAACAATAACTGGAAAAACGTGTAAAAGACATTGTTACTTGTCTTACAAGTGAGTCCAACAAAGTTGGAAGAAATCATGAGAAATTTTCTTCATAACTCGACGATGTTTTTCTTTTTTTCTCCTTCTCCACACAAAATCGCCCTCAAATGTTTTCTTTTTTTTTCTTTCTCTTCCCAAAATACTTTAAATCGAACTCTCTATGAAGAGAACACATTCGCTGAAGAATGAAAACTGCATTCGAGAATAACAACACGAGAACATTTGTTGAAACAGCACTTGTCGATTATGGTTCGATGCTTCATTCCATTTTTATTGATATTCTCATTTTGTGTTATCAATTTGATAGTTTTTTCCACAAAAATACTTTTTTCGTAACCATTCCAAAGGCGAAAAAAAATATGTTGTTGAATGAGTTTTCGTATCCATTAATGTCCCTGGGGGATGGAAATAACAAGGGAAATAGAACGAAATCACATGACAATGTCGATCACATGAAAAATTTAAAATTGCTCAAATAACTTTAAGCGATTGAAGTTATGTTTCATGTCACTCGGAGGGAAATGAATGGAAAGTGAGAGCAAAGCTTTCTAACAATCAAATAATTTAAGTGAAGGATATAATGTGAGCCTAAATAATTAAATTAATTCATTATAGCAACTCAATCGACTCTTCATTGTGTTCAACTCACTACACCGCTATATCAAAAAGTACCCATTAGCAACATCTTTCAACTAAAAGACTTACATCTACACATTCGTTGTCATTCATTCAAAATTTAATGAAGCAATTAAGTGATAAAAGCTCTTCTTGATTAAAGATTGTTTAAGAATGTAAACTAATTTCTTGTCTACTAATTGAAGTAATTTTCATGAAATTTTTGTCTAAAAATCTTTTGAAAATTGACTGAAAATTGTGATGAATGATAACAGAAAATAAAATATCTTAAAAAATGAAATCTTTTTGGTTGCAAGTCGTGATACTTAAATGAAAACATTTTATCCATCGTTAGACACTTCAAAAATCCATTTTCTTTAAGAGCATCGAACATATGTCTTCAGCTTAAAAGCTCTCGTTCCGGGTGTTTTCGTTTTGTGTCCACATCTACCCGAAGCGTCCTTTCAATTCATTTAGCAAATTTTTATTGCAAATTTACATGCTCTTTACTACACAAGAGTTTGCTATGGTCGTCGTTGTCGCTTTTTATGTTTCAATTCCACTCGTTTCTCGTAATGTTGCAATTGTTTATGAACCATTGACACGCATCATCATCATCATTTGAACTGCTTGGATATATCTACATACATATTTATATTATTCATGTTCATTTTTTTTGTTTCTACTTATTGTTGTTTTAGATTGACTACCTTAGAAATTACGGATATTTACCTAAGACGTCATCTAGATTTGGTGATGACATTTTACATGAGGATACAGCAACCAACGCTTTGAAAGCTCTGCAGGTAAATAAATTTAAAAGTCACGTGTTAGGTTTCTTGTTTCATTAATGAAACGTACAAAAAATGTTGGCAGAGATTAGGAAACATCCCTGAAACTGGATTTCTAGATGATGCAACAAAAGCATTGCTACGGAAACCTCGATGTGGAAACCCAGACTTTGAAACTATTCCGACGAACAGCAGCAGACACAGAAGACAGAAACGTTATGTTCTAGGGCCAACTAAGTGGGATAAGTTGGATGTCACGTGGAAGTAAGTTACATCATAAAAGTTGTTATTTAATGGTAGAGATTTCATTTTAATCAAAAACATAAGCAAGTGAAAATGTCGCGCAATATTCGTCATTGTTTCATGCTGTTGAAAAGCCACCCACACAATCAGCGAATATAAAAATGTCAAACATTTCAAATAAAATCTCTTCATTAATGAAATTTTCATTCTTTCCGATTGAATCATCATGTGATCATGGAATTTAATACAATTTATTGAGTATCAATAACATCAAAATAAATAAACTTTTCTCCCTCTGTAATACGAGAAATAATACAAAAAAAAGTCTCCAACTGAATTAATTTTATTATAATTTAGATAATGCGACATGAAATGTTTTTTCTCTCTATCAATTTCTCTCCAACTTCATTGAATCATCGTAAAACGTCGCCCCTAGAAAATGGCTTCTGGTTTGATGGAAATATGAAACAGTATAAATTTATTATTAATTGACTTGATTAGTTTTTACGCCCTCCTATCGATGCTCCAAGAACTCTTCTTGTTTCACGACAGAGTGGCATCCAATGTGGCCCACAATTAACAGCTAAGTTAGTGGAATGAGACTTGCTGCGATCCAAAATAGAGCTTCACGAATTCTTAAAGACATCAAAATGGAATTTTTTGATTGAGTTCATCGTAGATGTCAATGAATTTCTTTTTATCGTTTCGTTAAATTAACTCGCAAGTTGCAGGCATAGAAGGAAATATATTCGATTATTATGGTGGCAACAAGCAGACTCAGCTGATAATCACTTTTAAAATTCATTATCATTGGGTGAAAAAGGGCGACGGAGATTTAAAGCAACAGTGGAAGATATTAATTTGCGTTTTCATTAAGACGCGAGAGGGTGGCCGTGTGGATTATTGCTTTTATTAATATTAGAAAGCAATATAGTTTGACGACGCACACAACCGCAGTTTAGGCGTCATTAAACGACATAGTAAAAATGTTTTTCTTTTTATTAACGACAAGACGACACTTAATTGATTTTATATTGATGAACTCTCGTTTACGAACACTTCTTTGTTTTATTTTGAAATTCCTTCACATGTTTTTATTAACTTTTCTATCGGCCTCAACATTGTCAAATCACGTTGAAACATTTGGAAAACAAAATCATTTCAATCCCATCAGTTAACGGAAAATTCCTTCACACATGACACGCGCCACGGTCAGTGAAATAACAAAAACAGAACAATTTCATGAACGGGAACAATCAAGGGAATGAGTAATTAATAATTAATTCAATGAAATATACATACAACACGATTAAAACAGTTGTTCATATTTATGCTTGACGATTGCTGCCTTCAAAAAATTGTATCCTAGTGAGGTTTCATTTCAATTCGTTTATTTATTTATTTATTTTTTTCGTTTCATTAAAGACTTGAATAGTTAAGTAGTTGAAGCATAAATTATTCTTAATAATTTTAAATTTTTATATCAAATTAATGTTCTAATGTTGATCTACTTTAAACATATGAACACGAAATGGATTTCTTTTTAAAAATTTAATCATTGTAGATTGAAGAAACATTAACAATAAGCATGAAAGGGTAGAATTATGGGTTGAAAGACTTTCTTGTACATAAATTTCAAAGCTGCATATTTTTATCCGAAACACTGTCCGTAATTTACTCAGTCGACTCTTTACCTTTAGCATCAAACTACTTTTTATTTCAAATGCCAATCAACTGGAAATAAGAAATTAATCGACAAGCAATGGTGAAAAGTTAATTCTTTTTTTCTCTTTTTCTTTCATTATGCAACATTCATTATAGTGAGGGATAGAGAAAATATTTTCCTTCTTTTTAAGAAACAACTGAGTAGAAATGAAAATAAATGAAAATTCGTCGTTACTGAGTCAGTTAAGCTTTCCTCGACTCTTCTTCTTCTTCTTTTTCTTTGCTTCACAACATCGCCCAACTCTTTCTCTCTATCCCATAAATAAATAATAATTTTCATGCAATTAAAATCAGTTGATTGTGTCTAAAAATGTGCTTTTCTTTTCGTCCCCTATTCGTCGGTTGTGATCGATAAACGTCCGATTTGTTCCGTCAATGTACGCGAGCGCCATCAAACGGACTTGAGCGCAATCTTCAACGATATAAAAACATCATCCAGAGAATAAAAATGTTCAGTTGGATCTTGAACGTTGTAGAAGTTTGTTGGCATTCTCGGGTGAAGAAGTTGATTATACAAACGTGACTGAGTGGTTATTCAAATTCATTTTGATGTGTGCTCTCAATTGTGCCAGTGAAAACAAGTGTTTTGGTTCTGTTTCAAATTTCCTGGTGGTTTTTTTTCTCTCTCCTGTGATTGCAACGAAACTTCAAATGATTTTCAGTTTTTAATTATTTTTGCGAGTGCAGCAATAAAATCACTTGATGCTTGTTAGATTCGAAAATTTTAGATTCTTTTGTTTTATCTGATAAATATCGGAACTTGCAGGTTTTCAAATCAAGTCATTTGCAAAAAATTACTTAAAGGGAAAGAAATAAAAATCGAATCAGTTTCAGATTTCAAATTTGAGATGAAAAAAAATATTAAATAACGAAGCAATTTCACGAAACAAAGCATTTTGAAGCAACAAAGATTCACTGAAAATAGCACACGATATGTTCTAGAATCATTAAAATTTAACCCAAAAGAAACACGAAATGTTAGCAATAAAGAATCGATTACATGACTGATAATTGAAGTTCGTTAAATGAGTAAACAAAAAAGTATCAAAATACCTAACATAATTGATTATTTGAAATGCTTCTTTATCTTTTTTTTTGTCTTTCTTCCACTTATAAGTCAGCCAAGGGATGTTTCTAAAAAAAAGAAATCATTTTAGCTTCACGTTATTCGTGATTCAAGTGCGACTCTCATATGCAAGTTAATTTCGGTGAAATCATACGAATAGAAAAAAAGAACATAATTTGGTAATTTGAGTCCTCGAATGGAAGAAGAAAAGTCGTTGTTTGCTTTGGCTTCGCATCCAAAAACATCAACTAAAAAAACTTAAAAAGCGAGACAAGCAAGTGGACAAAGAATATTTTCATCGAACGTCAGTTTATTCGTTGTTGCTGAGTTGGAGGGTAATACTCACGTTTCTATCTAGAGCCACTCATTTAACGCAAATATATCTCTACCCAAAATGGAATCAGATATAAAATGCACCAACTAAATTATGCTACAGAAAACAACAGAATAAATTACAGGACAACGACACTAAAAGATGAAGAGATGAAAAGTGATAAAAAGTTTCCGTTTTCTACCCGATAGAATTTTCATATTTTATTTCTATTTTTTGATCTAAAGCGACAAAGAGAGAAAATCCCATGTAAAGTGTTTATTCGTGGTTGAGAATATCTCGTAGATGTGGGAGTTGGTGCGAATCACACTTTATGAATTCAATGCATCTAAATAAAGCGGTGGAAAATATTTTTCTCCTTTTCTTCTTCATTCTAAAGTGTTTTGTTGAACAAGTTGCATGAGCTGATTGAAACGTGTGCTTGCGATTTAACGAAACTTTAGCTTACGAGACAAAAAATTGTTTTCTATTATCGTATAATAAGCACGTTTATGTGCAGTTGAGCAAAGATTGAACATATTTTTATTAAATTTATTGTTAAGAAAGTATAATTCTACTTGACAAAAGATTTCTGATAAAAATAGAAGGTTGCGTTTAAATCAGGAACAATTTAAATTAGAATAAAAAATTTATAATCTTTTATATAGCTGAAAGAACGTCACGAACCTCCCACCACTACCAAAATCCTTTTATATAATATCCGATTATATTCTAAAATCAACATAAGTAACTAACATAAAATCATTCAATTTATTATGTCTTCATTTTCTCTCATACCCGCTTCCGAATTTTTTTTAAACCTTATTGAATTTTTTGCCTACGTCAGCCTTAAAAAATGATTTGCATAAACGATATTGACTCTCGCTTTTAATTGTTATTTCTCATCATCATCTCAAGGCGTCCCCTATAATGGCACACACGATGATGACAATGTTGTGTTGTAAATGTACACACCCCGTAACCGAACCCTTTTTTCCGTTCTCGAGAGGCTTTTAGAGCATAAAAAGGAATTAAAGTGCCACCAACTATTAAATTTAATGAAGAGAACACAAGCTAAGATATATGAGTGTTTGTATGTTCGCCTGTTTCAACCGCTTATCGATAGGTATTCAATAAGCATTCATCATTCCATCCCCGACCAACAACAATCATCCAACTCAGTTTGTATATTTTTTTCTAATTATTTTCACCGAGCCCTTAGTATTGATGATGATTGGGCACACAAGTGTTGAGATGGGAGGCGAGAGGTGCGGAGCACATGAAAAGAATAAAGTGGTGTGAGTCATGGAACTTATTATTCAAGTAATTTCTCAATTTATGCTTTTTTTTCCTCATGACAAACGCCAATGAAAAGAGGAAAAAAAGGAGAAAAATATTTTCCCCATTGTTATGACAAGGAACAAAAGACGTTATGATAGTTGGTTGGTTTTGAAAAGCAAGAGAACGGAATTGAGACATTTGGGGGGTTAAATTGAATTCAAATAAATGTAAAAGGAATTTCAAAGCTTGTTGAAGCAATGACTGCTGATGATGGACTTCAATGTGAAGCATTTGTTGTTTGTTGGTCATTAATCTGAATGACAATTATATGATGGGCTTGGTATAATTGTGTCCCTTAACTGTCCACTCTTTGGTGACACATTCTTGTTAAGGTGATCACTCGATGGTTTTACCTTCAATAGAATTCACACTTCAATTCAAACACGTGAATTAATTCCACTTATCCCTTGACATTTGTTTGGATTTTATGCCAAATAAAGGAATGAGTGTGATCCCAGCTTTAAATTCTTTACGAACGTTCGCATTTTCATCATGATTAAGTTTCCATTATTGCTTTCATGAACACACAATAGAAAAGAAGTGAACGACATAAAACAAGCATTAAAAAATTTTCGATTTAAATTATTAATGTTTGATTTAAGGCTCCGTTGTCGTTAAATATGCTGACTTTATAGGAGCGTGGGTGAACAACTTACTTCATTTTTTCTTTCACCCTCATTTTATTGTCATAAAGAATTTAACGGCAGAAAACTTTCTTTACACAATTTATTAAGAGCGAGTTGAGTAATTGAGAGAAGTAGGAAACATTCTCTGATCGGCTTAAAGAATTTCCTCGCCGTTGTCAGTCGCAGACACATTCCTGAAATCTCGGCGACATTCCCTTATAAAATTTTGCACAACTTCAGTAAATAAAATGAAAAATATATTCATAAAAATATAAAAACGAAGCCGTAGCAGAGGAGAATGGAAATTAAGTATCTATCATAAAAAATGTTCTATCGTCATAATACAGACGAGAACCAACTATCGAGAAGAATTATTCGTCAAGACTCAAAAATAACAGAATTGAAATTGAGAATTGAATTTGAATCTTTTATCATTTTGTGGCAATGTTCATGATTGATGTCGTTCCCTTATTTGACTCTCGTTACTATCGCCATCCATCATTACCAGCATTTCAAATGAAAATTAAATGCGACATACTTCAACTAACCCAAGCACCAAACCACTCGAGAAAAAAAACAAAAGAAACTGTTTTTGATAACTTCAACTTCAATTAAAACTCATCATAAATTTTAATTGAAATCAATTGATAAAATCAATAAAACTCAACTGAATTTGTATGTAGGAACAAGCAACGTGCGAGTGCTGATGATGATCGACTGTGTCGACAAAAGCATTTTTTGAAACATTTTCAATATGTCTCATAATTTCTCGTTTTATAACATTAAAATATTTTATATTTATTTATTAATTTCACAAGCGTTGATCCCTTTTATTTTGATGGTGCTTTGAAATTGAATATGAATTGCCTTCAAATTAAAAAATTCTTTACATAACTCAGTTTGTTGCTCGATGCATACATCACATCATTTATGTGTTACACAATGATATTTATTACAACTTCTCTTTCCACAATGAAATAAAATATTGTGATTTTGTTGCACATTGTTACAACGAAGTTACATTGAGAATATCATCCCTTCCCCCCTTCACATCAACATAAAAAGAGGTTAATGACTGATACAGGATTGTTGATATGGAAACCCATCAATAAATATTCCGCTTTGTCATTGAGCCCGATGGAAGGCAATGAGCTTTAATAAAAACAATTATTCAGTGAACTATCTAATTTGGGATCAAGAGACCAACTCGAGACTCGACACTTAGTCATTTAGTTACTTGCGGAGAGCGTTGATGAGTAGAAATAACAAGAAGAAGTTAAAAATATTAAAAATAATTTGAAGCAATGTGGCAGAAAAGAATTATATGAAATTGGTGTCATCCGAGCGGGAAGTAAAAGAACCAGATGGAAATAAATTTTATTAACATAAAATAGCATAAATACACTGGAGAAATCATTGAATTAAATTAAGGAAAACTGAATTAGTTTAAATCTATGTTTTGAAATGCGGATAGCTTTAAATAAGAAATTTACTTTTGAGATGTTAATTAAAAGTTCCAATTTTGAAATCTGATTCTGAGTAATGTCGAAAGATCAAGGTTTTCATCAACTTAATTTGTTAAACTGAATTCTTCTTCTTTCAAATTTTAATCATTGAATAAAATTTCGATTTGAAGGAAGTCTCATAATTTATCAAAAAATCGTGAAGTCTTGCTGTGAATAAAATAAACTATCATCCATGGCTGAAAAGAAGAAAAATTATCATAGCTGACTCACTCAACTTGGGTGTGATTACATCTCTAATGATAATTCGTTGTCCAATGCAAATTTTCACACACGGTTGAGCCTCGACTTGATTGTAGATCGTAAGCGTCTATACGACGCCACAAGATCCTACGAATCAGACTCTTTCAGTGAATAAAGCATAAACGGAATAATGAATGATAAACAGTCACAACCTCCTTGAGTGAGCGAGCAATTGATAAGACGCATCGAAATGTTATTGAAGGCGTGAAAGAATGAGTTGCGGCATTTTCACAGTTAACACTGAAATTTCATTAAAACTCTAATTGAATTGAATTAAGTAAGTGAACTTTTTGCCAGATATTTAAACAGGAATTACCCAAGAGGTGAAAGAGAGCATGGGCAAATTAGACGTCTTATTTACGAGGCGATGGAATTTTGGCAGCATAACAGCAATCTTAAACTAAGAGAAACGGCTGATGAAAGAGCTGATATTTTGATTGATTTTGCTCGAGGGAATCATGGTGACAATTTTAACTTTAATGGAGCAGGCGGAAGTCTGGGTAAGATAAAAAAATTTTGAACTTAAATTCAATTTTTCAATTTCATATTTCACAGCGCACGCTTTCTATCCTGGTTCCGGTCTTGGCGGTGATGTTCATTTAGATGAAGATGAACTTTGGGATATCGAAAACGGTGTTGAAGGAGATGTCAATTTCTTCTATACATTACTACATGAATTAGGACACTCAATTGGTCTTGGACATTCAAGCACTGTCGAGTCTATAATGTATCCTTGGTATTCAAATGGAAGAACGTTTGATAGATCTACGAAGGAGTTATACGACGACGATAAATGGGGCATTGAACAGCTTTATGGGAAGAAGAGTGGAAAGAGTTGGGGACCAATCGCTCCACGGAAAACAACAAGACGCTTCACAACGACAACAACTGCGAGACCAAGATTTCAAACAACGGAAGTGTCAACCACAAAGGCGCCAAAGCCCGACAAATGCAACATCAGCTACGATGCGATTGGAATCATTCGGAATGAATTGATGATTTTCAAAGGCATTTGGATGTGGCGATTCAGAGATGGACGTCTCTTGCAGGGTTATCCAGTGGAATTCTTTCGAATGTGGCCTGAATTACAATCATTTGATCACATCGATGCTGTTTTTGAAAGGAAAGATGGCAAATTTGTATTCTTCATAGGCGATGACGTTGTTGTTATTGATAGCCATCAGAAAGTTTATACACACAACCTTGAATACCTCGGATTTCATCGAAATATTAAAAAGATTGATGCCATATTTACATGGGGATACAACAACCGAACTTATGTCTTCAGTGGACCTTACTTTTGGAGGTAAAATTTCATTCAATTATTTAATTTTAAAATTTCTGTTAGAATCTTTTAAACAGAGTCGATGATAATCTTCATGTCGACAACTCTATGAACAAATATCCACGTCCTATCCGTGAACGCTGGGACAAAGTTAATAAGATTAAAATTGACACAGGATTTCAAACTGGCGGAAAAACGTATTTCTTTAGTGGAAAAGCTTTTTATTTATTCAATGATGAAAGTATGACATTGGAGATTAGAAACCCACGAGCGTCTTCGAAAGTTTGGATGAATTGTCAACTTACAGACGAAGAGTTGTCAAGTATTCAAAGGTCGGCAAGGATTCAAAGTGAAGAAGACTTAGAAACGTCAACAGCACCTTCAACCGTCACAGTCTCAGTATTTACATTTTTATTAGCTTTTGCAAATATTTTTACTTTTTGAAATTTTGTTCAAAATTTAAGCTTACTGCCGATAAATTATTATTTTTATATAATTTTTGTGAGGCCATAAATGAACTGCCATATTGTTGAAAGCTTTATTAAAAGGAACGACACTGTCTGAAGCAATAATTTAGAGAGATTTTGAAATGAAAAGATTGTACGTAATTTTGTTTTAATTTATATTAAGCTTTTAGGTAATTTGCAGATAATTTATTTGTAAGCTAATACATGTACGCCCACATAAACATTGCCTGTGATATTTGATTTGATCAAAATAATTTAGGATTTTTTTATTTTGTTGTACTTAATGCACTAAGTTGAAAGGAACCAATTTAAGGCTTTTTTGATATTAATAAAGAAATTCTTTGAATAACAAACAATCATAATGAATTGTTTTAAAAATGATTTTCTTATAAATTTCAGAAACATCAACACTACGTAACAAAAAAAACATTTATTGGGATAATTTATGAACTTAAGGATGATGACATTCTCCTAAATGAATCTGAAAGTTCAACACATAAAACACGAGTAAATCCAACGTATGGTTCAGATAATATTGTTTTTCCATCTGATTAAATATTTTGTTTTAAATAAAATGTTAAAATTATTTTGTTACCTTAGTTTGAGTTTTGTTTTATTTTCCCTAATTTTACACTTGTTGATCAATTATTTGTTGTAGGATTCTTAAAGTTCATTTCAACCGCTAATGACATCAAATTCTGTTTTAAAAGTGACCAATTCTTGTTGAAATGTTTAAAAGGAAATCTCTGATGTCTGAAAGCAAATTACAATTCTGGAAAATATCCATAAACTGATGCTCTGAAAGTTTGAATCAAATAAGTGTAAAACAATTTTTCTTTTATGTATATTTTATGCCTTTTACTTCATTGTTGCTAAATTTATGTAATTTGACTTGACATTTCATCTACTTCTTTTTTATGGACGCTGTTAACAATCAAATTGTAAATTTTACGAAAAACTGTTATGGTTTCCTCTTTCTTCCCTTTTCCATTGCATTTCAATGATCTTTATGAGATTAAATACTTTAATATTTTCCCTTTCAAAAAATATTCAAATCAGTTTTGATGTATAAAACTTTAGGGGGAAAATTGAAAACTTAATGAACTTGCAAAACATTTAAAAACAATTTTAGCTGAGTCAAGATTTCTTATTTTACTCACGACTCAGTTAACCAAGGTTCGTTCTTCAAGATTCCAAAATTTAACTATTTAATTTTTTAATTAATTTTTAATACGTCAATACAGTCCATTTAACAACTATTATTAATATATTTTTTGTCTTATCTAATAGGATTTTATTTCTTATTGTCTTCGTTGATATCCTGTTTATCATAATTGATTTTTAATTCTTTTCTACACAATTTCTGCGACGACAAAGTCGGAACTTTAACATAATTACTTTTCTTTTCGACATTATTCAACATCAAAATATAATAATAATAAAAATAACAAAAGATGCTAAAGAAACATAAAATTATATAAAGTTTTAAATGTTAATGTGCTGTAGATTTGTAATCAGTGATGGTGATAAACTCGAAAACAAAATAAACAATTTGTGTTAATATCTAAGTAAAATACTAAATAATAAGAAAAAAGTCAGACAAAGATTATAATGGAAGTAGAATCATGATTTGTATCGTGTGTCATGCATGTTTTTTCTCATCATCAGTAGATATAAAAAGGATGGTTTGTCATAAAAATAAATGTAGTAGAACGTCAAGAGCAGAGGAAATAAGAAGGAAAAGGAATATAATGTGACAATGAAAGCAAAGAAAAAATACTGGAATGGAATCGTCTTGAATATCCTTAAAAGCGTCAATTAAAATTAAACATAAAAACGTTTCTTGAATAATAAAAACCATCATCATTATCGTGTGACAACTACAGCATAACATGAGACGCACGCAAAAGCCATTCTTTCTATTCTTTCATGGATCTTTTGCAATCCATTTATAATTTATCATTAAATCGTTTTTTACTGATGCTTTTGAATCCCCAATAACCGTTCGGCTACTCCAAGGAAATAAACCATTTGAGCGATTCCAAAGAGTGGCGCGATGACAATCATTCGACAAAGTCCACCTTTGAAGAAAGCAGTTATTCCTTCGTGCTTCAATGTTTTCCTAGAAACCCCAGAATTTATCATTAATAGAGATAATAAAATTTGAAAAATAAACTCACGTTATACAATCAGCAACGCCATTGAAAGCCATTTCGCCTTCAGCTTTCTTAAGCGCTTGAAGACGAGTTTTAACAACATCAAATGGATTAACAGCTAAAGCTGCAAATGATCCAGCAGCGCATCCAGAAAAGAACGACACGTAAAATGCTGCATCTCCACTTCCATCATCTTTTCTCGGTCCAAATTGGTTGAGCGTTGCAAACAATGGGAAGTAAACGATTGAGAAGCTTACATCACGTAAAGCAGTTGCACCAGTTCCCTTGTAAAGACCAGCAATTCCTTTTTGCTTAAGCAATTCCATTGCAATTTTTGTTGCTGATGTCTTCGGTATTGTCTTTCCAGATGCTTTCGCTTGAGCGGCAACTCTTCCAGCATCTTGCATCTGAATCTTTAATAACTCCATTGGAGTGGTAATAACAATCTGACATAAGCCAGCAAGACCTCCAGCAGCCATTTGTCTTGTTATTGGCAACTGACCATCTTTGGTTGTTAAATGATGACGAAAGTAATCATTGGCAGCAAGTTTTATGGCTTTTTCAGGAGTGATAAGAAGAATGTTCACTGCTGAACCACGATACATTCCAAAGTAGCCTTCAGCCTTGTACGTTTTCTTAAAGCAGTCAAACCTTAAAATAGATTACTGATTATCACTTCACATTTTGATATCTCTGAACAACTGTTTATTCGAGCTATTAATTTTCACGTCACTAAAGCTTTTGACGTATCACGCGGACTAACAACAACAAACTTAAATATCTATTTTTAAAAAAAATTAAAATTTCACAACAAAGAAGAAGAAATAAAGAAAAATGAAAATCATCGTCTGAAATATTTGCACTGCAAACAAAACACATAAACAAAAAGAAGAAATTGCAGTAGCATTTTGCGAATGCTACAATATAAGAAAGAGCAGATGAAAGATTGACGTGAAATATTTTTTGTTTGTGACTAATGACATGAAAAATTTCTTTATTACTTACATATTTTTGTACATTTTTTCGCCATTAGGTCCGACCTGTTGATTCTGCAGGCGAGTTTTGACTAAATCAAGAGGGAATACGCATGACACACCGATAATACCTAAATGAATAAAAAAGAAGATTTAATTGAATGGCTTTGATTTTTTTAACGATTTATTCTCTTATGATGTCACTGGGGCTACTTTCATAATGAAAATCATTCTGATAAGAAATAAATGACACAAAGATAAATTATGCTTTGTTAACATAAGAACATTGACCTTTGTGATTCATCAAATCATGACATCGAATAGAAGTAATTCCCATAAGTAAATATTAATAATTTTATAAATTACCTGCGATTCCACCGTTGATAATTTTGGGTACTAATCTAGAATGATCAACAGGAAAAAAATAACGTCAAGCGTAATCGGGCAGTAATTCTAAGTTAAAGGTACTAATATAACGTCAGATTGTCAAAAATTTGGTTATAATCAATTAGCAGCAACCTCATAAAAGGCTCTTTTATCCAGCTCTTGAGTAGATAATATCAAGTTATGCAAATTATTGATTTTTATTTTTTATAAAATTATCACAGTTTATTTTATTGACTTTTTGGTTTGATAATATGAGGGACATGGCAACAACAGATATCAATTAAGCAATTGTTATCTGTTTAATTGGTGATAAACTTGCAATCATTCGGCGCCGTAAATCACTTGTTTAGTAATAATAATTTCTACTTAATTGATTTTACTTGATTTCAAAATTTAAAAACCAAAAACATTGAAAATTTAAATTCTCATACTTACGAGAATTGTTTTTGAGGATTCTGGGGTGGTGCTGATGAAGTCATTTTAATAGATGTTATTAAATATTAAATAATTTTACGACACAATATCAGCAACTCTTATGCTAAAATAATATTGTCGAGATTTCTTACTAAACTATTTTTTATTTGATTTATTAGTTTACAAGCGAAATATCCTTACTACTGAGAATATAAGGTTCATGTTCTTTGATAGAATTTATGTTTCAAGTTCTGATTTTAACCGATAGGTGGATGGTTGAATTTTGAATATCAAAAACACGTTGAAAATTTTCCTATTAAATTTTATCGAAGATTCTATTTTAAGAAGTCACACTTAAAGAAAATATCTGATTTATACTTTAGTCTGTAGAATTTAATTGATGATTACATATTTTAAATAAAATATAAATATATGCAACCACTGAGGAAATGATGGTCAATCAATCTCAGATGTTTTTGGTTGCACAAACGCTGCACAGTTACAAGTCCGAAAAAAAAATTTCTATTCTCTGTGTTGAATTCATACAAAACATTTTAAAAAGAAAAGAAAAAACTCTTCTCACTCAACGTCTTCAACACAATTTCTCAATAACAAACAGCGCTCAGTCTTTTTCAACTCTTCTCACGTGTCGGTTCATTTTTCTTGAGGTGCTAGAAAAATATATTCTCAAGACACACGGTGTAATAAAAAACAACACCAAACTTATCGCGGGTCACGTATCAAAGCAATAATTAAAAGAAGAGAAAAGGAGTTAAGAAACTTACTCATTGAGAATATTAAAAAAGCTTGAAAAAAAAAAGGTTTATTGGTGCATTGTGTTTACCTACGATACGATGATGATGATTCTTGTGAATCCACAATAACAGTTGGAAATGGTAGTGCTGTTAAGAAAAAATAAAGATTCAATAGAAAAAAGAAAGATCATATAAAATTAAGATCTATGAAAAATAATTTTATAAAAAGGGCGCATTGTGCATGCTCGTCTTTCGACGTGGAATGAAGTTGAGGCTGAAGATAAAGAGATCAATAAAAAGTAATTAAATCTGAAAAAATGCACAAATAGACCGTCCTTCCTTCTGCATCGTTCTTCTGTGCATTCGGATTATTCATGAAAGATAACGACACAATGCCGAATGGATACAATAATTATCACAACAATGGTCACTTGAGCAGTAAGTTTGAAATCGATGTTGAAAAATTCTTTTCATTCCAGTCTCGTGCTCAAGTTTTTAAATTTTTGCACGAGTCATCAGTGTTGTTTAATGTTGGGGAAAGTTAATTAGGTATTTATTTATGTATAAGCAATATCTAATGCTCAATATGTAGGAACAGACTATAGAATAAATTTAAATACTTAAAAGAAATCTTTTGCTATTACAATTTACATCACTGACAGCCGCTTCAGTGGTTTTAGGTTCTTTGAATTGTGAATGGGATTCGCTTCATTTTTTTTTTCTTCATCCAGAACACAAACTAACATCCAATTGTATGCCATGAGAATTAGATTTAAGCGCGAATAAAACGTACAACCTCAGGCGAAAAAGCCTCGAGAAAAGATGATGCGATGCGAAGAGAAAATATTTGAAGAATCTTTTATTTCAAATCCCAAGGCTTTTGTTATATGTGCTGCTTTTCTTTCTTGTGGGTAACATTGGGTAACAGTTATGATTTCGAAGACGAAAAAAATAATAAAAAATAGAGAAATAGAATAGAAGTTTTGGATGGGAAACATGGCTGTTGACTTGCCTTTTTTTTTTTGCTAGAAGAGATTTGTCTTGACTTTTGTATCCGAAATCTGATACAGATAATAATTTGTGTATACATGAACATATTTTAATGAATTTCTCCACAGCAAAATGAGAAATTAATGTGATGATAAAAGAGAATTCCTAATGTCTGTGTAGATTTTCTTTCTTAATTTTGATTTCATGTTGCGGATGAATTGATTCTGATGAAATTACTTTGTTATGTATGACCTAATTTAAACAGATTATCTTCGTTGCGTGTTGTGTAATCATCACAATCGATACATCATTGATCTAATGGAACTTAATGACATGCCAACTTGGAAAGGTGGTGCAGCACGGTGCGGTAAAATTTGATGAAGAATTTTAATGAATGTAGATTAGAGAGAACTTTCTCCGATAAACCTTTTGATATCTCATTTACTTTGAATTTCGATTACCGATGTGTATCAAAAAATTTGTCTGACTCAAAGAGCTTGTCAAGATCATAAAAAGAAGAAAAAATTCTTTGATATTTGATCTCCCGATTTAATTCAATGAATAAGCTAATTCAGAGCCATGAAAATAAATATCACAGAACAGTTATCGTCTTTCCCTAACAACGAATTATTCCACGTGAAATCTGGGCCATTCGTTAATATTTTTCATCTATTTTTGTTTTTCCCAAAAAAAATCAAAATCCAATCAGAGCCGTTTGAATAAAATTGAAAAAAAAACGAAAATTCCAATCAAGCAGTAAACAAAAAACAGAAAATAATCTCCAAAAACCTTCAAATGGTGTTCAAAATGCGAGCAATTTATTTAACTGGAAAAAATGAATGAATTTTTCTACTACATTTTTTTTTGTTTTATTTTTCCCGAACTTAATTTAAAATCTCATCTTTACGCAGATTTCAAGCTTCATGAAGCGCGAAAAGAGCAGCCCATTGGGCATCAGAGATCATGCTAATCACAGTCATATGAATGTAATTAAATTGTCTTCGGATGTTGCTTACAAATTGCTTGGTGTTTCGAGTTATTTAGTAAAGTAAGCTATTAAAAGAGAGAGAGAGAGACAGATTAAAGTGAAGCAAAGGGAAAAGTAATTAAGAAGGCCCGCTTCAAGCCAAATATGTAATTATCTTCTCATATTTAACAATGAAATTTAGCATCCTGGCATGTCTACTTAAGCTTCCAAATACTTTTTGATTATGGCAACAATTGAACTTGAATGTCTCAACATTATTCAACGTGAATAACGATAAATTAAACAGCTAACAAAAAAAGAAGAAGTGCGGGTTGAGATTGAGTGTGCGAAAAACGAGGAAGCGATTTTGGTGTACGAACAAAAGATAAGTTTTGTTTATTTTGATTTTGGCCAACAACGTCTGATTGAGTCGGTAAAGTCTGGCAATATAAAATTAAATAAATAAATAAACGTGGGATTAAAAAAGATGTTGAAATTCTTTTAAGATTCTTTCTTACTTATTCTTTCATCAAGAACTGAAACTTTTGAGTAAATTGACTCTCATTAGAAACTTGTTTTTCGATTGGCTTTTATCACTTGAAAATTTCTTTCCATTCTCATGTTGTCGACGATGTCTTCTTATCACAGACATTCTTGGGAATTTGTAAGGTTAACAACGACAATAAACATAAATTCTCTCAAGAATTATCCAACCAACCGTCAAAGTCAAGTTTTTTCTTCCTCTTCAAAGTAGGTCGTTATCATTAGCGATGACTTTTCGCTCTCATGAAACATGCATCATCATTGTAACAGTCAGACAAACGTCGAGTCAAATGGAAAACGGAATCATATCGTCAATTAACTATTTACTTAATTATACTTACAAGTCACGGGAACCATAAATTCGCCTTTGTTACCGCTGAAAATTTTCATCAGCTTTCAATTATCTCCCGATAGTCGTGCAATGTATTTGTGACTTCCGCACTTCATCGTTTTGACATTGAAAGATTTGAAAGAAGCATTAAAGCGTCAATATCTATTTTTCCTTCTCTCATTTAAGTCAATTAAACAAGTGATACCAACCGCGGTGTGTTGATGGAGATCTCAATCATTTTACAAAAAATGTTATCTTCCCATAAATATGTACATGAAAGCTTCTCATCTCGTTCTATAGAAATTTATGTCTTTTGAAAACGTAAAGACAAAAAGTCAAACAAAAACCTAAACAACATAAGAATTCCATTTATTTCGAAGCGAGTTCTCGAACTCCTCAAATGTCAATGAGGCACTTCATCTGCATTTAGTTTTGTCTTTATTAGATTAACTGTAATTTCTCCTTCTTAAGTGCAGTGCTTGAGCGACGTGAAATTTCTATTTACTCAATTCTATTCCTTCCTTTATTCGTCGCCATCTCAACATTCAATAATCGTATTCAACATTTAATGTATCTTCGATAAGATGTTTAAATAGAAATAAAATTTATTGTTTCTCTTCTTATGACGCAACATGTTTTATTATTTCATGATTCATTTAGCATTGCATTTTGCAATTTTCCTGAATGATGTGGGTGTAGATTTGAAATCTGAAATTGCTGCCTTTATAAGATATTATCTATCTATCCATCGTCTTTCAGCAACCGTTCACGGTCGCATTAAAAGAGATCAGAATTTGAATTTTAGATTCTGATCAAATGCTGAACACACCTAAAAAACAATTTTATAAATTACTTAATGGAACAAATAATAACACAGAAGATCTTCTTCTTCAAGGTTCAAATATTCATTATTGTTGTTCATGCAATTGAGTTGTAATTCTTTTTCTCTTTATTCCAACATTTCAAATAGTTGGAAGCAAGAACATTGCACGCATATCAAATGCAAAGTAGTTTCTTATGTTAAGTTAAAGTATGTGGGTCAAAAGTGGCAACGCATAGAGAAGAAGGAACATGACGGGTTGATGATCCACGCGATGTTGTTCTTCTTTCTCTCCTCTCTGTTATCTACATAAATTACTAATGAAAAATCGCACCTCTCTTGTGTACAAGCATTCAGTGATGCGTATAAGGCAAAAGCGAGCGTTAATGCTAATCTATTGAGAGAGTTGAAGATAACGATCAGGTGGGACGTGAAAACAGTCTCGAATATCCAAAGTCAGAGTCAAATACATCAAGGAATAATTACATGAGTACACTTTGTAACTTGTGTTGAAACACTTTTACATGATGACACTTTCAAACTCATGCGGGTAAGTTGAAAGCTAAAGGAAAAGTTTTCTAATTTCTTTCCTTCCCATTTATGCAAATTTCATTTCGATCCAGATTTCATCAGCGTCATCTTGACATATCGACAAGTTGTTTTATTATTAATTTTTCTCTCTCTAAATTGCTGTATGCCCACCCAGTTGATTTAAATTTGATAGCCTTTGATACAATGCCGATTATGTTTGAACAAAACGAAGATTTGCTTTCGAGAGTGAAATTTAAGCGCCGAAAATTTAATTTCACTTATTGATCAACTTTTAAATGTTTAATTCATTGACTTCAAGTGGACAATGGCAATCAATTTGAATTCGAGAGTTTCATCTTTGAGTACATCACTTTGTTAAATTATTCAATTGATGATTCTAAAGAGTAGCTGAACGAACATTCAATCGGTATGGGATTAGTTTTCATTGATTTTTTAAAAGTTTTCTTTTCACATGATTGGAGGACGAACATCAATTAAGACACTCGATTAAATATAAAATTGTAAATTGAAGTATCATCGCTTGCATAAGAAGTTTCAAAGAGATGTTAACCAAGATAAATCATTAAAAGATTGTAAAACGAAATGAAAAGTTGTTCAATTAAAATTCATTGCGTTTTTATGCTCTTTTATGTTTATGTTTTCTTCATAAAACTGCTTAGTGACATCGACAATGAACAGCGAAGATTATACTTTGATGTAGAGATTTCATTGCATGATGATGAATTAACCATCAGATCCTAATTAATTATATCAATTTCACTTTTTTCCACTGGAATAACACTGAAAAGTCTGCTTTGGTATAGCGAATGTCGATGCTAAACAGACGCATTCCATTTGAATGGTTTCATATCTTCAAAGTCTTACGCATAATTCTGCGATTTCTGATTGAGAAACAAAATGTTTCGAAGTGACATTAAATGAGCTTCGGAGCGAATCAAGTTCTGTGTTTATGGAAGTGCTTGATTTCAAGAAAAATCTTTTTCTGTCGAATCATTTGTGCAGTGAGCTCATGAAAAGAATTCCATCGAACGTGACGTGACCTCAACAAGTCGAAGTCAAAAAAAGCCAAAATCAATTAACCCACGATTCTTGATTCTTCTAAGAATGAAATTTTATTGAAATCCATGAACAGGAGAATGCAAAGAAGCAACAAAAATTACCACAAAACATTTAAACTAATCATCATTCCGACACATGTTCTTGTCTATTTCATTGCTTCGCCTTTTCCGCTTCAACAGACTTGACGAACAAATTTGTGCATGCGATTGCTGTTGAAATGAAAAGCTGATCACAAGCAAGAAAGACTCAGAAATTAAGAAACTTGTGAATTGACCACCGTCACTTAGCAAGATTTCGTATTTACAAAGACTTCGCTAAAATGTTGTGAATGAAGAACTTGAAGTGACTTTTGCGGGATTGGTGGTTTCAGTTTCACCCATAAAATGCTTTTAAAACATCCGGTGAATTATTGATACTTAGTTTTAATTGCTTTCTGTTGAACTTTCTCTTAATTTTCTTGTCTTTCTCTCTTGTTTGTTTGTTTGTTGTTGATGTTAAAGTTTCTTTTCCTAAACCTTCTTTAGTTCTAAGCGCAATTATTTGTAATCTTTTTGCATAATTGAAAAAAGTTACATAAAGCAAGTCACAAATGTTTCTCTCTAAAGTCTGTTGATCTCGAAATGCTTTACTGAAGATTGTAGAAAATAACATTCAACGTGCTTTAAGCTAATTCTACATGCTTGCACAATGGTTTTATGGAAGGCAAGATGTTGTTACATAAACATGGAATCATATGAATGTATGTAAGAAGAAAACAAAAAAAAAACGTTTGCCATTATTAGTAAGTTAAATCCTAATGGAGCTGATCAACTTTATTATTTCCCATGAAAAGAAAAAATCTAATTGCTGGCCTTTCTTACGACTTACGACGACTGATGGAAAATGGGTGGAAAATAAAACACTCTCTTTACATGAACTGCCTTCTTATATGCCATATTCGTGCTGGAGTACGAATAATTGAAAACGACAGCGGCACATTAGAAAAAAATTGTACTTTAATTCAATTAAGACATGTGGGCTTATGTGGATCGATTTCAAAGGAATTTTAGCTAGAAGGAAAAAAAAGTGAAATGAACACTTTTATTATGTTTTAGCTTTATTGAGCAAACGTCAGTTGTTGTATTGGGTTATTTGATACAGAGCTTGTGGTCTCAGATGTTTTGAGAATGTAGATCATTGGGTCAAATTAAAAGGTAATCAAGGAATGACAAAGAAATATTTTAACTATTCACATTTAATGCTTACAAATTTTGAATGAAATTGTATCAGATTTAATTGGATTTATTACAAATGATTTGTGTTATGAGCAGAGATGTTAATTAGAGATTTTCACGAGTTTCATTTCGTGTTACAGAAAAAAAAGAAGCTTCAGATTATTTTTAACATAATTCCAATAGCTTAAGTTTTAGTCCTACAACATGATCGATCATTGAACTCAATCGAAATAGATTTAAAGTAAATTAAGTGAAAGAAATATTTATGAAATCTCATTCAAATTAGCAATTTATCAACCTCACACTATAAATTATTGTGTCATTTACCTTCTGTTCAAGTGTTACATGGAACATGGAATAAAACTTTAATAATCACGAAAGCAATCAAATCAACTATGTAGTCCGTTGTTGAACAGAACACAATCTTGCAACAATGGATTATATTGTTAATCCAAATGAAATATCTCCTCCCATCAAAAATTTTGTTGCTTCAAATGAACAGAAAAAGCCCAATAGCACCGTAATTTTCTCTGTCACTTCTACTTCCACTTACTTTACTATTTTTTTATAGATCAAAACCGTTACATGGCGCTGACGACATAATCCAATTCATAATTTCTCTCCTTTGTTTTCTTTTGAAATTTCTTGATCTTCTTTTCATCATAATTTCATAAATAAAGTGTCATCGACATGAAACACGATAAAATTTATTTCAAATCACAATAAATTTACGTATTTATATGTCCATTGAGTCGTTTAATTTTCTATAATTTTTAATTCAGATGGGAGCACGTGGGAAGATGTTTCATGTCCGAAGTCTATCATAGATAAATTGACTCAACTATTTGTTTATAGTTTTTCGACTTAATGGGTTTTGTCACCACTAAATAATCAAGCAACTTTACATAAGTCGTAATCCTAGTATGGTCATCGATCTCTAAAATTATAGCTTCGGCGTCACTAAAACCCATCAAGCACAGTCCTAAACCGTCGAAATTCCAAACATTCACCATAAAGAAATTCCAGAAAATTGAAATTAATCGACTCGCGCGGACCGTTTCGTTCATTCGCATAAATTACAAGAAGCTAGAACATGGAATCGCTTTCGTGAAGATTGTAAAGTTTATTTTCCTTCATTTTTTTTTGTTGTTTCTTTTGCACTTCTCCTTTGACAAAATTTCGTCGTTTCTCTTGTTTTTTGGTTCTCCGACCGGACGACAGAACGTTAAGTGTTTAATTATGGTGAGAAAATTCTTCAAAACTTCACAAAACACAATAGAACAATGAATTCTAGTGAATTATGCATTATAATTTACACATAAGGAAGAAGAGAAGAACGAGTCAATTACACGAAATGCTTCTTGAAAGATTATTTCCAGTACAATAGAGAATGCAGATTATATTGAATGTGGGTCAGGTTCATGGGAAAATTAACGGCAACATCGTCAATTATGACACGCAAGAATTACTCAATTTAAACTTTTACCATAAACTTAATTGATTAACTTTTGTTTTGATTGCTGTTTGCTTAAATTTTCGTTGATTTAAGCTTAATTTGGATGTAATGAAAGGCCTCAATTGTGTGAATCTTGATTAATAAAAAATTTTCATTTATTTTTTGTGCTTCCCAGACGGTGGTGCTCTGAAATATCGCAACAGCATCAGTCAATACCACCCAGGCAATGGTTACACAAATCCATGTCTTCAAGCATCTGTCGATCAGATTTCGACCATCTCTCGTCCACGATCATCAACCGATGCAATGAATCCATCCAGTAGTTCATCAGTGCATGGAAGGCAGTTAAATGGAGTTTTGTCACGTGGTGTGAACGGCCTACACGAAGATCTCGACTTTCCACCCACGCCACGTACATTGACGCGTAAAAAGAATGTTGTATGGATGCGACCGCATGTAAGTTACTTTTTTTATATTTTTGTGCTGCACGAGCGATGAACAGCGTGAGATAGTTGAGAACAATGATTTCTATTTCTGTTGTTCACAAAAGTTAACCTTTTTTTGGGCTTGTTCGTGAGTTATGTCAAAATTATAGCTTTTAACTTTAATACAATTGACAGAAAGACTATTTTTTATTTCTTCTTTAAAAACTTCAATCAAATTTCTTAGTAAATATTTGTGAGATTAAATCTTGTTTCATTACAACACAAAATATGATTAAGCTGTGATTAGGAAAACATTTTGGAGCTTGTTGACATTATTGATTTAGAAATTTCACCCACAGATTTCCTCAATTGCTCGACTTAAGTCAATGAATCTTGCCAAAATAAACAGCTGAATAGACTTGCATCTTTGCAAAGACATAACACCCAAAAATGGTTCGAATTGTTGCCCACATGCTTTCATCATTTTGTTGATTTCTCTAGTTAACTGTCTCAAAAGATTTCTCGGAGGTCAATACATTGTGAAATTTTTCATTTGCGTGATTTATGTTTAAGCTTTAATTTTTCTTACAAAACTTATAATGCCGGAAACATTAAAACGCTTTTGGTATCGAATTTGACAATTGTCGCGAATAAAGAGAGAAAGACTTCAATGCATGGGTTGAAATTGTAAAGAAAAATAAGCAACTTTGTTTTCGATTTCGAGATCATGAATGAGGAATTGGAAATATTTGAATTAGTTAAAATACGTGAGTCATAAATTTTTCTAAGACATTAAAAAGGAATCGAATTGTAGAGCTTCTGTGGAGAAAAGGTCAAGGCTTCATTTATTCACAACTTGATTAATGGTAATTTACGCCAATGAAATTGAAGAATTATTTGTAAGTTGCAAGATAGAAAGTCGTAAATTTAATACACTGTATCAAATTTTATTCAACGATAAATGTCAGAATCTCGTGCGCGAATGCAAGCCACAAAGTTCTTCTTCACATAGCTCACAGTTGCAAGTTTATGAAAGTCATATAACTCTTCAAAATGATTTCGAGTGCCTTTTGCAATGCTCGCACATTGAGGTAGAAAAGAAATTACGCGGTCAATTATCTTTCATTCAGAAAAGCTTTCAGATAAGCTCCATGATATCGTAAAAATCATATCCCACCCATTATGCACTTAACAATCAAATGCTGACTTTATGAAAATTGAATTAAAAATCAAACTTCAATAATCAAAATTGAGATCATTTTTTTCTTTTAATGCTGTTAACAAATAGTTTTCTTCTTTTTCTCATTTACTTTGCCGACATAAAGTTTCTGTTTTATCGGTCTTGCAATTGGATACTCGATAATCTGCTAATGTTTTATTGATTCATTTATAGGTGGCAATTTACAGCATCTGTTCAGCTCGATTTATAATTTTTTATTAATTTCTTGAAGATTTTTTTCTTACTTTTTCATTCATATTATTACTCAGGAAATGTGCAGCGATCCACTATTCAGATTAAACCCATCATCAGGAACATTATCATCGAGAGAACTTCCAGAACCTTACTGTAAAGGCGATCCAAGTTTATTAGCTGCTCTTGGCTCTCTTAGTCAAATGCCGAGACTACTTCAACGTATTGCACCGCCTGAGCAAAACTTTGATTCAAATTATTGTGGAATGTTCAAGTGAGTGACAGAGTGACTCGAAAATTCAACCGAGTGACCAAATGAATTTATACAAAGTGACCAAAAATATTCAACTGATTCATTAAGTGACAGAGGAAATATGTTGAATTTTAAATTAATTTCAATCAATTTATCAAAACATGTATAATAGCACATCATTATCATCAATTTAATGCTCATTTTATTCCTTTGTAAACTATTTCTTTCAATGAAATCGGATCACATGCTGACTCGTGCCGCGTTAATCGCCACGAATAGAAACGAACAAAATGAGAATGAAAAAGTTCTTCCGACTCTTGCGCATTAATCATGAAGCTTCATGAATCTTTTAGATTCTGAAAATTAACTTAAGTGTACTATGAGAACCTTTCTTTTATCTTTTTCAAGATTTCTGCAACGGAACAATTTTTATTTCACTCGACAGATGCTATCAGTATCCGCTCATTAAAGAAATTCTTGACATTTGAGAACGAAAAACTTTCTCAGATAGCTTCGTTTTCTATTTGAACTTTATATCTACCGACCCAGAAAATTAAATTAATCATCAATGAAAAAGAAATCGATAGTAAATCTCTCCAATTGTGATGATAAATGGAGTGTTAAGTCAGCATTTAGAACGATTAAGATAAACAAAACGATGCCTTTCACTTCGAGTATTTTTCTTTAAATACAACTTTTTTTTCGCTGGCATCATGCTGGGTCACGAAACAGCTTTGAAACTGATTGAGATTTATTTTCTTTTCTGTTATTTCTACTAATTGTACCGCACGCAATTCTGCGAGGATGAACGAAAGTTGAATATAAAAAGAAGCTTACAAACCAATTTAGTGTTTGATGAATCAGTCAGTTACAGCTGATTTGCTTTCATCACAATCGCTTTGACCTCATCTTGAGAGAGAAAATCTCATCATTGATGAACCGTAGCGATTGCAAATTAATGAGAATTCTCAAACTTGGAAATTTAATTTCAATTTGCATTTTGCTGCTTCTGCTTTCATCTTCTGATGCTGCTGCTGTTGCAAAATATTTCAAACAAGTTTCTGTTTTATTTTCGTTGTGTAATTTTTGCGGAATTATAAAGAACTTAAATTGAAAGGTTCATTAACATGTTGCTAATGATGGATAAACGCGAAATAACTTTTCTGATCCATCACGATTTATGCACGCGTTTTAACAATTTATGACGGCCTTTTATCGCACGCCACAAAACAATTCTTTAATTTCAACCTGGTTTTATTCACATTTCTATTCCCTCAGGTTTCGTTTTTGGCAGTATGGACGATGGATTGAGGTAAGAAAGAATAATTTTGCTGTTGTTTAGTATTTCGCATTTGAAAAGAATTCAAAATATTTCAATTGAAATTCTTTAGGTTCGAATTGATGATCGACTACCAACACGAGGTGATCGTCCCGCATATTTACATTGTTCACAACCAGACGTCTTTTGGGTGGCGCTGCTTGAGAAAGCTTATGCAAAGTAACTTCAATTTCACATTCAATTCGTCTTTTTGTGAATAAATTTGATTACAAATTTTAATGTTTTTCGCAGACTTTATGGCGGCTACGGATTTCTAAAATATGGAACTGTAGGACGTTCATTACAAGATTTAACTGGAGCAGTTGTTCAGTCTGTTCCACCATCGTTGCCACTTCTTTCCGGATCTGTTCCCAGATCTACAATTTTAGTTGCCATTAGTGAAACGGTGAGAAGTTTTGTCTTTAACTGTTTGAGGTTTGAATGAATTAATCAAATTAAAGCAGGAGAAAGGAACACGACGAAGACGAATGGGACTACTTCCGGAACATCCTTACTCAATCACCGGCTTAGCTCGCGTTCGTACGAATGCAAGTTCATCAAATGCATCACAAAGTTCAGGAAGTTCACAAGATACTAATTTGATAAGGTTGCAAAGTCCATGGGCAGGTGGCGAGTTTGGTGGAGTTTGGGGTGGTGCATGGTCAGAAAAAAGTTGGGAATGGAATGCTTTAAGCGAACGTGATCGTGATTTGCTTGCTTCACGAACACAGGAAGATGGCGAGTTTTGGATGTCAGTTCAAGAGTTTTTAGGTCGATTTATTGTCATTTGGCTTGCACATATTGGACCGGAAGATTGGGCATTCGAACCTGCACTTCATACACGAGCACCATGGCGAGCTGCACAAGCAATTCGACAATGGCGTGCTGGGTTCAACGCTGGCGGACCTCACAAGTGTATTGAAACAACAGCAACAAATCCGCAATTTCGTATTCGAGTTCCTTCGGGTCATCATGAGAAAGCGCACATCGTTGTTGCTGTTGCACAAAGCTATGATTGTTACCGTTCGAGAAATGAAGAAGAAAGTGAAATAGGCTTTACAATTTATGAAGTGCCGCCAAACATGCCTCGCGTCACGTCTCAATATGTCAGCGATCATGCACCACTCGATTACGCTCCAGTGACTAACATCAGAGAGATTGCAACGTTCTTCGCCCTCCCACCAGGTGATTTTGTCGTTTTACCGAATACATTACAACATCGTGAGGGAAAATTCCTGTTGCGAATATTTGCTGATCAGCATGCAGATGTCTGGGAGGTGAATGAAGACAACATTATCATTCCGAATGCAGGCATAGATTTCACTGAAGATCGTTTACATGACGCTGTAAGTCTCAATGAGAAACATAACGATTTAAATATTTTATAAGTTCATGGGAAATATTTTTTTAGAAATTATTATACAAGTTGAAGATGAAATATCCATCGGAGATTGATGCATTGCAACTGCAAAGCTTGTTGAAAAGTAACGGAAGTTGCGGAAATAATTTGCCAGGTTTAGGTGGATTTTGTGGACCATCATTAGATCTTTGTCGAGGTTTGCTTGCATTGAAAGATCCTGATCTTGGTGGTCGTTTGTCAATCGAACACGTTCCATCATTAGTATCGTTAATGAAGTTTTGGAAAAATGCATTTCGAAGATGTGGACCATCATATTCGACAACTGGAAGCTTAGGTCGAGGAATTTGGGCATCGAAAGTGTCGTCGTATTGTCTTAGAGGACTTTTATGGGCTGGCGGTGTGACAGCAAGTAATAAAGTCATCGAAGCACTTGTAGGAAGATTCACAAAAAATAAACAAATAACTTTGGAAGGATATTTGTTAGCCTTAGTTAGAATTCATTTAGCACAAGGTTAGATTTTGATAATTTAATTAACAACTAGGGTAAAACAAGGTATTGTGAACACAAAGTTTTTTTGTAAGGTATTGTGAACACACCTAATTTCGAATGCGATTTTCTTCTCTATTTTGCATTCAAATGGATCAAAACTTTGTATAGAAGTAGTTTGAACTATCTACTCTACTTCTATACAAAGTTTTGATCCATTTGAATGCAAAATAGCGAAGAAAATCGCATTCGAAATTAGGTGTGTTCACAATACCTTACAAAAAACATTGTGTTCACAATACCTTGTTTACCCTAAATTGCTTAATATTTTAACTCTTCATGTTCAGATCGTTATCACAGTCTTGATTCCAAAGCAAAAACAAACCCGTTATCACTGGAAGAGGTAAAGAAATGATTCAGGAAATATCCAAAGAAAATAAGTTTCAAATTTATTTCATGTGCAGATGATTCTAATGACGATTTACTCATAACAAAGTGAATGTTGAATACTCGAAAAGAGAGAAAGAAAGCGACGTGAAGCCAAAGCATGAAAACAAGTTGAACTGCATGTTGACATAAGCATTGATGACATCTCAGATGAAAATAACTAGTTTTATTTAATTAATGAATCTTATTTATATATTTGATTTGAATATTTAAGTGGAAAAACATTTTAAGACAATAAATAAATAAATCTCATTATGTTTTGAATTTACATGAAAGGAAATTTTTGTTTTTCTGGAAATTAATCAATTGAAGTGACGGGTTTGAGTTATGAAAAAAAAATCACTTGAAAAATGATTAATGCAGCAATGTTAAAACACTTTAAACTCTCGTTTGGTAATCATGCAAGCATCATTGGTAAGAGAAATAAAATATTTAAATATCTTCGTAAAAGGTTAAAAACTTATCGTTCAATTTACTAGGAGATTCACTCAAGTCATTCAATAATTATGAGATTAAAGGTTTATGATTCATAATTTTTACTTAAATGATGAAATTTCCGCACGCTAAATGTAATGGGCAACTTACATGGCATGGCATTTGGCGACACTCATACTTAATGATTGAAGCAGTGATTAATGAAACCTTCGAATATTTCACAAGCAGATCCCGAACAAGCATGATTGATTGGTGGACCTTTTATGAATTCACATATCTTTATTTTGGGCTTCAAAATGATATTTTAATGATTACTTAAATCTCATAACAAATCATTAATAAATCTTAATCATAAACTCATCTTATAATTTGGTTTCATTCTATATCTAAAAATGTTTATCACTTCGCAACTTCCTTAAAATTTAAATAATCACTGATTCAGTAGTCGAAACTGTCGATTCATTAGCAACGCTATTTGAAGCACTTGCGGCATTTAAGTTCATCTCAACTTCTTCAAAGCTGACCTTTCTTGGTAATTTATCATGATTTGTTGACAACTTCGCATGGTATAGAAAAAAATCAAACACGTACATTTGATTGTGCGTAATGTAATGAAATGATATGACATTCGATGAACAACATTCGATTCCCTGTTCCATGAAACAACAAAAAAAAAAAGAAGTCAGTAAATGATTTCATCAATTCGTTTTTAAAAATGTTAATAAAATTGTGTCATATTATCAAAGGGGATTCTGATCGGTGTTCTAAACTGTTTAAGATTAGAATGTAAATTTGTTATTCACAACCAGTTTTTAATTTAGAATTTTACTTATGAACTTTGTTAAATCAATAGAAAAGTCACCTTCTTGATTTCATAGAAAGTAGCGTTGTCCAACCAAGTCTCGCCGTATAAATCTCTCAGCAAGCCTTCGGGAGGGAATGGAAGAAACCGTGACCTATTAAGGTCATCTCTGGAATCACCTGCTAATACTCCCACATTTGCCAAACACTTCCCTATCTCAACATCTTCATTTCCCTCAGTTCCATTCCAGCACTTATAATCGTCAGGTAACGCATCTTCATTAAATCGTCTGACAGCTTCGCGACTTAACACATAACCCGATCCACTCATGTAGCCTTGATCTACGTATGGTTTAAGTTTACAACCAAAATAAATTGGCATTTCAGGCGAATACGAGTACAGAAAAAAACGTAAGTTTTCCATAAAGATCCAAGTGTCATCATCGGCTTTAAGAAACCAATCGTAATCATTTCCATAATTTTCATAGACTTGCTGCAATCCCTGCTTCGTTTTTCCCCACAAATTATTTCGATCTTCAGTGACGTTGACTAATAGGACATCGAGATTATCATCATCCATCGTTGAAATAAAGACAATCTTGTTACATCGCTTTCCCCAAGTGTCTCTCACAGCATAAGCTTTTGTGTTATGATTTGGCGGATGAGTTAAAACCCAACAGAGAACCTTCACTTCATCATAAAGATCAATTGAAGAAACAATTGTTGGCTCATGCGAAATGTCAAAGATCGGTCGCGTCGTTTGCTGCAGTAGCTCTTCATATTGTAAATATTTAAATACAAGGATTGTTATCAAGATGCCACTGACTGTGCCAAGGATGTATGAATAAATTCCTAGTGATCTCTGACTTAAATTAATCGTGTTGATAAAACGATAAACTTCCTCGATTCCATTTTTAAATGCTTTGACACTGCGTCTCGAATTAATTAGCATTTTTCGTGATTTTGAAATATTTTACGCACAACAAGTTCAACAACTGATAACTTAATAGATACAAATCTGAACTCTTTTTTTTGTTTTTCTTCACGATTCACATGGCGACGAATTTATTTTTTCATCACGATTAAGTAACAATCGCACATGAGTTTTCACTTTTGATTGTTCATCACAATTCAATTTTAATGAGTGCAACAAAAGACTTTTTTAAGGTTTGAGGTATTAAAAAATTAACGAGTTTACACAAAGGCAAATTTAATTAACACACATAATATAGTCGGTTAAAAGTTTGGAATCTTCGGACTGATCACGACGAGACGCCACAAATAAATGAATGAATGAATGAATGAACATCGAGATATTCCGGAGATTCACCAACAGAACAACAAAAAACCAAAGAAAAAAAATTTAAATAACGTCTGAATATTTTTTTATTATGATTTCTCTCCTAGATGATGTTTTTTTTTGTTAACCTGACATGTCTCATGAGGTGATGGTCACACACAAAACTCGTAACTGAAATAACTCAACTCGTCAAACAGGAACGCGAGAGAAACATTTGCATTTTGAGAGATTTTTCGTCGAATGTGAAAAGGTTGTAGGTCGAAAGTGCTTCATCTTTCATAATCACTTTCCTTTGTAAACAACAATTGTTTACCCATCGGTTACCGTATATTGCATTCCAGCGTTTATTTTTCGGATTCCCACCTACCGAAAACTTTTTTTTTGTTTTCTCTCCATATTTTGCAATTGTGAGATACAATCAAGTTGTCAGTGTTGTCGAATCATTTGACCTACAAATTTATGAACATATTTTTGTCCATTATATGTCTAGATACGATATTTACACGCAATTGGTAATTTAAGCTTCGCTTTTAATTTTAAGAGAGTTGTTAACTCATTGCGGATTTTGTCAAAGGTTGAAGATTCTACCTGAATTATTTGAAATGTCATCAGGGGAAATGTTGCGATATTTCAGAAGATTGAGAATCAAACGAGTTTTCAAACGACGATTTAAATTATTGTTATTATTAACTTTGACTGCTGTTCAAATTTATTTTTCTTTTAAATTAGTTTTTTTGTGCAATCTCCAATCAATTTTTTTTGCATGTTGCAAAATTTTTCTTCAGTTGTTAATTAAAAAACTGCAATTGTGCTTTTAACATCATATTTACATTCAATAAAAATTCCATAAAGCTTCTGTATTGATACATGTTTATTCATAAATTTTTATTCAACAATTAATTAAGTAATATAATTCTTTTTATATTTTATACAAATTTAATATTCGAGAAATGATTTTTTAATATTTTTTTTTAATCGAGCGGTAAAAGATTAAATTTTTGCGCAGCAATTTGTCAGCTGATGAAATTTTATTTCTGCGTCGTGTTGACTAGAATCACCGGATAATAAACGATTCTTAAGATTTATACTGGCTGCTGATGACTTTTGGACTCTTCGCTTCAATGATTCGTGAGATGTAAGGCGTTCGTGTGTCAGTTTCATCTTCATCATGTTCATTGTAATTTTTTCCACTGTAAATGAGTTTGACATTATGAAAAGTAATCGATTTGGAAATCATGCATTCAACTCACTTGTAATAGTTCGATCTTCCAACATGATCATGTTGCGATTCGTAACTTTCTTCAAGCGAAGCAATTCTCAACTGATGTCGAATCATATTCTTCTCACGAGCACGCTTTCGTTGAAATTCTTCTTCCACTTTCTGCATCGCTTCTAATTCACTCAATCTTCTCATTTCCTTTTCTTCAGCTTCTCGTGAAAGTTTCTCAGCAATTTTTCTTCGTTCAACTTGACGAATTGTGCTTTGAAATTTGAATTTATGATTCTTTGATTTCAATTTTGTTTGGAATTGTTCTTCATCATCATCATGATTCTTATATGTCGGTGATGTCTCGCGTTCAACTGATGACAATCGAACTGTCGTCTCAAACTTCGGGTCATCTTCAAAATTTGTTGGCAAGTACATAACATGTTTGCCGCTGGTCATTTGTGAAATTATTTGAGTTCTTTCGCCTTCCTTTCGCTGTGCAAACTCGTCAATAGAATTTGGTTGTGAACTTAATAACCAGTTACTGTCTACTCCATAATTCTGTATCTGAATCTTGTTATCATTAACATTTGTGATCGACCCGAAAGCATCAGCAACGGTCTTTCGGAATTTCTGTAAACTGTAAAAGTTGTTCTGCGGAGCTTTATCAGACACACTGTGATTGTCTCTTGGCAATGATAAACTGAACATATGACCATTTGTTGCATTTGCAAATGACTGACTTTTATCAGCTTCAGTTTGATGAAAACTTTCTTTGTCACCAACGCCACCACCACCAACCGACTCTTCGTCTTCTTCTAAATCTTGCTGTGGCGTCCATGATGACATTAAATAAGCTTGCGGCATTTGACTGTCGGGACTATTTCCACCAATTTCTTTGTCTGCTGAAATTCCACTGTCTCCACTTTTATTATCTAATTGCTGAAGATTGAATGATGGCTCACGATAAATTCTTTCAATTTTAGTTTCTTGTCTTTGATCATCAACTGCAACATGAAGTTGAAGTAAGCTTGAGTTGGTCTTGTTATTCTTTGCTTCAGTTAAATTTGTGTCAACAAGCAATGATTTCCAAGCAGCAACGGGACTGAAACGTGGAATTTGAAGTTGACGACGAGGCAATGTTGGTCGTAGACTTAATAAAATATCTGAATCAGAGTCACATTCACGATCTGAGATTACAGATTCAGGAGAAACTAAAAACGAAAATAATTTATTAAAAAATTGAATGAAAATATTTGGAAAGTGTTTCACCTTGGCTATTGGGCATATAATTCGAACCACGACTACTCATCTTAAAGATATCTTCAGCAAATCTATTTATGGCTTCCATTTGAGCTTGTTCAGCTTCATTGATTTCATCTTCATTGTCAGTATCGACGCTCGCTTCTTGCATTCCAAAATAAAAATTGTTTGCATCTTGATTTTCATCTTTTACGTTTGATTCTTTCGCATCGTTTGATGGAAGAATTTCTTCACCATGACGATGATATTGCACAATTTCCGGTTCCTTGGCATTGTATTGCTTCGGATTAGAAAACTTGAAAGATGAAGAAGCTGACACTGTTGGATTTGAGATGGCACTATTGTCAGACGACTTCTTGTGCTCGAGCGTTGGCTTCTCGATCGCTGGGCTTGGTTTCTTCAATGGCTTCTTATCGATGGTTCTCATCTTTTCAGCATTGGTACCAGCCAATGATCGACGAATTTTTGTGGCACTCTGAAGCTCAGACTTAAATTGTTGTGGAACTGCTGATGATCTGTTGGTTGCTACACTAGCTCGATATCTTTCCTGAGTTGACATTTGTCTTAACTCAACTGGTTTTGATGATTCATTCATTTGTTTTCTTTGAAATTGTGGAGAGAAATTCGGTCTGAATTTTTCCCTATTTTCATTTTGCATTAATGTGACGTCAAATGTTCTTTCTCGTCGTAAGTAAGATGTGGGATTTACTTTAAGCATTTGTGTTGGCTTTGTAGGAGAAGGAATGATTTTTGATACTGTTGGTCTGTTCATTTCTGCTTTTGGTTTCATTGGAGAAACTCTTTCATTCGGTTGTTGTTGTTGGATGCTTCGAACAGCATTTTGATGGTTCTTTGTCAGAGTGTCACCAAAGAGTCGTTGCCCCATGGGAACTTTTGCTTTCGTTTTAGATAATGGTGGATCGGGAGCTTGTGTTGTTGGTGGTGGCGTCATCTAAAAACAGAAAAACATTCTTAAAAAAGCTTCAAATCAATGTTAAATCTTACAATTACCCTTATTCTATTATTATTTTGATTGGTAACTGGCGGAGGCGGTGCTCGACCTTTCTTCACCTCACGAGGTTTCTCTTGTTGTCGCTTTTCAACACTTTTATTGTCAGCCGACTTCAAGTCATGTGTTGAGCCAAAGTTTTTATTTAAATTCACACGCAATGGTTGATTGAGATTGATTGACAATTGCGTTGAAGCTCTTTGCATTCGGAATTGTGGAGGTGGTGCTGGCATCCCGTTTGGATTACTCAGGTAAGTATTTTGAGTTTCAGAAATACTTTTTGAGCGATGCAAGCCACACTGGAAATAATTAACGAAATTTTCAAAACAACTTTAAATAAATCATTTTACGCTTCATCTCACATCGGAATCTTTTCTTCCACTGATCGTTCCACCAGAGTGTAATATTGCGCCATTATTCGTTGTCCTCAGTTTTGGTTCGAACTTGACGTCAGGTAAAACTTTAACGGGATTTGCAACCGCTTCCTTGTATTTGTTGAATTGATGAAGATTCATGTTTGATGCATGAATGCTCTGTTGCTGATGATATTGACTCTCGTACGGTATTTGCGAGTATCGTAAAAATTCCGCTTGATATCTTTTCTGATCGAGCATTGACATGTTGTTCATGCTGTTAGTGTTTCCCATTTTTGAATTGGTATTTTCACTGCAAAATCTACGAGTTGGAAAGAAGAAAATAAAAATTAAAGCATCTGTCAGACATAAAAAAGCACAATAAAGAGCATCATTAATCTAAATATTATTCAACTCAATCAATCGATGGAAGAATGGAATATTTTTAAACCGATAAAATCAACATATACTTTTTTATCGAACTACAAGTTAACACACTGCAAATATCAGCAAGTATTTAAATAGCTTGTTCAATTAGAAAAAAATGTATATACGCCTTTGTTTCGGTGGAATGATTTTATAAGTGAAAATATTATCTTTTCCCTTTTATTGAATATTTAACAATACGAAAATGAATACTTTTCATTGGAAAATTAGCATGAATGAAAAGTTTAAATGAGAAGGCATATTTAGGTCTGTTGCTATAAAATGTTTCCAATAGATCGTTCGAGTCTCTTGCCATAAAGTTGTTACAAGAAAAATCGAAAACCATGCTCATTAAAGTATATCTATTAATTATAATCAGCTTTAAGCAAGGAGCTAGAGATTGATGGAAATTGACAGTAAAGATTTATTGTCCCATCAAGAGGCTTATTGAAAGTTTCAGCGCTGTTTGAGCAGACTTTCTACGTCGAAATGCGGAATGCGTTGAAAGGCATCGACAGAAGGCAAAATATTTTTAAAAGGCTCTCAAAAGGCCATTCAACCTACGAAAATAATAATAAAAAGGGGCTAAAAATTAAAGAAGATAATGAAATCAACTTCAGGCTCGTCATGTATCCGTTGGCTGCGTGAAAGTGAAAACAGACGTTTGACTGGATCTCTTTGAACATTTCCAATTTTTATCGAAAAAAAATCCGTTTTTTTTGCTTGCTTTCGGCTTGTGGCATGCAAACAAACATATGTCAAAGCATTTAAAAGCTGTCGAACCGGCTTTTTGCTTGTAGCTTCTCTCGTATACGTAAAGTATTAAAAGTCAGAGCAGAGCAAATGATTTCGTTCGATTCCTACACAAACTTCAGTCTTGGATGATGTAAATAAAAATATTTAACAATCGTGTTTCCATTGATGGAATTGCTGAAGTCATTTTAAAAGTCAAAATCAAAACAGTAAGTTGAAATTGACAGTCAAAGAAAAGCTTCTCAATTAAATGGTTTTAGAGGCGTAGCATTATTTGATTCTTGCAAGTTTCACAAAGCAGCTCAATTATCATTGAAACCCTTTAATTTCCAATCCATTTCTATGTTTATTAAGAATGAAGAAATCAAAAGGAAAGTAAAATGAGTAATTCACAGCATACGTACTTATTTCTGTTAAGTAATAATTCCTCAAACTTTCATATCAATTGACTTCAAATAAAACTCTTTCTATTTTCATACCTCGAGGGCAATTCCGTGCTTTTTATTATATTACTTCAATACATACCATCATTGAATTATATCGCTTTTTTTTTGATTTTTTTAAATTCCAGGAAACATAAGAAATCAAGTGAATTTCTTTTTATGCCATTTATGCAATACATCATGCATTATACATAACTGAACATGCAATAAGTATAAGTACTGATATCACGTTGCAACTAAATTGACATGTGCCTTTTAAGTGTAGAAATTTCTAGGGATTGGTACATGAAAGTTTACAGTAATGACAAACAACACTTTACAATGTCATTTTTTGAGAAGAAATTACACGTCGCAAAAGTGAAATTAAAAGCTTGGTGTGTGCATCATAAATGAGAAAACTGAGCTGTCATAAACTGTACGAAAAAAGAAAATCCATCAAGGAACTTAACTTTTGCCTTTTTTTCTGCATATTTAATGAATGTAATAAATCTTTGGTTTGTATTTTAATATTTTCGAAGGTGAAGTTCGCGCGACTTATTCAGTACTTTGAAAGCTTCGTTTACACTTATGCTCGACCGCAGTTTGTGCTCGATTAGCTGTTTTTTCGGTCACTTACGTTTACGCTTTCCATGTCGACTTTTTAATAATCTTTATTTGAAGTATGTTCACTTGCGGAATGGAATATTTGTGTAATTCATTAGCAAACAAATGTCGAAAGTAAACACTTCACGAAGGTAAATCAAACGAGTACGCGCCTAAAGCCTTACGAATTTTTGCTTATTTATTTATGAACTATTTGAATAATTAATCAAAAAAATAGTGTGTGAGAATAAGATTTAAACAAACGCTGTGATGGAGAGTTTGCTTTGAGATCAATAAAAAAGAAAAAACAAAAAATTATCTCAACTTTCGATTCGATTGAATTATTTGCTTGATCATTGCGACTTTCGCTATGGACAATTTTTTCCTTCGCTTATTTTTTGGGTGATCATAAATCATCAGAAGAGAAAGAATGTTGTTTTGCAAATTGATGTGAATGTTGGAATCGTTCACATGATGATGATGATGCCACGAATTATTCCAACAAAAGCTTATGAAGAGTTAAAAAATAATGCCGCAAATGTAAATTGTGAGAGAATGTTTTATAAGTCATTTCTTCCTCGACGATTATGCGCCATCAGCATGATTCAGATGAAATCATTGATGTCAGCAACACGTCACCTAGATTGAGACCGATTTCAAGCTCCAAGGCACGAGATGGTCAGGTTGCTAGCTTTTAGCTCATAAATTCGAATAAGTAACGGTGCCTTGAGTTTTCGTAAGACATTTAAGAAGAAAAAAATTGATTGGAAAACGAATAAAAAATGAGCACAATTCATGGAGCAGGTTGCTGGTAACTTTCAACCATCGAGAACAGGTTTTCTTCTGCATTGCAGTTGAAATTTTGTTTTAATCGAGACATCGAGGCTAGGAAGTGTCGAAACGAATCACAAGAAAGTGAATATATTTTTATGTAAATGTCTTTGGACTTTAATTGAAAACCAATTTTTATTGGAAAACTAAAGTTGCTTGCAATGAAATGTGTTAGAAAGTCGTTTAAGCGCAATAATCATGCTTATGTAGTGCGGGACTTTTTGCTAAACACTTTACAATGTTGCAGAATCATTTAATTGCATCATTTTGTTATTTATTCTTCGCACTTAAAAGCAAGCGGAGAAATTTTCAAAGATTGAGTTTTAAAAACGTGACAAAGCTAATTTAAAGCATAAAAGCATCTTCAATCTTCATGTGAGGTCATGTTAAGTATGCAGCATAAAATTAATGTAATTTAAATTTACTTTTCCTGTTTAAATTTAAAATAATTTCTAACAAATTACATCGTAGTTAAGCATCAACAACGTAATCACAATGAATCAGTTCTTTTCCATTTTCAATCTAAAATTAAAATTCGAAGTTAAAGTTCGAGATTATGCTTGAAATTTGATTTTCTGCTATTATCGCTTCAAATCTATAATTAATGTTTACATAAAATAAATTGACAACATCAACATAGATTGCGTTTAGGATTGCGCAACGATATTAAATAAAGGAAATGAGTTGTGAGTTATAACTCAAACGTCACTCGCTTCATTATAATGAATAATAACGATCAGCGGTTGAATATTCATAAATAGATGATCATCGATTATTTATCATTTTACAGCATTTCAATTAAATTTCCAATCCGATTAATGGATAAGTGCTACACGTGTTTACTGAACGATATAATCGCGTCATTTTTTTCCGGATCAAAATCAAATTGCGTGTCATAATTTTCATGATTTCGTCGCCTAATTAAAGTGTTTCACGACTCGAGCTCACTCTGATGTCGTGGAGAAATTTAATGAAATGAAATTGAAAATCATAAAGTGAAAAGTGTCAAAAAATAATTTTGCTCCAACTTCTTTTTTATGAATTTCTTGCATAAGCGTTTAAGAAGAAGCAATTCTGTGGAACAAACCATAAGCTCAACTTTTATTGCGGGGGAAATTTGAGAGAAAAGTGCTACAAGTGCGATGTTAACAATTAAAGCTCGGAAAATGATGAAATGGAAAAAAAGAGGTTTAACAATAGTTAATTACTATTGTTCATCTGCTTCACCATATCCGCGCTTCGTCGCAACTAAAAAGTACCGAGCAAAATTAATTTATTAAGCAAAAGAGTATCGCGGAAAATATGATAAAGAAGAAAACATTTCATAGTTGTCGACTGCAAAGAAAGTACGCCAGTCACCAGAGAAACCGTTTAAGAAAGTTATGGAAAAATGCGTCTTTTGTTGATGGTTATCTCTCGTCCACTCACCGCAACCACACACATTGAAAGACTTTCGTTCTTTTAACTCGCTTTAAATCCTAAACGACATGTGAAATTACTACGGCACTCGTCTCGATGATTCACATTGTTTTCTACAGTGATGAAAATACAACTTCCAGACGGAACAATAGATTAATTCATCATCAGCAGAATGACGGTTTACGCAGCTGGAGTCGGCTGCCGAAAAAAAGTAATTAGACGAAGTCTCATGATGAACAAAACAGTTTAAGACTTTTCAAATGACTTTTTCCCATAATCAACATACAAATTACATCAACATCCATGGACATAAGATTCAATTTCAACACAGCACAATCTCGTGCATAATCCAAATCAAGGCAAGTTGAATTCTGAAACTGTCAAGCGGAAAATCGACTCAAAGCCACAGAGTGTAAATTTCCTATTCAACTTCTTCTTTTTTCATTTGTCAATCGAGAGATTGATTCGACATGCAACCTTTTTTATATCTTCAATAAGAAAACTTGAAATCGTTAAGAACAACGTGTTTGAATACTTATAAATATCCACACTATTCGTTCATAATAACAGACGATCACTCAACTATTACGGTGACTATAATAAAAGTTCTTGAATTAAAGCAAGACGAGAAACAAGAAAAGAAACACAACAAAGATGGGGAGAGAAAGAGAGATTGAGAAAAATATGATAATTGCTAAAGTCATTGCTCTTGAAATTATTCTCGGGGCTTTGCTGTGATTATGCAACAAAGGGAACGGTCTTATTGTGATCTAAACTTCTAAGGCCTTGTTCATTACAAAGCTTTTTGTAGGTTTTTACTACCATTCCCCGTATAAAGACACATACACAGATGCTTAGCATGATATGTACAAAGAATTGCGTTTAGAAAATTGAAATTGAATAAGAAGTAGATAAATGGATATATTACAAACTGTTTTCAAGACTTGCTCAATTAACACACAATTTTCGAAGCAGAAGACTTTAATGTTGTTGTTGATTCAAGTTAATAAGTACGGTATAACAATCCGATACATAACAACCAACCGCGCACATGAGATTGAATCACATCTTAAGACGAGTAAGAGAATGTAAACTGGTGAGTTTTTGAAAGGAGAAATTTGCATTCTTCACATGATGATTGGTGATAAAAGTTCGTGTAGACATCAACAAAACTAAGCGTGATAAATTGAGAAACACCATTTCGATGTTAATCAGAGATTGTTTTGAAATTTCAAATGTTAGCTTTACATTTGCCAGTGAACATTTCCCTTAAGACTTCTAAAGGAATCTTCATATTAAGTGTATTGAAACTAGACCTACATCGTCTTTAGTGCCAGTATGAAACAACTGACTCCGACAACGATGAAAAGAAAAAAAAAAATAGTAAATAAAAATTTCTACATCTTTTGATCTCGACGAGTCGAAAAGACTTTCTAAATATTTTCATTATTACGAGTCCGATCATTTAATCTTTTTCGTTACTTTTTCTTGTCTTATTTTCTTTCCATGTCGATGAGCCTCAATCGATCGTAAATACTAAAAATATCTCTAAGGAAATATTTAAACTAATTTGAATAATCCAAGATGCATTTGTTACCAGCAAAGGTATTTATTATGATGGGCTCGCTAGTTTAAAATGAATAAATTAAGTTTTATTGGGGCTTGTTTGGTGATTTACAATCTCGCATAGAAAGTGCATTATTTTTTTGTAAGATATAAGAAACACATTCAAAGCATTTTTAATAAAAAAAATTAAGTTTTTATTGCAATTTAAAATGCACCAACAACTCTTGCCTGCTACTTGCTCGACTTTTTTTTTAAAATAGTTTCTTAAATGTTTGGAATATCACGAAAACCGCAAAACAAAAGAAAAAAATGAATTTTTAATAAAAACAAGCGAGAAAATGTGCAATCGCGCAATAAAACGATTGTAAATATTCTTCAATGAAGGCAGCACCTCAAGCAACAATAACAACATCAATTTTGAGCGAAAACAGTTTTGAAATGGATTTTCTTTGTTGCTTAAAAGTTTTAGCATTTAATGCGTTTTTTTATGATTACACGACGAAGTAAATTAGCTCATAACCACATATAGTGCACCACTATGAGTTGACAAGGACGTTTGAATATATCTTCACAGCATTTTGGAAGCTCACATGATGTCTAAAAGTTCAACTGTTCATGGTCTGAATATCAATCTTAGTTTGAAGGAATGGTACAGTTTCTCAAGTCATCTGAAGGTCGCTTAAACGATTTACTTCACTTGTGGAATGCTTTACACCAATTATTAGCTCGGTTGACTTGATCCACACGATCAGGCTTGGCAAGCAACAAGCACAGTTATGATTTCTCAAAGTTATAAATCGCAGGAGATTTTTGATGGTAATTAAACCCTTACCTTTAAATCTGTTTATGGATCAAATCCAAATATTTCTTTGATTGTTGTTATTTGATTTTATGATTTTCAATCGAACGGCTTAATCCATAATTAGCACAGCTATCTCTGGTAAATTAATCGGCTTCTTTTTGTAGCGTTTTCTTTCCTTTTAATTTTAAAAACACTAACCAATTTGTTTGATTGATTTTCAAGATTGCAACCACTGATCGATAAAGCTTCTTCTTCGTTGTAATTAAAAACACAAAGAGCGTGTAACTTTCTTGGGAGCTCAACAAATTTCTAATCGAGTGACGGGAAATGAGTTGAGTAGTGAATAAGGTTCCCAAGTCGTCGCTCAAACGGTAAATAATCGCTCAAAACTATTCACTTCCACATACGAACAAACGTTCCACTGATATCAAACGTCACCGATAATTCTACTTGTAAGCATAACAATTAAACGATTGAAGGAATAAATAAGTCAGATTTAATTAAGTACATAAGCACGAAGACACCGTCACAACTGTTAAGATTTTCTTTTTCCACGTTCCATCAACGACAGCACAGAATCTTTTCTTTACTTTTGTTGTTGAATATTTACACACAGTTGCGATGTTGAATGCTGACTTTATCGAGACGTCCTACGTCGTGAAAAGTTAAAATACAACTGAGAATAAGAGAAGTAAAAAAAAACCTCAAGAAGTGAATAATAAAACGAATGGAGGAAGCAAAAGCTTAAGAGAAAACCTCGAAGACGGAGAAGTAAAACGCCAAACTAAGAGAAAAAGCTTTTATACTATAAATGATTCACAAGCGATCGAGTTTCACATTAAGAAAAAATTCCAACTAGTTCAATGAAAATATTCAACATCATGTCAGTGTTGTTGATTAACAAATTTAATAAAAAATAATTTTGCAATATCAGAAGTTTCATTTCTTCAAAGTTTAACGAAGAAATGAAATTAATCTTATTCAAATGGTTTGTCTTTTAACATCTCTGTTGTCACCAAAACAGGTCCACTTTATATCGAGATCAGCATCTCGACAAGCCTCATTGAGAAAATGGAAATTTGGCTCGTAATCCTCTAGTGTTAGTGAAGAGAGCGAGAGAGTTCACTGATCAGTCGTACAAGAAAAATTCAATATTTATTGACTAAATAAAACATCTACGAGTTTGTAAATATGTTGAAACTAATCCATTGTGAATTTTTCTTTTATGATTTCAAACAATGGAATGAGCGAGTCAATCCTTTGGGTCATGATTTGTCATCAACAACGGAACCGAACGCTATGTTTTTCTAACACCCATTCTCGAGACTCTTGATTCAAATTAAAAAATAAAAATAAACCACAAAAAGAAGTAGAAAGTGATGTGATTGGAATAATTTAGTGGGACACTGGTTGATTATTAAAATTACTAGTAGCGTTTTTTTTTGGGATATTTCGTTCATGAATTTGGCTTTTTGCTTATAAAATTTGATGTTTACGTGCTTCAAAGCCATTTGTATGCTACTTGAAGAATGGAATTGAAATTACATGAGGTCAAACAAAGGTTTGGAATGTTTGTAAATGTTCATGGTTTCTTGTCAGTTATTAAAAAAGTCTTTTGTCAAATACATATCTCAAATAACATGTTGACAACGTCTCATGGACTTTATTCAAGACTTTATTGTAACCGGTGAGCGAAAGCACGTTTAACCACACAATAATTTCTTTTCCAATTTCAAAACGCAGATAATTTTTATTTTCTTTGTTGCTGGTTAAATGCGTTCTTAATTCCACTAAGAAATAAATGAGAAGATTGGTGAGATATTAGCATCGAATTAACATTTTCAGAGAAGCAAAAAATTGTTTCTATACTTTTACTTGTTCCATTTACTCGCGAGAATCTGAAAGAGTGTTTGTTAACTTTTCCGAAAGTTTCTGTGGCAAAATTTTGTGAGCTTTGAAAGCTTCTTTGAATGATTTGACGTACTAGATTTATGTTTTTAAACAAACAACAAAAGACATAAAAATTCAAGAATTTCAAGTAAACTTTATTAAAACGTAAATTTTATAATTTCACTATCATTCAGTTTGTTCTTTTAAAAATAAAATATCATCAAATAATACTTAAAATTACAACAACAACATTAAGCTACTCATCTTCCAACGTAATTAAAATCTATTTAACTTGAATGACAAATTAGTTTTTTTGAACTAGAAATACAAATTTAAGTTGCAAGTTGCATGTTTGCTCAATCCAAAAGGATTTTATCAAATTATTAACTTTTGAACGTTGATGCATCGTGTCATGTGTCATGCAATCATATCAATGTCACTGATGAGGGAGTCTGAATCTGAATGGAGCATCGAATTGACGCTTCCATTGCCGCTATTCATGTTGTGATGAATCGATATGAGACCATAGTTGCCGATCATTGGATCAATTGCTGACATGTCGACTGTTGAATGTTGCTGGTGATGATGATGAGATGATAACGAAGCTGCTGAAAGCATCGGATCATGACTTAGATGGTCAAGATTAAGTAAATTTCTGTTGTGAAGTTCAACGTTGTTATTCAGATGAGCCATCAATGGATCTTCCCCTGTTTCTTGTTCCATGAAGTCTTCGACTAAGCTTAAGTTTGTCGTTTGAACGTCACTTATCACGTCCGGCATTTGCTGATCAAATGAATTAAGTAAGTGAGAGTAAGTAAAGAAACTTTCACTTTGTGATAAGAACTCACCTTATTCATATCGGTGGAAAATTGAGTTTGGTGTTGTGACGATGAAGCTCCAGATGATCCATAAGATTGCCAACTTCCTTCATGTTGTTGGGATTGCTGAATAACATCTTTATGTGCTTGCATCTCAAGCTCCTGTAAAGATAATCGATTGTTAGTCTTTTATTGAACTTCTTGTCATCATCACTCACTTGAATTCTCATAATAAGCCTCTTGTTCTGAGCTTCCATTTCGTTCTGTTTCAGTTCTGCTTTTCTCAGTCTGTTGATTTCGTGCTTCAGTACTTTGATGTAGTCAACCGACGATTTGAGTATCGTACCTTTGTTGGGACGGACATCACGTACAAGCTCATAGAATGTCTCGTTGTTCTTCGGAAGTAACGTCCCAAGCTCCTTAATTCGATCGTTGATATTAAAGCGACGTCTTCTCTCGACTTTTGTTAAATGAAATGAAAAGTTGAAGTGAATGAAAAATCATTTGAAGTTTCATTTATCGACTTACTCATATTGTGATTGTCTTTCTTCTGACGATCTCTCGCTTCAGCCTCGGAGAATACTTGAGGTTCTTCCTTGATCTTGATATCGTTCATTGAATTGGCATCATACTTCAAAGTATCAGCATAGGAATCTCCGTTGAGAAGTTCGTCTATGTATTCTTCAGCCTAATCACAAAATTGAAATAAAGGAAAGTTTATTTAACGTCCACTCATGACATGCCTAAAGGATCAAATGTCTCTTGTATCTAGTTGTGGAACATGAGAACTTTGAGTCATCGGAACAGTTGAATTAAACAGTTGATAAAATCGCTGACAAAAAATCAAAACAAAGCAAATTATTTTTGAATTCTCCAGTGAATGTTGAACTCCGACAAAAGTTGTCACAAAAAATTTCTCTCACACATCGATCACGTCATACTTAAAAACTTAACAGCACGGATTTGGTGAATCTGACATTGAACTCATTTTATTTATGTTTGAGAATGCAAGTGCACTAAGTTTGTTTTTGCGTAGAACGTTTGATTACATTATTTATTCGTTATAAAGTCACTGTACATTGATTTTTGTATCGTACTCGATGTAATGTCTCGAATCGTTAACATTGAACGCATTTACGCTTTCAATTTTCTTCGAACGATTTTATTATTTTTATTTATTTACATTGCGATTTTGTCATTTACAGCATTTATGGATTTCAGTCACATTCGTGGAATTAAAATTATTCTTGCTTGCAAAGTATCGCAATTGAGCGTATCATGAATATTAATAGAAGTCATTGATTATTAACAATTGGAGTGGTCCGTGACATTTAAGGGATGAAAGTTTTTAGCACTGTATTGATTTGAGTAAGATAATCAAATAAATAAACAAATAACAAGAAGAAGGAAAATTAGAAATCGTGTTCTGAATGACCCAAACATAATTTCAAATAACCTTTGAGATCAATTGACCATCGATCGTGCCAAATTGAACGAAAATAATTAATAGAATGAAAAGAACCGAAAAGAATAAAGGAAAAACTACACAATAGAAAATTTATCTAAGGTTTTGCGGTCAAGAATTTAAGATATCTATTTGTTTATATTATCTTTCCACGTTTTATTAATATTCGCCGTTCACAGGTGAAAAACTATTCTGCCGAAGCACTTTATCAGTTGTGATTGACAGGAGAAACAAAGTTGCTAATTTCAATTTTACATTTTTGCTTTTTAGTATCTCATTTAGTGATTCATGACTAAAACGTTGTCATCATAAAAATGACGAAAAAATCGTTAAATTAAATTAAAAATATTAAACCACAAAAACACACGCGAAGGTTGTAAAGTAATTTACTGGAAAATTCATTTTTATCCCGTCAATTTCTGTCGTTGATAATGTTTATGATCAAATGTTAATGTAATTTTCTTTTGAGATTTTCCGGAATACCTGTGATAGTCGCTGATTTTTTTTAACTTTCGATTTCATTTATTTTGATGTTGTCCTCCTATATGTTTTTTGTTCTTCTTCAAATCCCAGTTTCTGTTTTTCAATCACACAACTTGCTTTATTGAATTATTATTAAGATATTTAAATATCATTGATGAAATCAATTTATCGTGAAATTCAACAGTTTATGTTCGTACACTTTGTTTTTTTAATTGCTTGATGTTGACTTTTTCGCAGTAATTCACTTTTTTTTCTTATTAAAATTATTGATAGAGACTTGTTGTTATTACGAATCCGGTTTATTTAATACTGATCATCTAATTTCATGTACGATTATCGTTACCGAACTCAATGTTTAGTCAAAGTTCATTGTTGCTCAATGTTTCATAAAAACAATCATTCAATGTTTCATTGTTTCAATGTTTCAATGTTTTTTACCATCGACCGTCAAAAACAAACAAGATCGTAAATAAAAAATAAAAGTTGTCGAAGTGCAGAGATGCTCCGCGTTTTCGGGGATCCCCTGATGCTTTTGTGACAAAATCAAAGATGTGCTTCTGCATAATTGATGTTTTATGCTAATTAATGTGTTTATCATAAATATTATTTCAAAGTGCCATTTATGGGTATTTATGAACATCAAACTTGATTATATTTTCATTACCAAACTTTTTTAAGTCTAAAAAATGACGAGGAAGTTCCCATGCCAATTTTATGAATATTCCGAATTAAAAATGTCAGCGCAGTAAAATTCCATTGTTATTGACTTTAGATATCTTTGGATTATCAAGGAAATCAACATTAAATTAAGGTAATAATAGTTAAGTAGAAAAGAAGGTTTTAACATCTATTTTCTAATAAAAATCTCATGGAGTATTTTCATATTAATGCGGGATATATTTAAACGATTTTGCCATTAACAAGGTAATCTATAATAAAATGGTTTTTAAATGCACTACAAAATTCCCTGAATAATTAGTTTGAAACAACAATGCAATTCACGTTGTAAAATAAACTCAAATCATCATTTCTGATAAACACAACATGAAAGTTCAAGAGCTGTAAAAGATAAGCAGCGATGAAATCGTCTTGTAGATATTTCTCAAACATATTTCTGAACAACTTCAGTTGATAGATTTATTATATGTAGTGCTTGAATCAAATAAAATTTTTTAAGCGATTATTAAAAAAGGGGTTAAACAACCTAAATTTTAATCAAACTTATGAAATTAATAAAGCAAATACTTGAAGCAATAAACCTGACTTCTTTTTATCATCTTTCATATCTACATTTGAAAGAAAATATTTGTAACATAAAATAACTCAAGATTTCTGTTTAAAAAATTCACGATCACGTCTGTTCATTACTTGACGCCCCATTAAAATTAATTACAAACTTTGTTTTCATTTCTTATCACGGTATTTTTATCGTCACTTTTGTTTTAAACAAATAAAATTTTCATTCACAACCCGACACAAATGTGTTCGAAGAGTCAGAATTTTTTCTTATCAGTGACGACTGACGACGTCAAAGAAAAGTTAAGATATTGTTATCATTCTCAATTTTAAAACAACACAACAAGAAGAATGATTATCGTTTTTGCTTACCTCCGAAACGCTGGTGACACTTGTCGCGACAGAACTTAAAGTTGGAGACATCGCTGATGCAGCGATTTCAGATGGACTTGCTATGATATTTCCGAATCTTTGTTGAAACAGGAACGGTAAACTATTATTGGAAGTTGGTCCTAAAGGTGCTGAAGAGTAATCAGAGTTATGTTGAAAGTGATGTCCATTGGCATCGTTAGCACTGTGACTTGTAGTTGAACGATCAATCCGGTTGTTGATGTGATGCAGTAATCTGAAGTTTGTGTCACTTTTCTGCATTGGAGAAGTGCACGTCGTTGCTGGTTGTGACTGTGACGATGTTGAGGGTGGCATTGTAGTGTTTTGAGTTGTTGAATAAGGCAGAAGGTTATGCAACGAGTCAGTGGATTTGAAGGATTCACTAAGAAATTGTTTCACTTGACTTTTCTGTTTCTGAATGACGTGATAACGTGTTGGGTTTGAGAGTTTTGTTCGAACTTGTAAAATTTGAGGAGGAACATCGACACCAATGCTTTTCAATGGAACTTTCGATTCTTCGTCCTTTACTTTGTTTTCCTGATGTTGCTGCTGTAAAGCTTTCTTTTCAACTTCTTTTCGTTCTGCTTCCTCTAACAACTGTTGTCGTTGAAGTTGCTGTTTCAACTGCGTCCGAGATGTCGGTGTTAACGTTTTAAAAGTCGGTCTACAAGATCGAAAAACAAGAAAGATGATTAAAACGACTAATTGATTGAGATGATATTCAAAACAGTCAAAATCTCTAAAACTGGTAAGTTTTTTTATGGAATAAATCGATTCGAAGGCTTCTAATGTTGCACTTCATATAGCAACAACAATTAATGATCGATACAATGTTTCAATGATCATCAAATCAACGTCTCAGCATCACTCACACTTCTTCATTCTGCACTTCCACTCTTTTGGATGTGTGCAAAAAGAAACCGAACTTATCCGAACACAATTGTCATTAACCGAGATTAAAATCTGAGATAATCGAGAATGAAAAGAAAAACTTTCCGCGTCTTACTGATTAATTATTCCTTAAAGCTGAGAGACGAAGAATCAGCTGGTGAATATTTTCACTCTGAATGGGAATTTTATCTTCACTTACATTTTCGGTGGGAGTCCGGCAACTTTGGGACAATCAACGACGTTTGAAGTTGCTTCGACAGCTTTCTCGATGCTTTCGTCCANGTGCTTGCATCTCAAGCTCCTGTAAAGATAATCGATTGTTAGTCTTTTATTGAACTTCTTGTCATCATCACTCACTTGAATTCTCATAATAAGCCTCTTGTTCTGAGCTTCCATTTCGTTCTGTTTCAGTTCTGCTTTTCTCAGTCTGTTGATTTCGTGCTTCAGTACTTTGATGTAGTCAACCGACGATTTGAGTATCGTACCTTTGTTGGGACGGACATCACGTACAAGCTCATAGAATGTCTCGTTGTTCTTCGGAAGTAACGTCCCAAGCTCCTTAATTCGATCGTTGATATTAAAGCGACGTCTTCTCTCGACTTTTGTTAAATGAAATGAAAAGTTGAAGTGAATGAAAAATCATTTGAAGTTTCATTTATCGACTTACTCATATTGTGATTGTCTTTCTTCTGACGATCTCTCGCTTCAGCCTCGGAGAATACTTGAGGTTCTTCCTTGATCTTGATATCGTTCATTGAATTGGCATCATACTTCAAAGTATCAGCATAGGAATCTCCGTTGAGAAGTTCGTCTATGTATTCTTCAGCCTAATCACAAAATTGAAATAAAGGAAAGTTTATTTAACGTCCACTCATGACATGCCTAAAGGATCAAATGTCTCTTGTATCTAGTTGTGGAACATGAGAACTTTGAGTCATCGGAACAGTTGAATTAAACAGTTGATAAAATCGCTGACAAAAAATCAAAACAAAGCAAATTATTTCTGAATTCTTCAGTGAATGTTGAACTCCAACAAAAGTTGTCACAAAAAATTTTTCTCTCACACATCGATCACGTCATACTTAAAAACTTAACAGCACGGATTTGGTGAATCTGACATTGAACTCATTTTATTTATGTTTGAGAATGCAAGTGCACTAAGTTTGTTTTTGCGTAGAACGTTTGATTACATTATTTATTCGTTATAAAGTCACTGTACATTGATTTTTGTATCGTACTCGATGTAATGTCTCGAATCGTTAACATTGAACGCATTTACGCTTTCAATTTTCTTCGAACGATTTTATTATTTTTATTTATTTACATTGCGATTTTGTGATTTACAGCATTTATGGATTTCAGTCACATTCGTGGAATTAAAATTATGCAAACTCGTCGAGAGTAATCTCAAATCTAAAATCACAAATAAAGTGAACGTGTATCGCTAATAAAACTTGCGTGAATATAAAAAATATAGAAATAAAAAATATTTAAATGATTATTGATGGTCAATGGCATTTATCAATGGGATAAAAACTTTTTAAATTAATTGCCCCCATTTGACTACTCAATCACTTTTCATATCTGATTTAGACAGAATTTTTTTTTGAATGAACCAACATAAATATTACTGCGAGCCCTTGAAAACTGACCAGCATGAATAGTCATAAAAAAAGAGATTCAATGTCGTAATGAACCGCATTTAATCTGTGTTAAGAATGACAACTGTTTCTGTCATTTCCGATCAATGGAACCAACTGCAATATAATTTTTTCACACAATCAATCATGTTGCGGCAAAGCATTTGCGGATTTCCATGAGAAAGTTGCATGACGTTCATTTAGATAACCGACATTGCATTGAAAATGCAAAAATGACATCAAAACAAACAATGAATGGAATGAGCTGTTACTGCACGAGCTGTGCAATTCATATAAATTTAAAAGTTTTATGGCCAATTTCAAACAGTAATGAGATTTGAAATCACCGAGGAACTAACAATTGATTATCTTTGGTCACATGCAATTTTTATACCTTTAACCGTCGACTACTTTTATTTATTTTTGATTTCATGATGCACTTATCTAATATTATTAATTCATTCAAATTACTAAAGGCACTTTTAAGGTCTATTGCTAAGTTGATGTGATTTTTAATTTTCTTCTTTTTAATGGTAAACTTTTTTTTTTATTGGAGTCTCACAGTAATATTTTTTTAATAATTTTTCCACAATTTAAGTGAATGTAGATAGATAACAAACTGTTTTATTTTTTTATCGCGTTATATTTATGTACTGTCTGTTCTCCACTTGTTTACGGCTCAGTTACTAACATGAGACTGATTTTTTATAATAACTTTGTCAACAACAGCAAACTTTGATGTTTCAATGCTTCGTTTTTATTGTTATTAAGTAAACAAAAACATTGAAACATTGAAACAATGATCGTTCAGCTTCTTCCTAAAGTTTCCGAAGAATGAACTAAAAATTCGACGAATTAAATGTTTATTTGAAGAAGCGGCTTTATGCAGAAAATTATAATAATGATGTTATAAAATCTATCGATGACATTTTTAAGTTTCATGTTTACAAATCATATTCAAATTTTCAAACATGATAATATATTAAAATTAATTCCTTAAGGAAAACAAAGATTTTGATTAAATCGCTTGTAGACCGTATTTGCACGCATCGGAGGAATGATAATGCAATCAATGCAATATTTTCCTTCTATTTTGTAAATTTATATAAATTTACAGTCTATTTCTGTTTTATATAACGTTGACACTATAGATGTTTGTTAAAAAAGTGATGAAGGCTGACAATAAAAGACCCGTCATATCATGTATTTAAAAATGTTTTGATAACTTCAAACTTATAATTAATAATCAGAGCTTCCAAAAAAACATAATATCACAACAGCAATTCCTGATTTTCTTTCAAGGATAGAGAAACTTTTCGAGTCTACATACAAAATTACCAATTCAACTAATTGGAGTCATTTAATGACATAAAACAAGATAAGCGCGGGTAAAAATTAAAAGACGTTTCAAGGATGACAAGAGTGAAATTAAAATGCACAAAACATTTTTATGTATCGAAGCATGTAATACATATTTTAAAAACGATCGCGCTTCGCATATGTAGCATGAAAGCAAATTATTAAATAAATCTCTCACGCAACATTTATAAATTGCGAAATCTTTTTCGTCTTGAATAATTTTCTTTTAAATTCTGATGCATTTTTAACAAGTTTTAATTGAAAACAATTTATTAATCAATTGAAAAAAGTTCAGTCATGTTAACTTGATCGTCTTCAAAATTCCCCGACAAGCTTATCTCAGTGTCTTAAATTCTCACAACTTATCAGTATTTTAAACATTTATTACGAGTGAATTAATTTCAGGTGAACTTCTACAGTTTATCACGCAATTTCATTTTCCTGCGACTTGTTTTGTTTACCAGGAAACATTCCGCAATCTGTTTTTATTCATTCCTTATCTTGTTATTATTTTATAAAGTGTTTTAGATCGCATTGGCGCATTTTTTATCGTTTTCAGACAGACAAAAATTCATTGTTCACTCCACTCAGAACTTCTGAATTCCATCAGTAAGTAAAGTTATCAAATCAAATTATTTGACACATTTAAAAATACCAAATAAAGATATCTAAATAGAGAATATAAAAATGCCTACCTCTGAAGTGCTGGTGACACTTGTCGCGACAGAACTTAAAGTTGGAGACATCGCTGATGCAGCGATTTCAGATGGACTTGCTATGATATTTCCGAATCTTTGTTGAAACAGGAACGGTAAACTATTATTGGAAGTTGGTCCTAAAGGTGCTGAAGAGTAATCAGAATTATGTTGAAAGTGATGTCCATTGGCATCGTTAGCACTGTGACTTGTAGTTGAACGATCAATCAGGTTGTTAATGTGATGCAGTAATCTGAAGTTTGTGTCGCTTTTCTGCATTGGAGAAGTGCACGTCGTTGCTGGTTGTGACTGTGACGATGTTGAGGGTGGCATTGTAGTGTTTTGAGTTGTTGAATAAGGCAGAAGGTTATGCAACGAGTCAGTGGATTTGAAGGATTCACTAAGAAATTGTTTCACTTGACTTTTCTGTTTCTGAATGACGTGATAACGTGTTGGGTTTGAGAGTTTTGTTCGAACTTGTAAAATTTGAGGAGGAACATCGACACCAATGCTTTTCAATGGAACTTTCGATTCTTCGTCCTTTACTTTGTTTTCCTGATGTTGCTGCTGTAAAGTTTTCTTCTCAACTTCTTTTCGTTCTGCTTCCTCTAACAACTGTTGTCGTTGAAGTTGCTGTTTCAACTGAGTCCGAGATGTCGGTGTTAACGTTTTAAAAGTCGGTCTACAAGATCGAAAAACAAGAAAGATGATTAAAACGACTAATTGATTGAGATGATATTCAAAACAGTCAAAATCTCTAAAACTGGTAAGTTTTTTTATGGAATAAATCGATTCGAAGGCTTCTAATGTTGCACTTCATATAGCAACAACAATTAATGATCGATACAATGTTTCAATGATCATCAAATCAACGTCTCAGCATCACTCACACTTCTTCATTCTGCACTTCCACTCTTTTGGATGTGTGCAAAAAGAAACCGAACTTATCCGAACACAATTGTCATTAACCGAGATTAAAATCTGAGATAATCGAGAATGAAAAGAAAAACTTTCCGCATCTTGCTGATTAATTATTCCTTAAAGCTGAGAGACGAAGAATCAGCTGGTGAATATTTTCACTCTGAATGGGAATTTTATCTTCACTTACATTTTCGGTGGGAGTCCGGCAACTTTGGGACAATCAACGACGTTTGAAGTTGCTTCGACAGCTTTCTCGATGCTTTCGTCCATTAAGCTTGGATCCATTTCCAGAATCATTTTAAGATCTTCATCAATTCCAACACTCACTTTGATTTGTTTTAAATGCTTTTGACTTTTACTTCGGCTGATTTGTGGTGCAGAAGGTGGATAATTTTCAGAATTTTGTTGCAGCATTGACTGATCGTTATTAGGACACGAAGGCGAAGCTTCACAATCGTCTTTGTTGTTGATTTCTTCATTCATGCAACTCATCAGTGATGGACAACTGTCTTCATAGAAGAAAATGCTGTCGGAATTGACTTCAGCACCCGAATTGAAGCCACTGTCTCCATAGTTCGCTTGCGTTTCTGAGTCAGATTTCGACATGTTCAAATATTGTATCGAACTGATGACATCACAAAAATGATCTTCATTTTGCATTTCTCTTAAAAATATTTTTCTCTTTTTAAAACACAAAAAATTTCCTTCTTCAAATCTTCGTCAATGATGTCACCAATAAACCTTCATAGTACTTAGTTGACGAGTTGACACTTAATAGTCGGTGCAGAGTGATAATGAAACACAATTAAATCAACAATGAATTCCTGAGTCGACGATATGCGATTGATGTTTTCTTCTCAGTTTCTTCTATCAACACATGAGTCTTGCTAATTGACTCGAATCAAAACAAACATTAATTCACACATCGCACAAGTTTGTTGCCGAGAGCGACTTTTCTTCAATGACGTAAAATGACGCAAAACTTTCAGCCGCCAATAACTGCGCCGAAATTTCTTCAAATTATTTCACAAAACTCTCTTCAATCACTTTCACTTCTATGATAGAATCTTTTTCTCTTCAATTTTATTATTAAGTATTTAATGTTTGACACGAAGGGAAGAATGAGTTCCACAATATTTTTGACTTTGAGCTTGAGGGAGAAAAAAGAATATTCAGGGTCAAAGAAAATCTTCGGATTGGTGTCTGCTCAGTCAGCGATTCGCGAAAAAACTGAAAACTAAAAATAATTTAACCAAACGTCGACAACAACACAGCTAAAAGATGATCATCATCAAAAGCAGACATCGAAGTTTATTTATTTTTCCAATTCAAACACGACACAATTCAACTAACACACACTCATTAAAGCTTCTTGCCGATGCCGACGAACAACGCGAAATTTTATCTTTTTTCTTTAGTGATAGAAAATTTTATTCATTTTTTTCTCAAGTTATCAAAATACAATTTTTGTGATATTGAACCTCCTAATTTACTAGAATTATGAAGAGTCATAATTCTTTGATATAGTTTGAGAAAAAAAATTGAATTATGCAATCGGGCCACGTTAGGGAATTATTTGGGATCCCCAACTTATTTACTCAGTTTGCTTTTAAGCAGTTTCAACTTGTTGTTTTCTTTTTGCTTGTTTTTGAAGAGCCGGTTAGGTCGGGTTTAATAGTTTTTTTGATCGGCGAAATATTCCGCTCGTAAACAGCTTCAGTGATTCATTGTTTATCCCGAATGATTTTTTTTCGTGTGATGCTGGTTTTTGATTGGCAACAAATGAAGAACTTCAATTGATATTTGCTTGATTTTTATTTATCATTTTTAAAGATCAATCAAAGAAGAAAACTTTAATGAAGTGAATAAAAACAAAGTTTGGTTTAATCTGCATTTACTTAAAGGTATTCACAAGCTTTTAAAATGACATGTATTGAGTATATAGCTAATTTATAAGTGCTATAAATTGATTTGTTATCACAAACAACAACAGTATCGAGTGATTTTTTTTTTATTTACAACAATCACAAAACGATAAACAAGCTTGGAGCTGACATTGTCACAGGCTACTTAAAAATTTCAATTATAAATTTTATTTGATGCTTTCACTATCTTTGATATGAAATAAATATCTACATATTTACCTTACACTGGAACTTTTCGTTCCTTTTGGGTTTGAATTGATTCCACGAAGTGCTTGAACAAGAAATATATTTTTATACATTTTACATCCGCATATTTTGAACTTAACAGGAATAAAAGTATAAAAATATTCTGTTTATTCAAAGTTTTAAAACCTTTCTTTCATCAATGAATGAATTTGAAATATTTTTGCGAAATTCCTTCATGTAATTTAGGCAATTTTTTTCAAAATATTTTGTTTTAAAACTGGCTTCATCTCTTTTCATTGAGAAATTCAAGATTTTACCAGTTTTAATTTCAACCCTACATTCTTATATCCCACCGAGCGATCACTTGATGAGAAGGAATGCTTGAAATTTGCTTACGTTTGGATTCCATTCATGACGTCGATCACTTTCGATTTATTTTTAGTTTATTTTAATCAACTGACCAAATATACAAAAGCTTAAGAAATTTCTATTTTCAACTCAAGATGGTCTGTTTATAATTAGTTGCATATTTTCGATATCGTAATAGACGAGCCCCAAAATTGAAATTCTATTTCCATATTTGGTTCATTAAAGAATTTTTCTTTGTCATTGGCATATCTAAGAATTGTGTTAATTTTTTTCTTTTACTTCTTCTTTTTCCTTTGTATGATTAGAGCGTCTTTCTTGTGAAGTTTATTGATAACAAAATGTCAAGAAAATGTAGCAAAATTATTTGTAAGAATATCAACACCTTCCACGTTAGTCACGAGTATCACACCGTTGTATTCAGAAGAATAAAAAGTTTTTCAACTTGATTAAGAAATTTAAAATGGATGAGCCTGAATGGTGTAAAGATTTTCTTGATCTTCAGCTTGGCTGCTCCAATATTTTTAATGACATTTCACTTGACTTATTTGACATGCCGATTCCGTTGAATCCTGACAAGTTTTATGAGCCAAAATCAAGGAATGAAGTTAAAGTAGAAGTTCCCAAGTAAGTTGATTGAATGTGCAGATGATAAGAAGAAAATTTGAATAGCTTAAATAATAACAAATGTCAAGTGTTATAGAAAAAATCACTCTTGAATAAGCTTTTAAAGTTTTAGTTCCTTTAGATTTATCTCAATAAGATTTTAATTAAATTCACGTATTTAAAAATATTGCTAATACAACATTTATCTGGAATTGAATTTACTGATATCATTTCATGAGCCATTATCAGTCATTCACGTTATCGACAGATAACAATTCCTTTATGTTGACCTTCAAGATTGTCACGATTGAGATGCATGATGGGAAATTGCCACTCAAACTTTTTTTCGATTTGATGCAAATAAAAAATGCTAAAAGCAACCAATAATTATGATTTTAACCCTGTTATTGAAAATACAATGTAGGAATAGACAACTTTAAATATAGAAACAAAAAAGTTGATTTGAAGAAAATGCCAGCTCAATAATCTACATATTTAAGCGTATCATTAATTAATTGATAGAAGAAACAGAAATCAAACGTGATGAGATTGTTCCAATCTTTCTGTTTTGTGCAAGTTTTTAGTAGTAAAAAAAACAACCAATTGAAAGTCGTATAAGTACAATAATGGTTTATTAATATTAATATGGAATGTAATTGACAAATGAAACAATCAACAAAACTACTTGTCACTTATCATGCTTTACAAGCAGACCTACAACTCAAATGCTCTACACGACTTCATCTATTTTTGCGATATTTGAACTTATTTTATAAGTACAAAAACTGAATGTTCGCTTTTATTTTTGAGTCGAAGATCAGCCTAAATACGCGTATTTCTTGAACAAGAAAATATGAATAAAATTTTCTATCACTAAAGAAAAAAGATAAAATTTCGCGTTGTTCGTCGGCATCGGCAAGAAGCTTTAATGAGTGTGTGTTAGTTGAATTGTGTCGTGTTTGAATTGGAAAAATAAATAAACTTCGATGTCTGCTTTTGATGATGATCATCTTTTAGCTGTGTTGTTGTCGACGTTTGGTTAAATTATTTTTAGTTTTCAGTTTTTTCGCGAATCGCTGACTGAGCAGACACCAATCCGAAGATTTTCTTTGACCCTGAATATTCTTTTTTCTCCCTCAAGCTCAAAGTCAAAAATATTGTGGAACTCATTCTTCCCTTCGTGTCAAACATTAAATACTTAATAATAAAATTGAAGAGAAAAAGATTCTATCATAGAAGTGAAAGTGATTGAAGAGAATTTTGTGAAATAATTTGAAGAAATTTCGGCGCAGTTATTGGCGGCTGAAAGTTTTGCGTCATTTTACGTCATTGAAGAAAAGTCGCTCTCGGCAACAAACTTGTGCGATGTGTGAATTAATGTTTGTTTTGATTCGAGTCAATTAGCAAGACTCATGTGTTGATAGAAGAAACTGAGAAGAAAACATCGATCGCATATCGTCGACTCAGGAATTCATTGTTGATTTAATTGTGTTTCATTATCACTCTGCACCGACTATTAAGTGTCAACTCGTCAACTAAGTACTATGAAGGTTTATTGGTGACATCATTGACGAAGATTTGAAGAAGGAAATTTTTTGTGTTTTAAAAAGAGAAAAATATTTTTAAGAGAAATGCAAAATGAAGATCATTTTTGTGATGTCATCAGTTCGATACAATATTTGAACATGTCGAAATCTGACTCAGAAACGCAAGCGAACTATGGAGACAGTGGCTTCAATTCGGGTGCTGAAGTCAATTCCGACAGCATTTTCTTCTATGAAGACAGTTGTCCATCACTGATGAGTTGCATGAATGAAGAAATCAACAACAAAGACGATTGTGAAGCTTCGCCTTCGTGTCCTAATAACGATCAGTCAATGCTGCAACAAAATTCTGAAAATTATCCACCTTCTGCACCACAAGTCAGCCGAAGTAAAAGTCAAAAGCATTTAAAACAAATCAAAGTGAGTGTTGGAATTGATGAAGATCTTAAAATGATTCTGGAAATGGATCCAAGCTTAATGGACGAAAGCATCGAGAAAGCTGTCGAAGCAACTTCAAACGTCGTTAATTGTCCCAATGTTGCCGAACTCCCACCGAAAATGTAAGTGAAGATAAAATTCCCATTCAGAGTGAAAATATTCACCAGCTGATTCTTCGTCTCTCAGCTTTAAGGAATAATTAATCAGCAAGACGCGGAAAGTTTTTCTTTTCATTCTCGATTTTCTCAGATTTTAATCTCGGTTAATGACAATTGTGTTCGGATAAGTTCGGTTTCTTTTTGCACACATCCAAAAGAGTGGAAGTGCAGAATGAAGAAGTGTGAGTGATGCTGAGACGTTGATTTGATGATCATTGAAACATTGTATCGATCATTAATTGTTGTTGCTATATGAAGTGCAACATTAGAAGCCTTCGAATCGATTTATTCCATAAAAAAACTTACCAGTTTTAGAGATTTTGACTGTTTTGAATATCATCTCAATCAATTAGTCGTTTTAATCATCTTTCTTGTTTTTCGATCTTGTAGACCGACTTTTAAAACGTTAACACCGACATCTCGGACGCAGTTGAAACAGCAA